>LR738715.1:270308550-270350710 GCA_902687465.1 Secale cereale
ATGTCGGGGGAAACTGTCCACCACGAGCACCTATGGGACCGGAGCCCCTTGTTCGTGCGGTAAGGGGCTCCGGTCCCATAGGTGCTCGTGGTGGACAGTTTCCCCCGACATCCTTGGCGCGCCAGGTAGGGGGCGTCGAGGTTGTGCGAACCTGATCCGGCGTTCACGCGGGCGCATTCTTCATCAACCTCTCCAGCTTCATCAACCCCAGCAACAACAGCATGGCCCCGAAGAAGAAAGCCTCGGAGGTCGGAGGCCCGTCTGCGTCTGTTCCACCACCACCAGAACCAACGGTGGGTGGGGGAGACGCCGGCGGAAGGGTGGTCGCCGGTGAGGAAACTCACGGCGCCACCAAATCCTAGGACAAGACGGACGACCGAGCCTCGGTGTCCGTAGATGCGCCTCGTCCATCGCAGCAGACGACAACCCAGCAGCGCCGTGGTACAGGAGGTACCATCCGCTTGCTGGGCCAAGGGCAAACTGGAGGTTCGCGGGACGCTCCGGGCCATCGTCCTGGCACGAGCAAAGTGCGGTCGCCGGGGCGGGAAACTGCTCCTTCTAACCCTGTTAGAAGTCCGAGCATATCCCGCTCCTCGCACCGCTCGCCCCCGCTCCCCTCCTCTCCAGCAGAGGCGCTCGCAAGAGCGCAACTGCTCCTCGATTTCCCTCCAGCGGCAGACAAGGCCGAAGACTGGAGGGCAACAATCCAAAGCCTCATCGCCTTCGCCAACAACGACACGCCGCAGCAGCCGGCGACATCGCGGCCGCGGCAAGTCGAGAAAACGAAGGCCGATGGCGACAAGACCGCCGGGGGTGCAACAACTGTGCACTCCCCGCCGCGAAAGCAGAAGACGCCTCCCCGCCGGATTAACGTCGACGACGACTCCACGGCGTCGTCGGATCCGCGGGCTCGTCGGGACCAGCGCCAAGTCCTTGACGACCGGCGACAAGAAGACGCTCGGACTACAATCGAGCGCCGCCGAGAAGCCCGGCGACAATCTGATCAGCGGGCTGGGACCGCTGTCGATACGCACGCGCCCGGTGAGCCAGGTGACTTGCCGTACGCGGCAGGTTGTCCTGCGTTCACCCGCGAGCTGCGGCGTGTCCAGTGGCCCAGCATGAAGAACTTCAAGCCCGACGTACCGGAGAAGTATGACGGCAAGACGCACCCCTCGGAATTCCTCAGCATTTACACCATCGCGGTGCAGGCTGCCAGGGGGCGCGACGAAAAGATACTGGCGAACTACTTCCCGCTGGTGCTTAAGCCGAACGTTCGTTCGTGGCTTATGCACTTGCCGGAAGGCTCCATTTCTTCATGGGCAGATCTTTGCCATCAGTTTGTTGGCGCCTTCACGGGCGGCCACAAACCCCACGGCCAGGAGAGCGATCTCCACATCTTGGCCCAGAAGGAAGGAGAACCCCTGCGCAAGTACATCCAACGATTCAGCCGCGTGCAGCACAACATCCCCGACGTCCACCCTGCCGCGGTTATTAGCGCGTTCCACCAGAACATGCGTAACCGCCGCATGCGTGAAGAGATGGCAATGACCAAGATACGGGATGTCAGTGAGCTCTATGCTCTAGCTGATAAGTGCGCGCGCGCCGAAGAGGGGAGGAGACTCCCCGGGGAGGATGCTGGCGCAGGGGGAAGCGACAGCGACGACGCCGCCCCGGCAAAGAAGAGCCGGCGGCGGAACAACAGAAGAAAGAAGAACAAGGAGGTGCTGGTCGTCGAGAAGTCCGGCAAGGAGGCTCCCGCCAAGCAAGCACAGGCTGGCGGCTCCGGCAAGGAGCCTGCCCCTGTAGCGGCAGCCGACAAGCAGGACGGCTCCGACAAGCAATACTGCAAGATCCACCGCACCAAGGGTCACGACCTCTCCAACTGCAAACGCGTCGAGTACCTTGTCGAGCAGCAGAAAGCTGAGTACGAGCGGCGCGACAAGGAGAAGGCCCAAGGTGGCGGAGGAGAGCCCAGCAAGAAGCGGCCATTCAATGGCCGGGGAGGACGCCGCGGCAAGGCCAAGCAGCGGCAAGGTGATCGACCTCCCCGGGGCCGCGACAAGGATGAAGAAGACGACGACGATGACATGGAGGAAGAAGATAACAGCGAGCAGGAGTTCCAGAAGGCCACGGAAGTCCTGTGTGTCGACGGTGGCGCCTCCCTGCATACTTCCCACCGCCAGCTCAAGCAGTGGGTGCGAGAAGTAAATGCAGCCGAGCCGCCCGTTGAGTCACGCAGGCTCCTCAAATGGTCCAGCACGCCCATCATTTTTGATCTTGAGGATCACCCGGACCGCACCACTGCGGTCGGGTGCTTGCCGATGTTGGTCTCACCAACTATCCGCAACCTCAAGGTCACCAAAATGTTGGTTGACGGCGGGGCCGGCCTGAACTTGATCTCCTCTGCTGTGATCAAGAAACTCCAAATCCCAGATGGCGAGCTCGAAGAGACCGGTTCGTTCCAAGGAATAAACCCGGGAAGGAGCAAGCCCAAGGGGAAGATCACTCTGCCGGTGACCTTTGGCGGGGAGCTTAACTTCAGGACGGAGAGGATAACCTTCGATGTTGCCGATATCCCATTGCCATACAATGGGATACTTGGACGTCCTGCCCTCGCCAAGTTCATGGCAGCTTCCCACTACGCCTACAATGTACTCAAGATGCCGGGGCCGATAAGCGTCATCTCTATCCATGGCGACAAGAAGGACGCGCTTATCTGCGCCGACAAGATATACCGGGATGCAGCAGCCGCAGCGGAGAGCAACACACTTGCCGCTGAAGCTCCCGGGGGGAAGAAGACCAAGACCAAGTCCGGCAAGTGCTCTGGGACCCACTCCGGCAACCGCACCTCTTTGGAGTGCTGCGCTGCCGTCGAGGACGTTCCATCGAGCTCCACCGGCAAGTGCAAGAAGGGGATGGCCGCTCCACCGGCAACCAAGAAGGTGTCCGCCAAGGAGGACGGCACTGGTGGTACCTTCACCATCAGTGCTACGCTTGACAGCAAATAGGAAAGCACGCTCGTTGCCTTCCTGCGGGCGAATGTCGATGTGTTTGCGTGGCAACCATCTGACATCCCCGGTGTTCCCAGGAAGGTGATTGAGCACAAGCTTGCTGTTTGTCCTCATGCGCGGCCCGTCAAGCAGAAGGTCAGAAAGGAAGCCGTGGAGCGTCAAGAATTCATTGCCGAAGAAATCAAGAAACTAGAAGCAGCAGGCCTAGTTAGAGGCGTGATCCATCCGACGTGGTTAGCAAACCCAGTCGTCGTGCGTAAGGCCAACGGGAAGTGGAGACTGTGTATAGACTTCACCGATGTGAATAAAGCATGTCCCAAGGTTCCATTTCCTTTGCCGCGCATTGACCAGATTGTTGACTCCACTGCTGGATGTGAGCTGCTTTCCTTCCTTGATGCATATTCAGGCTACCACCAGATTTTCATGGCCAAGGAAGATGAAGAGAAGACTGCATTTATCACTCCATGTGGCACATATTGCTTCATACGCATGCCCTTCGGATTGAAGAATGCAGGATCAACATTTGCAAGGGTAGTATACACTGCTTTTGAGCCACAGATCCACAGAAATGTAGAGGCTTACATGGATGATATAGTGGTCAAGAGCAAGAGCAAGGATACACTGATCCAAGATTTGGAAGAGACATTTGAAAACGTGCGCAAGATCCAGCTTAAGTTGAACCCCGAGAAGTGCGTCTTCGGAGTCCCCTCCGGCAAGCTTCTCGGATTCTTTGTATCCCAGAGGGGGATTGAAGCCAATCCCGACAAGATAAAATCCATCGAGCAAATCGAAGCCCCGAAGCGCGTCAAGGACGTAAGGAGACTTGCAGGTTGTGTAGCTGCCCTCAGTAGGTTCATTTCAAAGTCTGCAGAACGCGCCCTGCCTTTCTTCAAGATCTTGAAAAAGGCAGGTCCTATGAAATGGACTCCGGAAGCGGAGGCGGCGCTGCAAGACTTGAAAGGATACCTTTCCTCCACTCCAATACTTGTCGCACCTAAACCACAAGAGAAGTTGCTGCTATACTTGGCAGCAACCAATCAAGTGGTTAGTGCTGCGTTGGTAGCGGAGAGGGAGGCCGACGAAGAGTCTACACCACCGGTAAGCGAATCCAGCGACAAGCAGGGGGCTCCTCCGACAAGCTCTGGCCCCGACAAGGACAACTCTGCGCAGGAACAAGGAGAAGTGCGAAAGAAGATGGTGCAGCGCCCGGTGTATTTTGTGAGTTCCCTCCTGCAGGGGGCTAGATCAAGGTACTCCGGGGTGCAGAAGTTGCTTTTCGGCCTCCTCATGGCCTCGAGAAAGCTGTGCCATTACTTCCAGGCACATGAGATAACAGTGGTCACTCGCTTTCCGTTGAAGAGGATATTGCACAATCCAGAAGCAACAGGCAGGATCGTCGAGTGGGCACTAGAACTGTCAAGCTTTGGCCTCAAGTTTGAGAGTACTTCAACCATACAGAGCCGAGCTTTGGCGGAATTCATAGCTGAATGGACCCCAACGCCCGATGAAGAAGTTCCAGAGACAAGTGTACCCGTACAAGAAGCGACGAGTGAATGGGTAATGTACTTTGATGGTGCCTTCTCGCTGCAAGGCGCCGGTGCCGGCGTGGTACTCATCGCGCCCACCGGAGAGCACCTCAAGTATGTTATCCAGATGCACTTCCCCTGGGAGCAAGAGACAAATAATACTGCTGAGTATGAAGGCTTGCTCGCCAGCCTCAGGATTGCGGCCGAACTTGGGATTAAGAAGCTGATTGTGCGGGGAGATTCTCAGTTGGTGGTCCGGCAAGTCAACAAGAGTTACCAGAGCCCTTTGATGGAAGCTTATGTAGATGAAGTAAGGAAGCTTGAAGAACACTTTGAAGGTCTGCAAATGGAGCACGTTCCAAGAGCTCAGAATGACATTGCAGATGGCCTTTCAAAGTGTGCTGCGATGAAGTTACCTGTGGAACCAGGGACCTTTTTGCTCAAGCTGACTCAGCCATCCGTTACACCATCTATTGGGCAGCACAAGAAGAGAAAGTTGGTCTCCGGTGACTACTTGCCGGCGGATCTCCCCGAGGCCGCCGCCAAGGTCCCCAAGATCAACGATCAGAATGCTGAGGAACAGTTTGCTCCTGTAGATCCTAGGGTCTTTACAGTTGAAGCAAACGTTCCCGACAAGCCACGCCCCGGCGAGCTTGCCGGGGGACCATCAGCTCCGGCAGAACCAGAGGTTCTTGCCGTAGAAGCTGGGGTTCCCGCAGCGGCCCTCATGCCTTTAGTCCTTGCCGTTGAGCCTCGGGCTCCGGCATGGGCGCAGCAGATCGTCCGTTTTCTGCAAACTGGAGAACTTCCCGACGACCCAGAAGAGATAGAGAAAATAACAAGGCAGTCAAGTATGTACCAGTTCGTGGACAACGAACTATACAGAAGAAGAATCAATGGTGTCAGGTTGAAGTGCATTTCCAGAGAAGATGGACAGAAGTTGTTGGCAGAGATACATGGAGGCATATGTGGCCACCACATTGGCGCAAGGGCACTTGCCGGGAAGGCGTTCCGGCAAGGGTTCTTCTGGCCAGAAGCCCTCCAAGATGCAACTGCACAAGTAACCAAGTGTGAAGCGTGCCAGTTCCATGCTAAGCAAATTCATCAGCCAGCTCAAGCTCTCCAGACGATCCCTTTGTCCTGGCCCTTCTCGGTCTGGGGGCTCGATATCCTCGGCCCCTTCCCTCACGCTGTCGGGGGCTTTGAGTACTTGTACGTCGCAATCGACAAGTTCACAAAGTGGCCAGAAGTGGAACCAGTGAGAAAGGTGACAGCACAGTCAGCAGTCAGGTTCTTCAGGTCGATTGTTTGCCGTTTCGGAATCCCTAACAGGATCATCACCGATAACGGTACACAATTTACTAGTCGCACCTTCATGCAATACGTCCAAGACCTTGGCGCCAAGGTCTGTTTCGCTTCTGTCGCTCACCCGAGGAGCAATGGTCAAGCGGAGAGGGCCAATGCTGAAGTGCTGCGCGGACTCAAGACAAGGACCTTTGACAGGCTGCGCAAGTGCGGAAGAAACTGGATAGAGGAGTTGCCGGCGGCTCTTTGGTCAATCAGAACGACGCCAAGTCGAGCCACCGGACAGACACCCTTTGCCCTAGTCTATGGGGCAGAGGCAGTTCTCCCCACGGAACTCGTATATGGATCTCCTCGGGTGCTCGCTTATGATGAGCTCGAGCAAGAGCAACTGCGACAAGATGACGCATTGCTCCTCGAGGAGGAACGTCTCCAAGCTGCTGTACGAGCTGCTCGATACCAGCAAGCCTTGCGTCGCTATCATAGCCGCAAGGTTAAGGCTAGGAGTCTCGAGGAAGGCGACCTTGTTCTTCGGCGTGTTCAGTCCGCCAAGAATTCCAACAAGTTGACGCCGAAGTGGGAAGGCCCTTCTCGGGTGAGACAAGTAACAAGGCCCGGCGCTGTCCGCCTTGAGACCGAAGAAGGCTTACCGGTGAGCAACTCCTGGAACATAGAGCATCTTCGCAAGTTTCACCCATAAGGCGCGGTTGCCGTGATCCGCTCCGGCAACCACCTTTTGTACAAGCCTTGCCGCTGTTGCATGTAACCCTTTGTACAAAGCCGGGCGCAGATCCCGTGCATCAGTAAAGTTTTTGTGGTTTGCACTATCTGCCTTTTTCCATGCTTTTCTTCGAAATTCGCATGCATTATTTGGCATCTTGTGCAACACACGTACCCGGTAAGCATTAGCATGCCGAAAGGCCATATACTTGTTTTCCCTCCTCTTTTTCTTTTCCTCTTAAGCAGAAGGAATATTCCTCGCGCACAAGTTTGCCGGGGGGGGAAGGAGATGGAGGATGAACCAAGTGATGTTCAAGAAAGAGAAGCCTTGTCGGGGAAGCAAGCAATATATGAAAGCTAAGTCACCAGAATTTGAGCAGTTCAAATTTTTGAAATTTTAGTTGTCTTCCTTGAACATCCACACTTTGTATGGAAAACCTGTGCGCGGAGGAACCTACCCGTGGCTAGCCGCACCCTTATCTTGTTTTCGAGTACGCTCAACGACTTAAGTGAGCTGCGACAAGTGTCGCGCCCTTGCTTCGTTTTCGAGTTCGCTCAGCAAGCTAAGTGCGTTGCGACTAGCTGCGGCAAGGTTGCTTGCCGGTAAGACCTTGGCCAGCAGGCTGCTCAGAGTCCAGCACTCAGCGCTCGTGGCAAGGGCCCCTTGCCGGCAAGTCCCCTAGAAGCGTAGGGTTGAAAGCATACAAAGTAAAGGACCAAAGCAAGGGAGACAACATTGCACTGATTGCTCAAAATAAGATAATATATTACAAGGGATAACTTGTCGCAATCACTAATAGGTTCATGTTCATGACACACTTTGCAGCAGCAAAAGAAATAAAAGGGAAGAGGCCTAATCCACGCGGTCGCCTTCGCGCCTGGAGATCTTGTTCACCTTGGAGATGATGTGGGCGACCTGCGCCTTCAGCGCCTCCTGATCTGCGTCGGCCGGCAGGCTGCGGAGAACGTTGACAAGATTTATACCAGGGTTGCGGTAGACTGTAGGATCGAAAGTAGGTCTAGAGGGGGGGTGATTAGACTACTTGACTATATAAAAAATTTGCCTTTTGATCATGCAATGTTTTTGGCAGTTTTGCAATTAAGATCAATTCAAGTATCACCGTACACATGCAATTCTAGAGTAATAGCAGCGGAAAGTAAATTGCACATGTAAAAGAGAGGTGGAGAAGATCAAACGCAGTTTGGAGACATGAAGATTTTTGTCGTGGTTCCGATAGGTGGTGCTATCGTACATCCACGTTGATGGAGACTTCAACCCACGGAGGGTAACGGCTGCGCGAGTCCACGGAGGGCTCCACCCACGAAGGGTCCACGAAGAAGCAACCTTGTCTATTCCATCATGGCCTACGCCCACGGAGGACTAGCCTTACTCGGGGTAGATCTTCACGAAGTAGGCGATCTCCTTGCCCTTACAAACTTCTTGGTTCAACTCCACATCTCAAAGACGGAGGCTCCCAAGCGACACCTAACCAATCTAGGAGGCACCACCCTCCAAAAGGTAATAGATGGTGTGGATGATGATGAACTCCTTGCTCTTGTGCTTCAAATGATAATCTCCCCAACACTCAACTCTCCTCACTGATATGGCTGTGGTGGAAGAAAGGTTTGAGTGGAAAGCAACTTGGGAAGGCTAGAAATCAAGTTTCATATGGTAGGAATGGAATGGCTTGATCTCAACACAAGGGTAGGTGGTTCACTTCTCAGAAAGTGTATGGTAGGAGTGGTAGACTTTCTGATGGCTCTCTCCACGAATGAAGAGGGGGTGGAGGGGTATATATAGCCTCCACACAAAATCCAACCGTTACACACACATTTGACCAATCTCGGTGAGACCGAAGTGAAAACTCGGTCAGACCGAAAGTTCAAATATAGTGAACGTTGGGATTTTCGGTGGGACCGAAAATACCATCTCGGTGTGTCCGAAGTGAGTCAAAGGTTGGAGCTTGCCATCTCGGTGGGACCGAAAATAACATCTCGGATATTCCGAAGTGATGTCAATTGGTTACAGAAGGTTGGCAGTCCATTTTCGGTGAGACCGAAACTCAAAATCGGATGGACCGAGAAATTAGGGTTTGGAAGAATAACTGAGGTGGTTCATCTCGGTGGGACTGAGTTTGCAGAATCGGTTTGTCCGAGATTACTTATGAGTGTGTTAAGTAGTGAAGAGTGCTGATAGTTGAGGGAGCTAGATCACTAAGCACTTGAGCAACCAGATCATTAACACAACCTCATCCCCTTTTAATAGTATTGGCTTTTCCTATGGACTCAATGTGATCTTTGATCACTAAACCAAAAAATAGAGTCTTGAGCTTTTGCCAATGCTTGTCTTAGCATTTTGAGGGGTCCACTTCTTCAGACAATTCCATACCCATATCATCGAACTTCTCTGAAATGATTCTCAAGTAAATATTAGTTCAATGATATATATGTTGTTATTAATTACCAAAACCACCCGGGGATTAGTTGCACTTTCAATCTCCCCCTTTTTGGTAATTGATGACAACATATAGATCAAAGCTTCGACAACAGATATAATCAATGAGTAATATCGTCGCTTTGAGAAGTATGTGATAAACAAGAGCTCCCCCTAAATTTGTGCATTATTTAAAATTTGCGTTTGAATGCAAATGCACAATCGATTAGGATTATGGGTCACTCTTCCATGTCACATACATCTTGGTGGAGCGCACAAAATGATAAGAATGAATAACAAGCACTCAATCACCAAGACAAGAGTAAATAGCCATACAATAAGGAATAGCATATGATAAGCATTAAGCACACATTAAAGCATAGTATGACTAGGCACTCATTAAGGTAGCATCAAACGTAGTAGCAAGCACACTTAAAGTTTCAAGAACCAAAAGAAACCAAAGTATCTCAAAGAAACCGGCAAAAGAACGAAAGACGAAAGAGCACTCTCTCTCTCGAAGCCCTATGATCTATAACAATTTCTCCCCCTTTGGCAACAAGTTACCAAAAAGTTCGAAAAGCTATAGAGCTAAGCGTCACTGCGGGCTCTGCTGGCGGCTCCCGTCTGGGTAGATGTCGGTGTAGAGATAGCTGCATCGGCGAAGACTTCTGCTGATGTCTGCGCTGGAGGAGTGGATGCTGGAGCTGGAGCAACTGCTGGAGCTGAAGTGGTAGCCCTGGAGTCAGTCACTGGGATAGCTGCAGATCTGGATCCTCTGGGAACCTGAGCAGTCTGGCGATGAGAGTCCTAGACTAGATCATCCTGCATAAGCTCTGCTCTCTCCTGCCTTGTCTCCTCCATGTCTGCCTCAAGCTTGTTGACAGACACCTGAATCTCAGTCAGCTTCACGTCCAGAGCGTGGATCTTGTCCTCAACAATCCTCTCTAGGCTCTCCTGAGATTTCTCAATGCTGGCTAGGCGTTGTTCAATCCTCTGGGTAGCTTCAAGAATTTGTTCTCCAAAGCTCTTTGGCTTAGCTGCTGCTGCTGCTGCCTCTTTGTCAGCTTTAGCCTTCTTTGCAGCTTCGATTTTGGCATGTCCTTCAACTGAGGTAGGATCCTCTTCATCCATTACAACTACGTTGTCCTCATGCTCTGGCTGCAGTGGCAAGTGCTTCCTATCCAGCATGAATTTGCCCGTGCCAAACTTGGCGTTGATGAGCATCTGTATCTGCGGAGCAAACCCACACGACCTCTTCTGGTCAGCTGCAGTCCTCTTAATGGTCTCTACCATCAAGTCCATCACCTTGAAGGCTGCCTTCTCATCGAGAATGTGCAGCATGTTGATAGAATAGCCTCGAATCATGCGGTGGTCTCCAGACTTAGGCATCAATGTATGCCTCAGCATAGTGTTAGTGGTGGTCAGACCTGCCTGGAGATAGTACACTGAGCCAAGCTTCCATCCTTCCAAATCAGCAGCCGGGATCTCCTTGTACATGTTCTTCATGGAATCATGTCTCTTCTTAGGAATCCCATAGACATCAATGTCGTCCTCTCTCTGCACTGGAGTGTTCAGAAGTTCTGCCCATTCTTCAACAGTCGAAGAAAACCTTTGACCTTCAGTCATCCAGGTGATCTTGCCATCAGGATAAAAGTGGGCTGTGGCGTAGAACTGCATGATCATCTCGTCATTCCAAGCTGTCAGCTCTTGGCCCACAAAATCAGCAACTCCACATGCAGTAAAGCTCTCATGCACATGGGGAAAGAAGTCCCGGTGCTCTTCACTGTCAATATACTTCCAGTCAACATACCTGGTGTCAGCAACAATGGGCTTCTTATCCATCAGCACGGTCTCATAGAAATCCTGCTGCTCTCTGGTGTGGAATCTGGGGTCCACAGCAGTCCTTCTCCTTACAACATATGGATCAGACTGTCTCCATAGCCTGAGACCTTTGTCCTTCCTTGCCTTCATGTCCTCAGCTTGAGGATGAGCATCATTGTGGAGTGGCAACTTGGGACGGAGCTTAAGCAACACATGCTCTTCATCTGATTCAGACGGTGGCATCTCACCTTTGTTCTCCTCAGAAGCTGGAATGCTTCTGGTTGTTCTCTTGGGCTTGGCTGGAGCTGCCTTGGCTTGAGCAGGCTTCTTGGGCTTAGAAGAGGCTTGAGCCCGAATAGCATCACCCATGAACTTAGCTTTCTGAGGAGGAGGCTGGGGTGCATCTTCTTCTTCTTCTTCTCCAGCATCAACTTGAGGTTCAGCATATACTACCCTCTTCCTCTTGGAAGTCTTCTTCACCTTGCTTGGAGCTGGCTCTTCCAAGTTGAGCTTCTTTGCAACTGCTGACTGCTTTACTTTGCTTGTGCCTTTCCTTGTCTGCTGCCCTTGGTGCTCTTTGGCAACCACATTCCTCTTTGGCTTGGAGATAACTTCCTCAGCAACAAAGTCAGAGTCCTCATCATCAGAAGTTCTCTTCTTCCTGGTTCTGGTGGCTGCAGGAGGCAAACCACTAGGGGTGCTCCTCTCACCGTCATCACTGGAGCTGCTAGCAGGACTTGTATCTGCCTCTGGAATCTCAGCAAAAGGTGACTCAGACCTATTCTGGCTGTCACTGACATCTGACATGGCTGAAAACCTGTGAAAAGTTAAGGTATAGGCAGAGTAGAAGAGTTATCACAACTGCAGAGGTTTTTGCAAAAAAAATGAGTTCAAAACTTAGTTTTGAGTTTTCACAGAATGTATTTCGGTCAAACCGATTTCAAGTTTCGGTGAAACCGAAGTGTTCAACAGAAACCTACACACCACTTTCGGTCAGACCGAAATGGGTTTCGGTCCTACCGATAACTTAGGGTTTCACTGAAACTACGTTTCGGTCATTCCGATTGGCACAACTCGGTTAAACCGAATGATGCAGTGCAATGGCCAGAGGCCAAATCGGTCATTCCGAGTTTCAAAATCGGCTTCACCGAGATGCGTTCCGTGGAAACCTAAACCTAAGAATTTTGCTCGAAACTAGAGGATCTGAACTAATGTATAGGGAATATCTCAAACGTGGATTGAATCATGGCAAGCCATTCGTGCAAGAATCGGAAGGGGAGCACGAAAAGGGATCGGGACACACCCTAACTTGGTGGTGTCCCTCTACGGCGGCAACGGTGGAGATGATTACCGTTGACGGCGGCGGAGACCTGCGGCGAGGGCGCATAGGTGACGACGGCGACGATCCGTAGACCAGGGCGACGGCAGCAGGGGTCTTGGGGGCGAACGGTTTGAAGAATTAAATCGCGCGCAGCCCTCAGGTATATATAACCCCATGCTGTCGGTGGGACCGAGTTGAAAAACTCGGTGTCACCGAGATGTATAACTGCTGTGCAGTTACGCATATCGGTCAGACCGAGATTTTGAACTCGGTTTCACCGAGATGAAACCTAGATCAATCTAAGCGTTTCGGTTGGACCGAGATTGAGAAGCCGGTCAGACCGAAATGGACTTAGAAGGTTTTGGAAGTCAGCCTTAGACGAATCGGTGGCTCCGAGTGCTCCTCACTCGGACTGTCCGAAAAAGACTTGTTCAAAGTTGTGATATGAGCATGAATAGAATTTGAGATAAGATAGCTAGGGAAGGTGCTTAGGCATTCTTGTCCATCCATTTGGCCAGAAAGATCAAAACAATCAAAACAACAAATGGATGTCCTTGAATGGATGAAATCATGCATTCAACATGCTCACACAATAAGATAGCAAATGAAATATGTGTCAAACATGCACAACCAACACTCTAGCTACTAGCACACAATTTGTCGATGACTAGGTCATCTATATATGAGTATATTGACTTAGGAGCCAAATGAGAATATTTGATCATAGTTCATACTCATCGTTTAAGCACAAGTGGGTTTACCACTTTTACATAAAGCATTTATGTGTTCACATCATTTGGAGATGCTTTAGCTCAATTTTTTAGAGCAAAGCTCCCCCTAGATGTGAAAACCCCTTTTAAAGGGTCAAACTAACCTTGGGTTGTCGTAGAAGACTTCATGTAGATGTTGAAGATGTGGATGCTCAATGTTGATGCAGACCATCAAGAGTTGGGAGCAATCCTTTGGATTAGGGCACTTTCAATACCTACATGGGTTAGTCCCACAAGGAACAAACAAGAATATCCATAGACATAGAGTGAAGTACACAAAAGATGATGTCCATGAAAGCAATGATTACCTTGTCCCTTGACTTACCAACAAGAGGGTTTGTGACTCCATGAACTAGTGCATGATGTGGAAGTTGATTGCACAAGTTCTTGCCAAAATGAATATGAATGATGTTTGTTGGCGGAGTCATCCTCAAGAACCTTCTAGTTCTTCTTCTTTGGGATCCACATCATCTTGATGGGAATCCTTGGTGTTGTAGTTGAGCTTGACGAAGTAGAACTTGATGTGTCCTTGGGAACCCACTTGACCATGGCTTGAGGTGCTTCAATGAATGCATCAATCTCCTCTTGAAGCTTGTCCTTGGCTTTTAGCTTGTGGTCTTGTGGTGGAAGGTCATCTTGAGCTTGTTCCACATTGGAAGAAGTAGGATCATACTTCTCCTTTTGTGAAACAAACTGTGGAGTAGGGTATTGACCTTCTTCCCACTCAACACCTTCGGCGTTGAACTTTCGCTCAAAACCAATCCCTTGATTCTTCCGGTGTCTTCCTTGTTTGCGAACAATCTCCTCAAAGTTCTTGCTTCCGGCAAGACTCTTGTAGACACCTTTCTCTATGATTTCCTTCAATAAGCTATTTTCTTGCTTAAGTGTAACTTGGCTTGAAACATTGTTAGTGGAATCAAGAGAACTACTAGAAGCAACAATATTGGATTTAACATTGTTATTGTTACTACTAGAGGAAGAATTTTTCTTATGCTTGTCATGCTTAGTCTTAATAGGTGGCAAGAAATTAGACAAGAGAAGTCGTTTGGCAAGATATGAAGAACTCTTCTTTCGAAGATCGTCATTGATCGCTTTTAGAAACTCATGTTCTTGCTCTAGAGTGAGCTTCTCGAAGCGTAGCTTCTCATGAGATCTTAGGACCTCTCTATGATCTTCTTGAGTTGTTTCATGAGCTAACTTAAGAGTGTTTAGTTCTTTAGTTAGACGCTCAATCTCCTTCATAGCATTGTCATTCGACTCTTCTCGACTATAAAGACTACTAGCATTTTCATCATTACTAAGCTCACTAGATTTATCATGCAAGAGCTCTTCACCAAGCAAGTCATCCTCATCACTATCAAAGTCAATGAATTCAGGGTGTGTTACCTTGGGGCCTTTAGCCATGAAGCATCTTCCAATTCCCTCATTTGGTGAATCAAATAAGTCGTAGGAGTTGGAGTTGGAGGATACGAGTGCAAGTCCGGCAACACCTTCATCTTGACTATAGTCGGAGTCGGAGTGATAGCTTCCATCGGATTGATTGTCAGAGTCGGAGCCGGAGACCCATTCACCAACATGAGCTTGATGTCTTCTTCTTGTGTAGCTCCTTGATGACTTGTCTTTCCTCTCCGAATCCTTGCTTCTCCGAGAAGGTCTTCGTTCATAACGATCATCTCTACTCCTTCTCTCTCTCCGAGGTGACTCATCTCTTGCTCTTCTTCTTGGAGATTCTTCTCTTCTCTTGTGGGGAGCCGTACACTCGTTTGAGAAGTGTCCGGGTCTTCCACAATTGTAGCAGTTTCGATCACGACTAGAAGATCTCTTTTCATCATATGATCTAGACTTTGAGCTTCTTTCTTTGCCTCTATTCTTGTAGAACTTGTTGAAGTTCTTGACCATTAGGCTTATCTCTTCATTGGAAACTAGCTTGTCACTTGAGGTAGTAGGAGCATCACTTGTAGCTTTGTAAGCACCACTTGACTTGTTGTGAAGCTCTTCCTTATCCTTAAGTGTCATCTCATGAGCAACAATTCTTCCAATGACTTCAGTTGGCTTGAGGGTCTTGTAGTTTGGCATCATTTGGATCAAAGTGCACACGGTGTCATACTTTCCATCCAAAGCTCTGAGAATCTTCTTAATGATGAATCGGTCGGTCATTTCTTCGCTTCCTAAGCCGGCAATCTCATTTGTGATGAGAGCAAGCCTAGAGTACATTTCAGCGACTCCTTCACCATCCTTCATCTTGAACTTGTCAAGTTGTCCTTGAAGAATATCTAGCTTTGATTCCTTCACAGATTCAGTACCTTCGTGCATTTCAACCAAAGTATCCCAAATCTCTTTAGCATTCTCAAGACGGCTGATTTTGTTGAACTCCTCGGGACATAAAGCATTGAAGAGAATGTCACAGGCTTGAGCATTGTTTTGCAACATCCGCAACTCTTCCGGTGTAGCTTCGCGATCCGGAACTTTTCCTTCTTCGAAGAAATCACCTTGCATACCAACACAAATAATGCCCCATGCGGCTGGGTTATGACCAAGAATATGCATTTTCATTTTATGCTTCCAACTAGCAAAATTTGTACCATCAAAGTAAGGACCTCTACGATAATTACCCTCACTAGACGCCATACTCTCCTAGGTTGTGAAACCAAGCTTATGGAGTCCAATGCAATGGAAACCAAAACAATGGAGACCAAAGCTCTGATACCACTTGTAGGATCGAAAGTAGGTCTAGAGGGGGGGTGATTAGACTACTTGACTATATAAAAAATTTGCCTTTTGATCATGCAATGTTTTTGGCAGTTTTGCAATTAAGATCAATTCAAGTATCACCCTACACATGCAATTCTAGAGTAATAGCAGCGGAAAGTAAATTGCACATGTAAAAGAGAGGTGGAGAAGATCAAACGCAGTTTGGAGACACGAAGATTTTTGTCGTGGTTCCGATAGGTGGTGCTATCGTACATCCACGTTGATGGAGACTTCAACCCACGGAGGGTAACGGCTGCGCGAGTCCACGGAGGGCTCCACCCACGAAGGGTCCACGAAGAAGCAACCTTGTCTATTCCATCATGGCCTACGCCCACGGAGGACTAGCCTTACTCGGGGTAGATCTTCACGAAGTAGGCGATCTCCTTGCCCTTACAAACTTCTTGGTTCAACTCCACATCTCAAATACGGAGGCTCCCAAGCGACACCTAACCAATCTAGGAGGCACCACCCTCCAAAAGGTAATAGATGGTGTTGATGTTGATGAACTCCTTGCTCTTGTGCTTCAAATGATAATCTCCCCAACACTCAACTCTCCTCACTGATATGGCTGTGGTGGAAGAAAGGTTTGAGTGGAAAGCAACTTGGGAAGGCTAGAAATCAAGTTTCATATGGTAGGAATGGAATGGCTTGATCTCAACACAAGGGTAGGTGGTTCACTTCTCAGAAAGTGTATGGTAGGAGTGGTAGACTTTCTGATGGCTCTCTCCACGAATGAAGAGGGGGTGGAGGGGTATATATAGCCTCCACACAAAATCCAACCGTTACACACACATTTGACCAATCTCGGTGAGACCGAAGTGAAACTCGGTCAGACCGAAAGTTCAAATATAGTGAACGTTGGGATTTTCGGTGGGACCGAAAATACCATCTCGGTGTGTCCGAAGTGAGTCAAAGGTTGGAGCTTGCCATCTCGGTGGGACCGAAAATAACATCTCGGATATTCCGAAGTGATGTCAATTGGTTACAGAAGGTTGGCAGTCCATTTTCGGTGAGACCGAAACTCAAAATCGGATGGACCGAGAAATTAGGGTTTGGAAGAATAACTGAGGTGGTTCATCTCGGTGGGACTGAGTTTGCAGAATCGGTTTGTCCGAGATTACTTATGAGTGTGTTAAGTAGTGAAGAGTGCTGATAGTTGAGGGAGCTAGATCACTAAGCACTTGAGCAACCAGATCATTAACACAACCTCATCCCCTTTTAATAGTATTGGCTTTTCCTATGGACTCAATGTGATCTTTGATCACTAAACCAAAAAATAGAGTCTTGAGCTTTTGCCAATGCTTGTCTTAGCATTTTGAGGGGTCCACTTCTTCAGACAATTCCATACCCATATCATCGAACTTCTCTGAAATGATTCTCAAGTAAATATTAGTTCAATGATATATATGTTGTTATTAATTACCAAAACCACCCGGGGATTAGTTGCACTTTCATAGACGATCTTGGTCAGGACGCGCTCCAAGGTCCCCGCGGAGAGCTGGAGTGACTCCTCGGCCAGCTGCGCGGGGAGCTTCTGCTGCAGACGTGCTAGCGCCGGCGGGACCTCCCTGAAGAAAAGACTGAGCTTGGCGCTGTGGGGGAGATTTGGATCCGGAGAGTATATGAGGTGCTCAACCCTCAGCGCCATCAGCTCCTTGTCGATGTTGCTAGCAGAAGCCACCAGATCTTCAGTCCATATTTCGACGGTCCGGCGGAAGTTGTTAGCTGAAGTGGCGGCGCTCTCCACCAGGCCTCGCTCCTTGCGGAGCTCGTCCTTCAGCTTGGTTTCACGGTCCCGGACAGCGTCGAGTGAATCTTTCAGCGTAGAGACTTTCAGCTCCAGATCAGCAATTGAGTCCTTGGCGGCCTTGAGCTCGTCGCCCTGCTTGGAGAGGCGTACCTGGAGTTCTGAGTTGGTATGGGCGTCCTTCTCGCGCTCTATGTTGAGCGCGGTGACCCTCTCCGTGCTCGCCTTCAGGAACTCCTCCAGCTGCGCCACCTTAGCCTCAAGGTCTTTCTCGGCGGTCTCCGCGGTGGCCGCGGCGGCCTTCGCTTCCTTCAGTTCTCCGCCAAGGGCCTGCTCCCGGGCGGTAAGGTCTTCCTCGTGGGCGTCGAGGTCGACCTTCCGCTGGGTGAGCTCTCCTTCTCGCCGGGACAGCTCTTCACCGACAAGACGCTGCTGCTCCACGGCCTCAGCTTTCTCCAGGAGGAACTCCTGCTGCTCTCCGGCAAGCCACTCGCGCTCCTCCGCCAAGTCGCGAAGGGCCGCCTGGTTGGCGGCGCGGAGTTCAGCAGCGCGCTTCTCCAACTCTGCTGCAGCCTTGGCGGTGAGGACTTCCCGAGACTCTAGTTTCGCCTGCCTGGCCCGGTAAAGGGCCAGGAGCCGGTGAAGCAGTTTCTCCTCCTCGGGCTCGTCGCTCCCGCCAGGCGCTTCGACGATCTTCAACCCCGCGGAGGCGAGGACCTCTCCATCAAAGGCCTCTCCCTCCTCGGGGGCTCGCGACGAAGACCCCCACGGCACCTGTATGAAGACGCCGTTGGGGGCCTCAAGGTAGAACCCCGGCTGCTCCTTGCCGGTGGAGGGATCGACGGCCGGCGCAGCGCTGGACGCTCCTGCCGCCTCCGGGCCGGCAGTGTGGCCGTCGTCCCCCTCCCCGACCGCTGCGTCCGCAGTCGGGGCAGACTCCTCAGCCGCAGGCTCGTCGGCTCCTGCCATGTCTTCGACGACAGTGGCGTTCCCGGCGTCGCCTTGCGCGCGCTCCTCCTCGTTGGTGACCTCTGTCTCCATCTGCTCCGGGGGAGGAGGATCTAGAAGAAGAAGAAAAGAAAAAGTTCAAGCAAATATCCAAAAAAAGACAAGTCCAAGAAGACGAGGTTGCAAGACTTACCTTCGCGGACTTCGTCGACGACAGGCTCCCTCGCCGGGGAGCTCTCCCTTGGCGGGGTGGCCGCCCTCGCCGGGCTGCTCGCCCTTGGCGGGGTACTCGCCCTTGGCGGAGTACCCGCCCTCGGCGGAGCGCTCTCCCTCGCCGGGGAGTTCGCCCTTGGCGGGGATGGCGGGGCCTGCGGCTCCTCGGGAGTAGTCTCCGGGCGCTCCTGTGGCTGCGGCTCCACCTCTGCACAAGACAAGCAAGACAAACAGAGCAACGAGATGTTAGTACAAGGCAAATACCTCAAGTGCGCCCGACGAGCAAACGGCTCAAGACTAGACTTACGCTGGGGGCTGCGCTGGGGGCTGCTCCTCGGAGCAGAGGTTGGGTCCGGCAAGTTCGTCGCCGGCGCGTCCCCTGTCGCCGCGACGGGCGAGTCGTCCTCGACCACCACCACGGGAACCTTGGCCTTCTTCGCCGCCCGTTGGGCCAGGGTCCTGAAATCGAATCAAGAAACAAGATCAGAATCGCCAACGAAAGAATCAAGACAGAATTGGAGAAGCTACAAAACACAAGTGCTTACTCTTGTTCCTCGTCGTCGTCGTCGCTCAGGGCGGAGAAGTCGAACTCCACCTGAGGCGCTTCCGCGCGAGGAGCGGGAGGAGAAGGCTCCCTCGGGCGCTTGGCGGTCCCCGGGGCTGGGGGCTGCGAAGACCCAGCCTCTGTTGGCGCCGAGGCCCGGGGAGCAGGCGGAGCAGCCGCTCCGCTCTGGGAGGCTCCTCCTCCGCTTGGCACTGGGGCGCGGGGCGCCTCCGTCGCGGTCTGGCTCGCTCTGGTGGCGCGCGCCGCCTGGCGAGCGGGCTGCTGTCGGGGCGCCTGCGTCCTCGTCGCCGTAGCCGCCTTGCGGAGGCGCTTCGGCGGTGTTCGCTTGGGACTTGCCCGGGGCGGGGAGCTCTCCGAGGACGAGGAGACGTCGTCATCGAGCCCCAGAGATCCGCCAGTATCCTCGTCGGCTCCGGTGTCCTCCTCCTCCTCCTCCTCGGTGGGCTCGCTGGGCCCAGCACCCTGCCCCGCGGCCCTGCTCCTTCCGGCGGCTCCGCTCCCTCCGGCACCCCTGCTTCCTCCGGCAACCTCGCCTCTTGCCGCGGCCTCGCTCACAACCCCGGGGATCCCGGCATGCCTCAGAGAAGGGACCCCGGCGAGCTCGTCGGGCGGAAGTTTGAGAAGTCTCCGGATCTCTGCCTCCTCGGCCTGGCACGACGCGTCCTCGGCCTCTGCCTCGTCGACGGTGAACCCCAATTCTCCTACCGCTGCGGCTGCGGCGGACTCTTCCACCCGGGTAGCAATATAAGCAATCTCTCGATCCGTGGTGGCCCGGGTGAGACCCGTGATCTCCTCGGAGTTCTTCGGCACCTCCACCAAGTTATCAAAGAAGCTCACGCCGGCATCCGGCTTGGGCACTATCCAAGTGGGGTCGACGCCATGAGAATCACACGCCGGCATCATTGCGCGCAATGCGTCCCGGGCGGTGCTGTTGCATAGTGGTACTACTCCCCGGGGAGGTCTAAACCACTCCGGGTGGGCCAGGTCGTGCTTGAAAAGCTCCCGGAGCATCCCCTTCAGCTCCAGCACCGTGAAGTTGTAATTCAGCCCCGGGCGCAACCTCATTATGTCCGCCGCATTGACAAACTCCCATGCTGGCCTTTTCCTTTCCTGTAAAGGAGCAATGCGGCGGCGGAGGAAGTCTGCTCCTACCTCTCCGATGGTCAACTTGGCTACCCGGAGACGAAGAATCCTAACAAGGGCAGCGTTGAGTTTGATGTCATCCGCGGCCAAATCGCTCCAGTCCCTGCCGCGCACTATAGGTGTTGTGCGCGGCGCAGTGAAAGGCTGCGGCTCGTCCTCCACTATCCAGCACCAATCCGCGCGCCACTCCTCCCACTTGCCGCGGAGCTCCCCTTTCAGATAAGATTCCTTCTTGTTCAAGCGGAAGACCCAAGAGATACCTCCGGAGAGGGGGGCGCCGGCCTCTGCTCTAGGCATGAAGAAATGCCTAAAGAGCGCTACGTTTGGATAGATCCCTATGTAGTTTTCGCACAGATGTGCGAAAACCGCCATCGCGAGGATGGCGTTGGGGGTGAAGTCTAAGAGATGGAGGTTGTATGTATTCATGATATCGCAGAAAAATTCAGAGAATGGAGGACACAGGCCGCAGTGGAAGAAGACAGCAAAGAAGAAATACCCGCTGGGGTACAGATCTCTGGCGGCGGCCGGGTAGACTCGGGTGCGGGGATGCGCCTTGGTCTTCTTGGCCCAGAACAGATAGTACTTGTTCCAGAGCTCCCTTGCGCTGAGCCTTGGCGCGAAGACGACGTTCCTCTTCCGCAGAGCGACAAGCTTCGCCGCCTGCTCGGATTTCTCCCTCTTGGTCTTCTCCGCTTTCGCCTTCTCGGCCATCGGAGCCATGGCGGAGGCGGCGGAGGAAGGGGCGGGAAGCTCGACGGCGCCGCGGATGCGGAAGGGGGCGGAGGATATGAGGAGGCGGGGTGCAGAGGGGGATTTCTGGAGGTGGAAGAAGCAATGAAGAGGAAGTAAGGTAACTGCCCCTGCTTCCTCTGCTTTTAAGGGGAAGTGGGGGACGCTCCGCATTTCCCATTAAAGAACGTGGCCACGTCCTCTCCCACGACGCCGCAATCGACGCGTGCCGTTAGGGAGGGACGCGGCGGATGCGGAAGGGGAATTACGGCTCGCCGTGGGCCGCGCGTGCCCGTGCACTGTTTTGGGCCTGGCCCAACAGCGCTCGGCACCGTGTGTGGCCCAGGCCCGGGGGCTCCTGTCGGTGTACTAAGATAGGGGTACCTTAGTACCCCAACTTGTGCACGGGCAGTAGCAGCTTCCCGCGGCAGGGCCTACCACGTGCTTGCCGGAAACCTCTCTGGTCCTTATTAAGCCATTCAAAAACAAAGTATACAAGACAGAAGATCAAGGCCCCGGCAAGTGGAGCTTGCCGGGAAGGCCGTCCCAGGCTCAAGATTACCTCATTAGCTCAAGACCCTGACAGGAGGAGCTTGCCAGGAAGATCAGAAGATTGCCTCTTAGAAGACACGCCTCGGCGCACCCTGCGCCCCGGCAAGACCCGGGGAGCGACAAGCTTCCCGGCCCGACAAGATCAAGACCCTGGCAAGGTGCTTGCCGGGGGAAGTCTGCACTGTGTGCCCGCGCTCCAGCTCATCGGCCCACGCGTCGCCCTGGGGCCATTCCAGGGACGCGTGGCGGATGGCTGTGCAGCCTGGGGGACACGGTGGCACTCCACGGTGACGAAGCTACCGCCGTGGCGAACGGAGACGCAAGGGCGGGCGCTTTTGGGGTCGACGGCGACGGGCATTAAATGCTCTTGTCCCCCACTGTCAAAGTAGGTGGTGACCACTGTTCATCCACTATTCATCCACTGTTCCCGCACTGTTACAACTACCACCAAAGTTGCATTTTTACCCTTTCTCCTACGTTGACACCTGTCGGTGACCCCTTGAGCTATAAAAGGAGGCCCATGCACAACGTAGAAAGGGTTCGGAACCTAGACAGCTCTTTCGCTCGGTGTAGCTAGTTCTTCAAGCTCCCGAGCTCCAACACTCAATACAAACCAAGCAGGAGTAGGGTTTTACGCGTCCGTCGCGGCCCGAACCTGGGTAAACTGCCCGCGTGTGCTCTACGATCTGCTCTTTGTGCTCCCTCCGCTCCCTTACCGCACGAACAAGGGGCTCCGGTCCCATAGGTGCTCGTGGTGGACAGTTTCCCCCGACAACCATGAATAAAGTGTGAACCACCATTAGTCATTAGATATCTAGGGACTCCAAACCTCGGAAAAATAACTTCCTTAAACATCTTAATAGAGGTGTTATGATCAGCACTACTAGTTGGAATAGCTTCTACCCACTTAGTAACGTAATCAACATCAACTAAAATATGTGTGTACCCATTAGAGGCAGGAAAGGGTCCCATATAATCAAAGCCCCAAACATCAAATGGTTCAATAACAAGTGAATAAATCATAGGCATTTCTTGACGTCTACTAATATTACCGATTCTTTGACATTCATCACAAGATAAGACAAACTTACGAGCATCCTTGAAGAGAGTAGGCCAATAATAACCGGATTGCAATACCTTGTGTGCAGTTCTATCTCCCGCATGGTGTCCTCCATAAGCTTCGGAGTGGCACTTGAGCTTGCGTTGTATTCCCTCGAAGAGGAAAGGGAGATGCAGCATAGTAGCGTAAGTATTTCCCTCGGTTTTTGAGAACCAAGGTATCAATCCAGTAGGAGACCACGCGCGAGTCCCTCGCACCTCCACAAACAAATAAGAACTTCGCGGCCAACGCGATAAGGGGTTGTCAATCCCTTTACGGTCACTTACGAGAGTGAGATCTGATAGAGATGATAGTTTATATCTTTGGTATTTTTAGTTTAATAAAACAACAAATAAAAGCGGTAAAAGTAAAGTAGATGTAGATTGATATGTTGAGAATAGACCCGGGGGCCATAGTTTTCTATAGTGGCTTCTCTCATGATAGCGGTATTCTACGACGGGTAAACAAATTACTGTCGAGCAATTGATAGAAAAGCGAATAATTATGAGACTATCTAGGCATGATCATTGTATATAGGCAACACGTCCGAGACAAGTAGACCGAAACGATTCTGCATCTACTACTATTACTCCACACATCGACCGCTATCCAGCATGCATCTAGTGTATTGAGTTCATACGAACAGAGTAAGGCCTTAAGCAAGATGACATGATATAGAGGGATAAACTCAAGCAATATGATGTAAACCCCATATTTTTAACCTCAATGGCAACAATACAATACGTGCCTTGCTGCCCCTACTGTCACTGGGAAAGGACACCGCAAGATTGAACCCAAAGCCAAGCACTTCTCCCATTGAAAGAACTACAGATCTAGTAGGCCAAACCAAACCGATAATTCGAAGAGACTTGCAAGGATATTATGAGCACACATAAAAAGTTCAGAGAAGAACCGAATATCTTTCATAGATAACCTTGATCATAAACTCACAATTCATCGGATCTCGACAAACACACCGCAAAAAGAGATTACATCAAATAGATCTCCTCGAAGACCGAGGAGAACTTTGTATTGAGATCCAGAGAGAGAGAGAAGAAGCCATCTAGATACTAGCTATGGACCCGAAGGTTTGTGGTAAACTACTCACAACTCATGGTGAGGGCGATGATGATGATGATGATGAAGGCCTCCGTGGTGGACCCCCCTCCGGTGGAGCTCCGGAATAGGCTCCAAGATGGGATCTCCACGGGAACAGAAGCTACGGCGGTGGAATTAGAGTTTTCTCTCTGCGTATGGAGTTTCCTGGGTACGTGGATATATATAGGAAGAAGGAGGGCACCGGGGGCCACACGAGGGGGCCTCGAGGCAGGGGGACGCGCCCCCAACCCTCGAGGGCAGCCCCTCTGTCCCCTGACTTGGTCCTGAAGCTTCTTGTGCGTGATTTTCTCCAAAAATATCTATGGCGAAGGTTTCATTCCGTTTGGACTCCGTTTGATATTCTTTTTCTGCAAAACCCTAAAATAGGCAAAAAACAGCAATCTGGACTGGGCCTTTGGGTTAGTAGGTTAGTCCCAAAAATGATATAAAAGTGAATGATAAAGCCCATTAAACATCCAAGACTTCATAAATAATAGCATGGAACAATAAAGAATTATAGATACGTTGGAGACGTATCAAGCATCCCCAAGCTTAATTCCTGCTCGTCCTCGAGTAGGTAAATGATAAAGAAAGAATTTTTTATGTGGAATGCTAACCAATATAGTTTTTCAATGTAATTCTCTTAATTGTGGCATGAATGTTCAGATCTGAAAGATTTAAGATAAAAGTCTATATTGACATAAGAAATAACAATACTTCAGGCATACTAACAAAGCAATCATGTCTTCTCAAAATACTATGGCTAAAGAAAGTTATCCCTACAAAATCATATAGTCTGGGTATGCTCCCTCTTCATCACACAAAATATTCATATTATGCACAACCCCGATTTCAGCCAAGCATTTGTTTTCATACTCTATCTTTTCAAACCTTTCAACTTTCACGCAATACATGAGCGTGAGCCATGGATATAGCACTATGGGTGGAAAAGAAGTGGTTGGGGAGAAGACAAAAAGGGGGGAGATAGTCTCACATCGACTAGGCGTATCAACGGGCTATGGAGATGCCCATCAATAGATATCAATGTGAGTGAGTAGGGATTGCCATGCAACGGATGCACTAGAGCTACATATGAATGAAAGCTCAACAAAAGAAACTAGTGGGTGTGCATCCAACTTGCTTGCTCACGAAGACCCAGGGCATTTGAGGAAGCCCATCGTTGGAATATACAAGCCAAGTTCTATAATGAAAATTCCCACTAGTATATGAAAGTGACTAAGCATGAGACTCTCTACAATGAAAAACATGGTGCTACTTTGAAGCACAAGTGTGGAAAAAGATAGTAGCAATTGTCCCTTTTTTTCTTCTTTTTTTCCCTTTTTTTGGGCCCCTTTTTTTTCTTTGGCCTTTCTTTTTTTTTCTTTTTTTGCGGAGGGGATTTATAGATTCAGCCTTCCCTCCCATGGGACAATGCTCTAATAATGATGATCATCACACTTTCATTACAACACGAAATTACAACTCCATACTACAACAACAAAGTATGACTCTATATGAATGCCTCCGGCGGTGTACCGGTATGTGCAATGAAACAAGAGTGACATGTATGAAAAGATTATGCATGGTGGCTTTGCCACAAATACGATGTCAACTACATGATCATGCATGGCAATATGACAATATGATGCGTGTCATATAAACGGAACGGCGGAAAGTTGCATGGCAATATATCTCGGAATGGCTATGGAAATGCCATGATAGGTAGGTATGGTGGCTGTTTTGAGGAACAATATGGTGGTTGTTTTGAGGAAGGATATATAGTGGGTTTATGGCACCGACGAAAGTTGCGCGGTACAAGAGAGGCTAGCAATGGTGGAAGGGTGAGAGTGCGTATAATCCATGGACTCAACATTAGTCATAAGAACTCATATACTTATTGCAAAAATTTATGAGTCATCAAAACAAAGCAATCAACGCATGCTCCTAGGGGGAGGTTGGTAGGAGTTAACCATCGCGTGCCCCCGACCCCCACACAAAGATTGGCACTCTACAAATACCTCATGCTCTAACTTAGTCACACAACGGTTCACCATACGTGCATGCTACGGGAATCACTAACCTTAACACAAGTATTTCTCAATTTCATAATAACTCCACTAGCATGACTCTAATATCACTATCCTCCTGCCTCAAAACAATTATCAAGCATCCAACATCTCATTCTATTCAATGCACTTGGTGTGAATTTTTTACTACATTGACATTGGATGTTTATCATGTGAAGACTAGTTTCTTTAGCCTAAACACTTTACCATGCAGTTTTGATAGAATCTCAAATAGATATAAGTGAATCATGAGAGTTCAACAATTTCTAAAAAATATTACCACCACCATGCTCTAAAAGATATAAGTGAAGCGGTAGAGCAAAAACTATTCAACTCAAAAGATATAAGTGACGCACATAGAGTGTTCTAATAATTTCTAGGCCATATTTAACTCTCTCGAATAGGTGTGTCCAGCAAGGATGATTGTGGCAGACTAACAAGAAAAGACTCAAATTATACAAGACGCTCCAAGCAAAACACATAGCATGTTGCGAATAAAAATATAGCTCCAAGTATAGTTACCAATGGATGAAGACGAAAGAGGGGGTGCCTTCCCGGGGCATCCCCAAGCTTAGGATTTTGATTATCTTGAATTTACTTGGGGTGACATGGGCATCCCCAAGCTTAGGCCTTTGCTACTCCTTGTTCCATAGTCCATCAAAGCAATACTCAAAACTTGAAAACTTCACAACACAAAACTTAGACAAAAATTCCCGTGAGCTCCGTTAGTATGAGAAAGCAAACCACTACTCAAAGTTACAGCAATGAATTCATTCTTTGTTTTTATGGCCGTTAAACCTAATGTACTCCAATTTCTCTATGGTTCATGTCCTCCAATATTACTCATAGATGCATCGGAATAAGCAAACAACACACGAAAAACAGAATCTGTCAAAGACAGAACAGTCTGTAGTAATCTGCAGGGTTCGCCTACTTCTGGAACTCCAAAAAATTCAAACTAAATCGGTACATTTGCGCAATTTCTCTACCAACCAGCAGCAAAAAGAATCAACTAAAAATCACGCTCCAGTAAAATCCCACGACTACTTTAGCGAGTGCTAACGATTCTGTTTTTCACAGCAAGATCATATAAACTTCACACAAGTCTTACCAAAGGTTCTACTTGGCACAAACACTAAACAAAACATGAAACCACATCTAATCAGAGGCTAGATGCAAAATTTATTTCCTAACAGCAACAAAAGAAAAAACATAAAATTGGGTTGCCTCCCAACAAGCGCTATGGTTTTACGCCCCTAGTTAGGCACAATACAAGATAGATCTAGGTATTGCCATCTTTGGAAGGCAATCCATAAGTGGATCTCATGATAGATTCATATGGTAATTGGATTTTCTTTCTTGGAAAGTGTTCCATGCCTTTCCTTAACGGAAATTGGAATCTAATATTTCCTTCCTTCATATCAATAATTGCACCAATCTTTCTAAGAAAAGGTCTACCAAGAATAATAGGACATGAAGGATTGCAATCTATATCAAGAACAATGAAATCTACGGGCACATAATTCCTATTGGCAACAATAGGAACATCATTAATTCTTCCCATAGGTTTCTTAATAGTGGAATCCACAAGATGCAAATTTAAAGAACAATCATCAAGCTCATGGAACCTTAGCAAATCACACAAAGTTTTTGGGACAATGGAGACACTTGCACCCAAATCACACAAAGCATAGCATTCATGATCTTTTATTTTTATTTTTATATTAGGTTCCCATTCATTATAAAGCTTTCTAGGTATAGAAACTTCCAACTCAAGCTTTTCTTCATAAGATTGCATCAAAGCATCAACTATGTGTTTAGTGAAAGCTTTATTTTGACTATAAGCATGTAGAGAATTTAGCACGGATTGCAACAAGGAAATACAATCAATCAAAGAGCAATTATCATAATTGAATCCCTTGAAATCCAAGGTAGTGGGTTCATCACTATGCAAAGTTTTAATCTCTTCACTCCCACTTTTAGCAATTTTAGCATCAAGATCTAAAAACTAAGAATTATTGGGACAACTTAAAGCAGAATCATCTCCAATCCTATTCTCATCAAGATTAATACTAGAAAACAAGGATCTAATAGGAGACACATCAATAACTTTCAAATCTTCATCTTTATTTTCATGATAACTAGAAGAACACGATTTAATATAATCTTCTCTTTTAGCACGCATTCTAGCGGTTCTTTCTTTGCATTCATCAATGGAAATTCTCATGGCTTTGAGAGACTCATTGATATCATGCTTAGGTGGGATAGATCTAAGTTTCAAAGAATCAACATCAATAGTAATTATATCCACACTTCTAGCCAATTCATCAACCTTAAGCAATTTCTCTTTAAGCATAGCATTGAAATTCTTTTGCGGGATCATAAACTCTTCAACACTAGTTTCAAATTCAGAAGGCATATTTCCATAAGAGTTGTTGTAGAAATTACCACAATTATTAGAGGAATTACTAGGAAAAGGCCTAGGATTAAAATTACCTCTATAAGCATTGTTACCAAAATTATTCCTACCAACAAAATTCACATCCAAAGATTCATTGTTATTCTCAATAAAAGTGGACAAAGGCATATCATTAGGATCGGAAGAAGCACTCTTAGCAGCAAACAATTTCTTAAGTTCATCCATCTTTCCACTCAAAACACTAATTTCTTCGATAGCATGCACTTTTTTACTAGTAGATCTTTCGGTGTGCCATTGAGAATAATTAACCATAATATTATCTAGGAGTTTGGTAGCTTCTCCTAAGGTGGTTTCCATGAAACTGCCTCCAGCGGCCGCATCTAAAAGATTTCTAGAAGCAAAATTCAAGCCAGCATAAAAGTTCTGAATAATCATCCATAGATTCAAACCATGTGTAGGGCAATTACGTATCATCAATTTCATTCTCTCCCAAGCTTGTGCAACATGCTCATGATCAAGTTGCTTAAAATTCATAAAATCGTTTCTAAGAGAGATGATCTTAGCAGGAGGGAAATACTTAGGGATAAAAGCAACTTTGCACTTATTCTACGAATCGATACTATTTCTAGGCAAAGAGGAAAACCAAGTTTTATCACGATCTCGAAGTGAAAACGGAAATAACTTTAATTTAACAATATCGTTATCCGTATCCCTTTTCTTTTGCATATCACACAAATCAACAAAGTTGTTTAGATGGGTAGCGGCATCTTCACTAGGAAGGCAGGAGAATTGATCTTTCATGATAAGATTCAACAAAGTAGCATTGATCTCACAAGATTCATCATCGGTAATAGGAGCAATTGTAGTGCTAATAAAGTCATTGTTGTTGGTATTGGAGAAGTCCCACAATTTGGTATTGTTCTGAGCCATAGTGACAATCAAGCAATCCAACACACACAAGCAGACAAAAAGGCAAGCGAACGATAAACACACGACGGAAGAAGGGCGAATAAAACGGCAAGGGTGAAGTGGGGGAGAGGAAAACGAGAGGCAAATAAATGTAGTGCGAAGGATAAGGGTTTGTGATAGGTACTTGGTATATGACTTTTGCGTAAGACTCCCCAGCAACGGCGCCAGAAATTCTTCTTGCTACCTCTTGAGCTTGCGTTGTATTCCCTCGAAGAGGAAAGGGAGATGCAGCACAGTAGCGTAAGTATTTCCCTCAGTTTTTGAGAACCAATGTATCAATCTAGTAGGAGACCACGCGTGAGTCCCTCGCACCTGCACAAACAAATAAGAACTTCGCAGCCAACGCAATAAGGGGTTGTCAATCCCTTTACGGTCACTTACGAGAGTGAGATCTGATAGAGATGATAGTTTATATTTTTGGTATTTTTCGTTTAATAAGACATCAAATAAAAGCGGTAAAAGTAAAGTAGATGTAGATTGATATGTTGAGAATAGACCCGGGGGCCATAGTTTTCTCTAGTGGCTTCTCTCATGATAGAGGTATTCTACGGCGGGTAAACAAATTACTGTCGAGCAATTGATAGAAAAGCGAATAATTATGAGACTATCTAGGCATGATCATTGTATATAGGCAACACGTCCGAGACAAGTAGACCGAAATGATTCTGCATCTACTACTATTAGTCCACACATCGACCGCTATCCAGCATGCATCTAGTGTATTGAGTTCATATGAACAGAGTAACACCTTAAGCAAGATGACATGATGTAGAGGGATAAACTCAAGCAATATGATGTAAACCCCATCTTTTTATCCTCGATGGCAACAATACAATACGTGCCTTGCTTCCCCTACTGTCACTGGGAAAGGACACCGCAAGATTGACCCAAATCCAAGCACTTCTCCCATTGCAAGAAATATAGATCTAGTAGGCCAAACCAAACCGATAATTCGAAGAGACTTGCAAGGACATTATGATCAGACATAAAAAGTTCAGAGAAGAACCAAATATCTTTCATAGATAACCTTGATGATGATGATGATGAAGGCCTCCGTGGTGGACCCCCCTCCGTTGGAGCTCTGGAACAGGCTCCAAGATGGGATCTCCATGGGAACAGAAGCTACGATGGTGGAATTAGGGTTTTCTCTCTACTTATGGAGTTTCTGGGGTACGTGGATATATATAGGAAGAAGGAGGGCACCGGGGGCCACACGAGGGGGCCTCGAGGCAGGGGGGTGTGCCCTGGGAAGGGGGGCGCGCCCCCCACCCTCGAGGGCAGCCCCTCTGTCCCCTGACTTGGTCCTGAAGCTTCCTGTGCGTGATTTTCTCCAAAAATATCTCTGGCGAAGGTTTCATTCCGTTTGGACTCCGTTTGATATTCTTTTTCTGCAAAACCCTGAAATAGGCAAAAAATAGCAATCTGGACTGGGCCTTTGGGTTAGTAGGTTAGTCCCAAAAATGATATAAAAGTGAATGATAAAGCCCATTAAACATCCAAGACTTCATAAATAATAGCATGGAACAATCAAAAATTATAGATACGTTGGAGACGTATCAGTCCCATATAATCAAAGCCCCAAACATCAGATGGTTCAATAACAAGTGAATAATTCATTGGCATTTCTTGACATCTACTAATATTACCGATTCTTTGACATTCATCACAAGATAAGACAAACTTACGGGAATCCTTGAAGAGAGTAGGCTAATAAAACTGGATTGCAATACCTTGTGTGCAATTCTATCTCCCGCATGGTGTCCTCCATAAGCTTCGGAGTGGCACTTGCGTAGGATCTTTTCCTGTTCATGCTCAGGTACACAACATCTAATAATACCATCTACTCCTTCTTTATAAAGATGTGGGTCATCCCAGAAGTAATGTCTCAAATCATAGAAGAACTTTTTATTTTGCTGGTATGTGAAGCTAGGAGGTATAAACTTAGCAACAATATAATTAGCGTAATCAGCATACCATGGAGCGGTACGAGAAGTATTTATGACAACTAGGTGTTCATCAGGAAAGATATCATCAATAGGTTGTGGGTCATCAAGCACATTCTCCAACCTAGACAAGTTATCTGCAACAGGGTTCTCAGCGCCCTTTCTATGAATAATATGCAAGTCAAATTCTTGCAGCAAGATAACCCATCTAATAAGTCTAGGTTTAGCATCTTTCTTTTCCATAAGGTATTTGATAGCAGCATGATCAGTGTGAATAGTTACTTTAGAATCAACGATATAGGGTCTAAACTTATCACAAGCAAATACAACTGCTAAAAATTCGTTCTCAGTGGTGGCATAATTTCTCTGGGCACTAACTAGAGTTTTACTAGCATGCTGGATAACATTCAATTTCTTATCAACTCTTTGCCCTAAAACAGCTCCTACAACATAATCACTAGCATCGCACATAATCTCAAAAGGTAAATTCTAGTCAGGAGGCTGGACAATAGGTGCAGGGATCAATGCTTTCTTATGTATTTCAAATGCTTCTAGACAATCATCATCAAAGACAAAAGGAATATCTTTTTGTAAGAGATTAGTCAGAGGCCTGAAGATTTTGGAGAAGTCCTTTATAAACCTCCTACAAAACCCGGGTGAGCAAGGAAACTTCGTATACCTTTGATGTCCTTTGGGCATGGCATCTTTTCAATAGCATCAACTTTAGCTTTGTCAACTTCAATACCTCTTTCAGAAATTTTATGTCCCAAGACAATGCCTTCATTAACCATAAAGTGGCACTTCTCCCAATTCAAGACAAGATTAGTGTCTTCACATCTCTACAAAACTCGATCAATGTTGCTTAAGCAATCATCAAAAGAAGTTCCGTAAACGGAAAAATCATCCATGAAAACCTTAACAATTTTTCACAAAAATCAGAGAATATAGCCATCATGCATCTTTGAAAGGTAGCAGGTGCATTACATAAACCAAAAGGCATACGTCTATAAGCAAAGGTACCGAAAGGACAAGTAAAAGTTGTATTTTCTTGATCCCCTTTTGACATATGTATTTGAGAGAAACCAGAATAACCATCTAGAAAGCAGAAATGAGTATGTTTGGATAACCTTTCTAGCATTTGATCAATAAAGGGCAAGGGGTAATGATCTTTCTTAGTAGCTTTATTTAACTTACGAAAATCAGTTACCATCCTATAACCTGTAACTATCCTTTGCGGGGTCAATTCATCTTTATCATTAGGAACGACAGTCATACCTCCTTTCTTAGGGACACAATGGATAGGACTTACCCACTGGCGATCAGCAACTTGATAGATAATACCTGCCTCTAGGAGCTTTAGTATTTCCTTCCTTACCACTTCTTTCATCTTAGGATTTAATCGTCGCTGATGATCAATAAATGGTTTAGCATTTTCCTCCAATTTTATCTTGTGTTGGCATATAGTGGGACTAATTCCCTTAAGATCATCCAGAGTATATCCAATAGTAGCTCGGTGCTTCTTCAGAGTTTTGAATAGTTTTTCTTCTTCCTGCTCTGATAGGTTAGCACAAATAATAACAGGATATATCTTCTTTTCATCAAGATAAACATATTTAAGATTATCAGGTAAAGGTTTAAGTTCAAACACGGGATCACCCTTGGGTGGAGGAGGATCCCCTAGGATTTCAACATGCAAGTAGTTTTTCAATACGAGTCCTTGTTTAAGGAATATTTCATCTATTTCCCTTCTCTCATTCATATGCATACCATTTTCATGGTCGAGCAAGTATTGTTCTAAAGGATCATTAGGTGGCACGACAATAGAAGCAAGACCAATAATTTCATCCTTACTGGATGGTGTCTTTTCAAGGGGTTGTCTACGAAATTTAGCAAAGTTAAAATCATGAGACATATCCCCTAATCCAACAGTACCAATATCTTTCACATAGTCTATCTTGGCATTAACAGTATTCAAGAAGGGTCTACCAAATATAATGGGATAGAATTCATCTTGTGGGGAACTAAGAACAAGAAAATCAATAGGGTATTTAACCTTCCCACACAAGACTTCAATATCTCTAACAATCCCAACTGGCGAAATATTGTCTCTATTAGCAAGATTAATAGTAACATCAATCCCTTCTAACTCAAGAGGTGCAATATCATGCATAATTTCGTTATACAAATCAAGAGGGATAATACTCGCACTAGCACCTACGTCACATAAACCATGATAGCAATGATCTCCTATCTTAACAGAGATAACAGGCAAGCCCACAATAGGTCTATGTTTGCTCCTAGCATTGGGTTTCGCTATTCTAGCAGACTCTTCTTGGAGGTAAATAACATGTCCATCTAAATCTTCTACCAAGAGATCTTTAACCATAGCAACACTAGGTTCAACTTTAATTTGCTCAGAGGGTGTAGGTGTTCTAGTATTACTTTTACGAACTACAGTTGAAGCTTGAGCACGATCCTTTATCCTAACAGGGAAAGGTGGTTTCTCAATATAAGCACTAGGAATAACATGATCAACATTATAAGTGATAGTCTTTTCTTCAACTTTAATATGTTCAACTACTTTTACTTCGATAGGGGGATGGTATTTAAACCACTTCTCTTTGGTGAGATCAACATGAGTAGCAAAAGATTCACAGAAAGAAGCTACTATCTCAGAGTCAAGTCCATATTTAGTGCTAAACTCACGGAAAACATCGGTATCCATAAAAGCTTTAACACAATCAAACGTAGGGGTCATACATGACTCCTTACCTTCGTCGAGATCCCAATCTTCAGAGTTGCGTTTAATTCTTTCCAATAAATCCCATTTTAATTCAATAGTCTTCATCATATAAGAGCCAGAACAAGAAGTATCGAGCATGGAGCGATTATTAAGAGAAAGCCGAGCATAGAAATTTTGAATGATCATTTCTCTTGAGAGGTCATGATTGGGGCATGAATATAACATTGACTTAAGCCTCCCCCAAGCTTAAGCGATGCTTTCTCCTTCGCGAGGCCAGAAATTATAAATATAATTATGATCACGATGAACCTGGTGCATAGGGTAGAACTTCTGATGAAACTCCAACTTCAGACGATTATAGTTCCATGATCCCATATCATTGCATAGCCTAAACCATGTCAATGCAACTCCCTTCAAAGATAAAGGGAAGACCTTCTTCTTGATAACATCATCGGGCATACCTGCAAGCTTAAACAATCCACAAACTTCATCCACATAGATTAGATGTAAATCGGGATGCAATGTTCCGTCTCCCGTAAATGGATTTTCAAGAAGTTTCTCGGTCATACCCGAAGGAATCTCAAAGCAAACATTTTCAATAGGTGCAGTAGGTTGAGGAGCAACTCTTTGCTCTTCTGATCGGGGTGAAGATACCCCGAACAAGCCCCTCAAAGGATTTTGAGCCATAGTAACAAGTGACAATAAATTTCAGCACACTATATAAATTTTTCCTTACCAAATTCCACTTACGAAAGGTGCTTCACTCCCCGGCAACGGCGCCAAAAAAGAGTCTTGATGACCCACAAGTGTAGGGGGTCTATCGTAGTCCTTTCGATAAGTAAGAGTATTGAACCGAACGAGGAGCAGAAGGAAATGATAGGCAGTTTTCAGTAAGGTATTTTCTGCAAGCACTGAAATTATAGGTAACAGATAGCTTTGTGATAAGGTAATTGTTAGCAAGTGACAAACAGTAAAAGTAAATAAAGTGCAGCAAGGTGGCCCAATCCTTTTTATAGCAAAGGACAAGCCTGGACAAACTCTTATATAAAGGAAAGCGCTCCCGAGGACACATGGGAATTATCGTCAAGCTAGTTTTCATCACGATCATCTGATTCGCGTTCGGTACTTTGATAATTTGGTATGTGGGTGGACCAGTGCTTGGGTGCTGTCCTTACTTGGACAAGCCTCCCACTTAGGATTAACCTCTATTGCAAGCATCCACAACTACAAAAGAAGTATTAAGGTAAACCTAACCATAGCCTGAAACAAATGGATCCAAATCAGCCCCTTACGAAGCAACGCATAAACTAGGGTTTAAGCTTCTGTCACTCTAGCAACCCATCATCTACTTATTACTTCCCAATGCCTTCCTCTAGGCCCAAATAATGGTGAAGTGTCATGTAGTCGACATTCACATGACACCACTAGAGGAGAGACAACATACATCTCATCAAAATATCGAACGAAGACCAAATTCACATGACTACTAATAGCAAGACTTCTCCCATGTCCTCAGGAACAAAAGTAACTACTCATAAGACATAATATTGTTCATGATCAGAGGGGTATTAATATGCATAATGGATTTGAACATATGATCTTCCACCAAATAAACCAACTAGCATCAACTACAAGGAGTAATCAACACTACTAGCAACCCACATGTACCAATCTGTGGTTTGGGTACAAAGATTGGATACAAGAGATGAACTAGGGTTTGCGAGGAGATGGTGCTGGTGAAGATGTTGATGAAGATAGCCCTCCCCAAGATGGGAGAGTTGTTGGTGATGACGGCGGTGACGATTTCCCCCTCCCGAAGGGAAGTATCCCTGGCAGAACAGCTCTGCCGGAGCCCTAGATTGGTTTCCGCCTCGGTTCCGCCTCGAGACGGCGGCGTCTGGTCCCGAAAGCCTCCTTATGTTTTTTTCCAGGTCAAAACACCTCATATAGGAGAAGATGGACATCGGGGTCCTTCCGGCTGGCCCACGGGGCAGGGGGCGCGCCCTGGGAAGGGGGGCGCGCCCCCTTCCTCGTGGACAGCCGGTGGCCCCCCTCGTGGACTTCTTCCGCCAGATATTTTTTATATTTTTTGAAACAAAGTTCTGTTGAGTTTCAGGGCTTTTGGACTTGTGCAGAATAGGTTTCCAGAGTTTGCTCCTTTTCCAGCCCAGAATTCCAGCTACCGGCATTCTCCCTCTTCATGTAAACCTTGTAAAATAAGAGAGAAAAGGCATAAGTATTGTGACAAAACATATAATAACAGCTCATAATGAAATAAATATCAACATATAAGCATGATGCAAAATGGACGTATCATCTGTCTACTCGCCGTCTCACGAACTAGCACGATGAACCAGAATGTAAAGGAGACACAAGGCAGTTTATCCTGGTTCAGGCCACCTAGCGGTGAGTGGCCCTACTCCAGCAGTATGGTGGATTAGCCCCGAGATGGGCTATGGATGAACTAGTACAATGGGTGAACGACCTCCGTAGGAGAGGTGTTCTTGGGCTCGGATGAGCTGGTGAGCTTGTCCAGGTGGAATTGATATGATCCCATTGCTGGGTGGCGGCTATCCTACTTATATAGTTGCCTTGGTCCTCTTCCCCGAAATGTTTGGCAGGAAGGGATCCCACAACGGTCAGTTTTGAAGGGAGACAACTAGTACATCTTATCCTGACTAAAGGTGGTCTTCGCCTGCAAAGCCTCTGATCTTGACGCCATGGTGGGCTCGGTGATGACCTCCGTCCTGTCGTCCTGGCAGTCTTGGTTTGGTTGCACTGGAATGGAAACCTTTGGCAGATTCCTCGGGACTCTGCGTCTGAACCCACTTCCTTAGCACCAAAGAGGAAACTGATGTACGACGCTCGCTGGCGCCCGCCTGGCCTTGGTCGTCATGGCTTGTGTCATGAAAACCTCGCGAGGTGGGGGTTGCATAGAGTTCTCGCTCCTTGGGGGCCAGCTAGACGAGGCTTCCCCTTCAGGAGGTCTTGGTGTCGTTCGCCCCACGAGGCTTGGTCCCTCACGAGGGTCCTGAGTGTCGATGCTGAAGATGGGCTGTACCAGGCCTGGAAAGGAGCCACGTCTTGGGCCGCAGGCAGGCAAGTCTGGGTACCCCGGTTCCCAGAACACTCACATGGTCAATCTATATTAATTGTAGAATGCTCTATGAACTTCACTTATATTATTTAGAGTATGAATAAAATTATCATCAAAATTGGGCTTGGAAGAGTATCACTAAAGTATCATGCCTAGCTAAAAAGGCATTAAATAAAAGCGCTTGTTTGGAGACAACCCAATATTTACCCCTACCGTTTTTGTGTGTTCTCATGATTATGCTACTGTAGTCATAATGTTTTATAGCTTTTGTTTCAAAAAAGTTCCAAGTAAAGTCTTTGGGATAGTGTGGTTGATAATTGATTTGATTCTGTGCAAAAACATGAAGTTTTGTGTCCAGTCCAGAAAATTCTATAAATCACTGGAATGTGATAATTAGCTGAAATTTTTACACATGATTTATATACAATTGCCTACGTTGTCCTAATTTTTCAGAATTTTTAGAGTTGAAGAAGTATGGTGGTTGTCCGGATCATTACAGACTATTCTTTTTTTGATAGATTCTGTTTTCAATGCATAGTTTGCTTGTTTTAGTGTTTCCATCGCTTATATTAAGTGATATAAAGCTATAGTAGGCATTGTGTGGGAAAAATTATGAATCTTCTCTTTGACATTACCCAAGTGAATGATTTTCTCTTTATCTTACTAACATATCGCATGAAGTTCCGTTAAGTTTTGTGTGATTGAAGTTTTCAAGTTTTGAGTGAGATGTCGATATGAGAAGAATAAGCAGTGGCAAGACCCTAAGCTTGGGGATGCCCAAGGCACCCCAAGATAATATTCAAGGAATACCCAAGAAACTAAGCTTGGGGATGCCCCGCAAGGCATCCCGTCTTTCGTCTTCTGCACTATCGGTACACCTTACTTGGAGCTATATTTTTATTCGTCACAAGATATGTGTTTTGTTTGGAGCGTATTTTAATTTTACTAGCCGTTTGAATAAAATCATTGGATCCGAAATATTTAATGAGAGAGAGAGACCTCACATGGCTATTTAACTATTTGACTACACATTGATCTTCACTTATATATTTTTGGAGTAGTTTTGTCATTTACTCTCATGCTTCACTTATATCCCATGAGTAAATGGTTGAATGAATTGAATATCATAAATATGAAATTATATATGTTTTATATGCTTATCCCATGAGGAGTAATGTCTTCTCATATAATATGTATAGGCGGTAAAATTTATTGAAAGTTAGCAAACACCGCATTGGTCACTTGAACAATTCATGAAAGAATATCGAAGGAAGAGAGATTTCGCATATAAATATACTATCTTGGACATCTTCTATGATTGTGAGGCCCATTAATTATTTTCAAACTTGAGCAAATTAGATGAAGTTGGACAAGGAAAACAACGTAATGAGTTATGTTGGGTATATTTGTATATAAGTTATATTGTTATGGATCCTCCAACATGTGATGCTTGCTTAGGATCTTTTGCTAGCCAAAAATTTGTACTAAGTAGAGATACTACTTGTGCATCCAAAACCCTTAAACCTAGTTTGTTTCCATGAGTGTCCACCATATCTACCTATGGATTGAATACGATCCTTAAAGTAAGTTGTCATCGATGCAAAAAGAAATAAAAATTGCTCCTAAATATGTATGATATTTTATAGTAAGGGAAAATAAGATTTATACGAACTTGTGATGGTGAAGAAATAAAAGTGACGGACTCCATAATAAAGGTTGTTGTCACACGGGGCAATATAAAGTGATGTTCCTTTGCATTAAGAGTTTTGACATCCAAAATTAAAAAGTGCATGACAACCTCTGCTTCCCTCTGCGAAGGGCCTATCTTTTACGTTCATGTATTTACTTTTGTGCAAGAGTCAATAGTATTCCTTCTTAGTTCAACCTCAATTATTCTTTAGTTGGCAAGCATCATGTGGTGGGAAAGATCCAAGAATATATGACCATTCAAATATATTTGATCATGAATTATTATCATTGACAATTATCTATATGATAAATAAGTTGGGAGGCGAAACGTTAAGCCCCTATCTTTCTCTGTGTTCGACGGAAGCTATTTGTTCTAAAAATATGCTTTGAGTGTTAGAAATCATGGAAGACTATATGATAGTTGAGTATGTGGAATTTGCTAAATCAAAGCTCTTACATATACGAAATAAGATGAATTGCAATTGTTTGATGACTGAGAACGTAGTTTGTTAGTTTTCAAGAAACTTTATGGTCTATACTTTAAAATGTGAATAGCTTGTTACTTGATCATGAGAAGTTTTATGAGATGAGCTAATGTTTATGATATATAATGATGCTATAAAAATTGTTTGGAACTTTCATTGACCAAATTTATGCACTATGCTAGCATTCACACTTCATAAATTATTTCCTTTATCATTTACCTGCTCGAGGATGAGAAGGAATTATGCTTGGGAATGCTGATATGTCTCCAACGTATCTATAATTTATGAAGTATTCATGCCATGTTTACAAAAATTTTATATGGGTTTGGTATGATTCACTTAGAACTAACCCGGACTGACGCTGTTTTCAGCAAAACTACCATGGTGTCGTTTTTTGTGCAGAAATAAAAGTTCTCAGAATGGGCTAAAAATTCACGATGATTTTTTATGGACAAAAAGAGACCCGCGAGGCACAAGAGCTGGGCCAGTGTGGGGACCCCGACTTAAGAGTCGAGATCACCGAATGCACGTGTACAGTGATCCCAAAGATCAATGCTCACTGAACACACAGAAGCTGAATAACAAGAGTCTTACATCCATACATACCGTCTTACACAAATTATGACCATTATGGCCAAGTCTTACATAGATAAAGCCTCAAGGGCTGAATAGCAAATAAACTCGAATAGCGGAAGTCTTCGTAGATAAGTAGAACCCATGCCATCTGCCTTAACCCTACAGGCATTCTGACTGGGAAAGCGTCCTAGTTCGCATGTTCGTCTCCATAGAATTCTTCTTCAAATTCCTGCTCCTCCATGCCTGGCCAATTAAATAACCAGTGGCAAGCCAATGAGTACTTTGAATGTACTCACAAGCAACCCATGATTTGGTTCAAGGTAACAATGCAATTGTACAACAATGAGCAACCTAGCTACAAGCTAGATTAAATATACTACCATCATGTAACATGCATCAATAAATTTGGGTAACCTTGAAGACATGTTACAGATATCAACATGAATAGAGTTTAATTCTTTATCAACGAGTCATGTCACCACCTTGACTCAACACACACACATACTTTCACCGAGATTGAGAAATTTTGGACATAGTTTAAGTAGCACCTCCCAACTGTCCATGACCGTGGACATGGCTATTCGAATAGTTTTACACTCTGCAGAGGTTGCGCACTTTACCCACAAGATCCGGGAAGCTTTCGTGTCACCCACGATCCCGCAGTACCTCAAGTACTCGGGGGAAGCACCCGGTCATTACCTTTCCCTAGACGACACTAACATAGGGTCCACTCGCTGGTGCACAACCCTCGTGTACAAACGGTAATTCATGGGACTTGCCCTCTTTACAATGTCACGCATACACGAAGGGACCAAGAGTGTGTCCGGTGCCCTGTGAAAACAGTCATGGTCGCCTAACCAAGCACGGCCCCGTCCCAGGAGAGACCTCAAGTCTTCCCTGTCACTAGTAATGTGGGAACCATGCTAGTATCAGCCTAAGTAATCAATAATGCCCCGTCCCATAAGGGGTAGAGTGGTTGCACATGTTTGGTTGGGACGGTAGTCACACATAAATCTAATCCATCATTTCACCCACACACACAAGATCTTTTTTGGCACACCACTTCTTCCTCAAGTGATGACCTAACTCAACGTCACCCTCGGGCATTAGGGGCACCCGATGGGGTTTTCGAAAAGAATGCAACTACGAAGGATTCATGGCACATATGTATCGCTAAGCATCACAACTAATCATTTGTCATTGCATCTAAGCACATGGCAAAGATCATGAGTAGGGCATGCATCATGTGGTGGTTTTCAACTAGGTCACCACCGTCACTCTTAACACCATGCATTCGGAAATAAAAAGGGTTCCGAGGAACAAAAGGGTATCATGGTCAAAGGGCTGCTTGCCTGGATTGGCTTGGTCTTCAAAGTATTCAAATCCTTCCCCTCCTTCTTCTTCAGCAACCTCGTCAAACACGGTATCAAATCGTCGCAATAAACAACGGGAAAATAAGACCATAATAAAAACAGAAAAACCAAAGTGCTGAGAAAAATGTCAACTTATTTTTATCAAATACTAGAGGGAAAACTAAGATGACAAAAATTCTTAGTTTGAGATTTGGAGTGACAGAATGGGGTACATGAATTTTTGATCAGAGGTTTTAGTGTTCAAATATAGATTTAAATTTGAACAGAACAGAAAAGGTCCATGGATATGGGTGAAAGTGACATCATTAAATAGGTTGGATTTTTACAAGTTTTTAGGAACTGGAATTAATTCATTTGGATAAATATTTAATCCTGTGGAATTATTTGAAAATCCCACAGAAAAGAAAAAGAAAAAGGGTCCTGTGCAACTGGGCCAGAACGGCCACAATGCAGCAGGCCCAGGGGGAATGAGCCCACCGCACGGGCGCCAGCACGCGCGCCAGGTTTCAAACCTGACGGGCGGGGCCCGGCGTCAGTTAGAGGAGGGAGAGGCGAGGGCGAGGGGAGGCTGACAGGCGGGGCCCGCCTGTCATCCCTAACCCTCCGGTAGAGGGCCGACGAGCTCACCGGCAACGATTCGGGGCACGATAGGGCGAGCTAAGGGCAGGGACGGAATCAACGAGGTGTCACCGATCTGGTGGAGGGGGAGTTGGTCGCCGGAGTGGCCTGGTTCGTCGGCGTCGAGGTCACGCGGCGGAGGGGCGTCGGGTGAAGGTTGCTCCGGTCGTTTCCGGCAGCTACACAGAGGGAAAAGAGGGGGAAAAGGATCAATGAGGGTCTGTGGTTCTAGATCGAGCGAGAGGAGCGGCGGGGAGGGCCTGTACCGAGCGGACGACGGCGAGCCGCCGTGGCGGAGCTCGAGCTCGATCTCGAGCTCGGGCCTGTCTGGAGTGGAGTGAGTGGCGTAGGGGGAAGATTAGGTGGGTGAGAGAGAAGTTGGTGAGGAGAGGAGGAGCGCGGGGGGTCCTTTTATAGGCGAACGGCGAGGTG
>LR738715.1:270351250-270362149 GCA_902687465.1 Secale cereale
TGCTGATTGGAGGAGGCTACAGTGCGGGTGTGCACTGTAGCGCGCTCTGGAGCACGCCTATTGCATGCTAGGGCATGCCTTTGGCTTGCTGGACGCGGCCACCTTGAATGGGGGGTCAGGTGAGGAGTAAACAAGTGTGCTGTGGTCTTGGATGCCCTGGTTACCCAATGGAAGAGGAGGGAGGTTGAGGGAGAGTGAAAACTGGGCTGTCCAGCAGAGTAAAATGGGGTTTTCACCCCTCAATTATTGAGCTCTGGCCATGGGGAAGTTACTGGAGGTGCAAGGGGACCTGGGGAAGCTGTGGTAGAAAGTTGGGCTCAAGGAGAACAGGAGAAGAGGTGAAAATTGTAACTTTAGAAAATCACCAGAAGGTGTTTCATGTGGTTTTGAGCAATCAAATGATCTCCACTAGCCATGACACTTAACAGGATTAAATGGCATATGGAAATAGGGTGTTTTACCAAGTTTGGGCTTATTTGAAGAAACTTGCCAATGTAACTTTGGTGAACCCTAGAAATCAACAGAAATGGTTTCACCATGTTTGAGTCAAGCTAATCATCTCTCTTTGATGCACCACTTGGTGTAGTGTCATCATTTGGAGTTGTGATCATGCCCACCAAGTTTGAAGCCCCAAGTAAAAAGTTGGTAATGAAAGTTGTTCAAATTTGAATTTGAACAGAAATGGTTTTGGGGTACTTTGATCAAGTTACCCTTCTCCAAAGCTTGTGCCATTTGGTCTAGGTGCCTTATTATACCATTCTAGCATGTGTACCAAGTTTGAGAGCATTTGAACAAGTTTGGCAATGTAAAGTTGCTCAAACTTCAAATATGGACAGAATGGTTTTGAGGGGTTTTGATGATGTTTTCTTGCTTCCCAAGGCATGGGGCTTGGCAAGATCATCAAATATGTCACATATGACATGATAGAATTTCCCTGGAATTTTTAGAGAATATTCCCTTTGTAAATATTTCAAAAGCTTGAAATATCCAGAAAGGGTTTCTGAGGGATTTGTCCAATATTTTGAACATGACCAAGTGTTGACACTCTTATATATGGACAATATATGTCCTATGAGTCTCCCTGAATTTTGGCAAATATTTTTGAAATAATCAAATAATTTTTCCCTATTAAAGACCATTTCCGTCCTTAAGAAAAAGCCTTTAAATAAAATAGGAAAATAACTTTTAAAATTATATTTATTGTGGTTTATGGGAGTCCTATATCTACTAGGTTTCAAATATACTCTTTGAAATATTTTTCTCACCCTAAATCAAGCACTTGCAGTGCAAACCCCAATTCAGGGGGTTTTTGGAAAACTAATTTTTGAAAATACATTTTGGCCAAATTAATTTTATAAGAAAATACTATACTGCTATAAACACATGGTATGATCATTGGGCAGAAGTTTTGGGTAAGGAGATGAAATCTACAAGAGGGAGTAGTTGACTTTAAAGAGCACTTGAAAAACACAGGGAGAAAAACTTAATTCCAAATAAAAGTCAAATGATGCCAAAAAAAATTGCTGGTCCAATATTTCATGCTTTATTGATGCAAATGACATGTTACAAAATGCAGGGTGTGACAGCCAGGAAGTGGACGGGGTGGCCACAAGCCAGGGGGCACGCCCTACCCCCAGGGCGTGCCCCTATGACTTGTGGGCCCCTCAAACACCCCCTTGACGTGAGACCGACGCTAAAAATTCCTATAAATACCCAAAACTCTAGAAAGAAACCTAGATAAGAAGTTCCGCCGTCGCAAACCTCTGTAGCCACGAAAAATCAATCTAGGCCCTCGCTGGCACCGTGCCGGAGGTGGCCATCATCACCGGAGGCCATAGAGGAGGAAGCCGGAGGGGTCCATCATCACAATGGAGGCCAAGGACCAGAGGGAGAACCTCTCCCCATCTAGGGGGGGGGCATGGAGGAGAAAGCACAAGGGGGAACCATCGCCGCAGTGATCGTCTTCATCACCTTCCTCATCTCTTTTAAAGCGGTCCACTCTCTCGCACCCTGCAGTAATCCCCTACTTGAACATGGTGCTTTATGCCACATATTATGATAAAATGATGTGCTGCCATCCTATGATGTTTTGAGTAGATTTCATTTGTCTTTTGGGTTGATTGATGATCTAGATTGGGTTGACTTGTATGTTTTATTTTGGTGCTATCCTATGGTGCCTTCCGTGCCGCGCACACATGAAGGATTCCCGTTGTAGGGTGATGCAATACATTCATGATTCACTTATAGTGGGTTGCTAGAGTGACTGAAACTTAAACCCGAGTAAGGGGGTTATTGCGTATTGGATAAAGGGGACTTGATACTTTAATGCTATGGTTGGGTTTTACCTTAATGATCTTTAGTAGTTGCGGATGCTTGCTAGAGTTCCAATCAAAAGTGCATATGATCCAAGTAGAGAAAGTTTGTTAGGTTATGCCTCTCTCTCATATGAAATTGCAATAATGATTACCAAACTTGTTAACAATTGCCTAGAACAATTCCACTCACTGGTCCATCATTATTCCACACTCGCTATTTATAATATATAGTAATATATTCTAACTTTATGATAACATCACCTATTTTTGTGTTTTAGTTCTTCGATATCATGCAAGGCTATCCTCTTCATACCCACAACGTCGTTTTATTTCTCGTTTCTAGATGGAAGCAAACGTTCGGTGTACGTAGAGTCGTATCAGTGCCAGACAAGACTTGAGAGAATATTGATCTTACCTTTAGCTCCCTGTGGGTTTGACACTCCATACTTATCACTTCCACCTTTGGAAATTGCTACGAATATTTATGGCACTTGGGGATTATCACGTCATCAAAGGATTCGTTTGTAAAATGTCTCGTCCGGATGGAAGCATCGTGCAGGGCTATCTAATCCAAGAGTGCATCTCCTTTTGCGAGAATTATCTAGGCAAGAAAAACCCTGTTGCTGGTTTGCCCGCCAACAAGCACCTTGGGAGGCTCGGAGGAGAAGGTCACTTGAATGGCCAGAGGGAATTGCATGTGGACCACTCGGGTCGACGTAACGACTTGGACATAACAAACTTAGTAGTGGTACAACACCTAGACGTGGTAGATCCTTTCGTGGAACTGCACAAAGAAACCATCACAAAGAAGTACCATGATAAGGGGCTAAACAAGACGGACGCCAAAGTTACTAGAGAGCACAACTCCACTTTCTTGCGTTGGTTCAAAGAGCATGTTCTTACAAATCCCCCGGAAGAGGACAGTGCAGACGGATTGCACATATACGCCTTAGCACATGGCCCCGCGGCCAACCTCGCGACCTATCAGGCATATGATATCAATGGATACACGTTCTACACAGAGGCCAAATACTTAGACAGTGATTAGCAGAACTCAGGGGTGATGATGGAATGCATGACCGGCGGCGCAACTAAAAGATTCTATGGAAGCGTCAAAGAGATCTAGGAGCTTGACTACGTTGTACCGCACAGTGTGACGATGTTCCGTGTTAGATGGGCTAAGATAGTCGAAAGAGAAAACCGGTATTTCACTACCATCTCTATACCCGACGCGAAGAGCACAGCTACCATGAACGTCATCGCCAAAACTGAGCCATGGGTACACGCTAAGCACGTGACACAATGCTTCTTCATAACCGACCTGAGCAATCCGAGATGTGTTGTCGTGAGGAGAGGAAAAATGAGCATCACTGAAATGTATGGAGTCGCTAACGAGAAAGACTACGACCAGTACGGTGACCCCATGCGGGAAGATGACGATGACGATGAAGCATATGTCAAAAGAAGAAGCAAGACTACTTTCGTAAGAAAAATCGTACTCCTTGGAAATGGAAAAGTCACTACGAGGGGCTCAATTATTCGGCGGTGAACAAGAAAGGAAATAAGCTCACTCAGAAACAACAACGTCGACGTTGATAAACCATAATTTATATATATGTTCCTATTTTGTATATTGTCACGCCCAAGATGCGATTCTATCCCGATCACATGGTGAACTCGTGAATGAGGCACAACCGCATTTCCGACGCTTAGCAAGATGGATATCATGACATCGTACCAATACATAAATAGATGGGGATACATACAAGTCATACAATAGCCACATGAATACATCAACATCACACACGAGGCATCCGACTACGGATGAAAAACATGAAAATCAAAACGACATCCATCCTGCTATCCCAAGCTGCCAACCAGGAACCTATCCCAAGACTGACGAAGAATAAGAAAGAACTCCAACACAAGTAAACATTGCTCTCACGTCAAGTCATCGGAAACCTGTACTTGCAACTGTTGTTATAATATCTGTGAGCCACGGGGACTCCGCAATCCCATAACCATGGGTATCAAGACTAGCAAAGGTTAATGGGTAAGGAAAGGATAGTGGTGAGGTTGCAGCGGCGGCTAAGCATAATATGGTGGCTAACTTACGAGTACAAGAATAAGATGAGCATCTACGCAAGCGGTCGCAAACTAGTAATGATCAAAAAGTGATCCTGAACTACCTACGAGTCAAACATAACCCCACCGTGCTCTCTTCTCAAATGGAAAAGAGACGGTCACGGTTACTCACGCGGTTGGTGTATTTGATTTCGGATGCTCTATCAAGTTCTCTACAATCGAATATTAAGAAATTCCAATCTGCCACATAACCACGGGCACGGCTTTCGAAAGTTCATAACCCTGCAGGGGTGTCCCAACTTAGCCCATCACAAGCTCTCACGATCAGCGGAGTAACAACTCCAAATTGGGAAGACCCGAGTATTCTCGGAATCCCGTGCTCAAGATATTTCGACAATAGTAATACTAATCGAGCAAGATTGCCCGATGTGCCGGCAAATCCCGATAGGTGTCGCACGTATCTCGTTCTCGGGGCACACTGGATGGGAAAGACGTCGGGTTAGCTGAGACCCCGGTTGCCCAGGGGGCGCCGGACATCGCCCAGTTTGGAGAAACACTCAGAGGAGCACTGGCACGGGGGTTGATTAAGAATCCTCGGGTGCTAGCCGATCCCTATGCAAGTTTTAGTTATTAGGCAAATGTAAAACCAAGGTTGGGCCTTGCTGGAAAAGCTTTAAACAAAGCAAATTATCAAGGGGGGGGGGCATAAACCCCAACCGAGTCAGGAACACAAAATCAAGGAACATAACACCGGTTTATCGGATCCTAAGGCGGCATGAGTGGAACAAAACACCAAGCAAAAGACCAAGCCTTCCACCCATTACCAAGTATATATGTGCATTAATTATAGTAATAGATATTGTGATATTCCAACATCCAAGTTCCGACATGGAGCAATCTTCATCTTCGCCTGCAACTAGTAATGCTATAAGAGGGGCTGAGCAAGCGGTAACATAGCCAAACAACGGTTTGCTGGGATGGTGTCAAAGGTTAGAGGTTTCATGGCAACAATGAGAGGCTGACAACAATAGATAGGCAGCGCGACATATAGCGATAGCATCGAGACAACTAGCATAGCAATGATAGTAATGAGAACCAAGGTGACGGTCATATTGTCCGAGATCCCACTAGGAAGAAGAATGAGTCCTTGAAGAAGAAGCCACGAAGACGATCCAAGCGTAGTCGAACGAATCCACACGATCGCAACCAAACAAGAACTACCGAGAAGAAGCAAACAACACGGTAAACACACAACACATAACAAGACATGATGCTCAATCAAGTATGATGCATGCCAAGGCTACATGATGCTAATCATGTCAAGAGATGATGCAAACAAGAACATCACAACAATGCAAGTTTAAATGAGGCCGGAAACAACATATAACAATTCCGGCAAGTCCTCATATGCAATTTTTGAAATTGGTCCAGATCTGAAAAAACCTTAAGTTAAGGTTGTTAAACAATAAGTTAACATGCACCATGATGATCTACACGAAATTCTAGTCAAGTTACACATAAAGTTCATTTAATTCGGAGCTACAGTCTAGAAGATATGAGCAAAACAAGTTACACATGGCATTGATGCAAATAAACATTCAAACATCAAGCAAACACCCTTCAAACATTGGTGCAACATGACACAATGCATCTACATGCAAAACCAAGCAAGTTTCATATAGAGCACGCTCAAAACGGAGCAACGGATCAACACATACACATGAAACAAGATATAACAACAACTGGGCACTTAATATGCAACATCTAAATATGCTACATCACCCCAACATGAAAATAAAAGGTATGGCAGTGAACTACATGTCAAGCATTACAAAATATGATCACTGAGCTACTGCTAGAAACCACCAGGACATCCTCAAATTATCATGGCAAGATTGCAATTGATAACAGATTCACAGACTTTGTGAAAAACAGAGTATGGCCGAAAACGGATTCATGATGCATACTTTAAGACAACAAAAGTATATGCTACAGGAATATTTCATGGCATCGAAGGGCATGTCAACATTTACAAAACACCCTTAACAAAACATCATTACTGATCATGATCATTGGAGTACCAAATTTGATGTTAGCTTCAAGTGAACATGGCAAGATGATATAACAGACTTGATGAAAACTAGGCATGACAGAAACATCGACAAGTAGACATGTTTGCAAGCTTGGTTAACTCAACATAAAGCATATCATGGCAAGTGAATGTAACCAACGGCAATAAGGCATATTTGTGCAGATACTCATGGCAAGAACATGGTCATGGGATGCATAGAACACTAGCTATTCACATGGCAAAAATGAACTTACTGTTAACAAGCTGACTGAAACATTATTTAGCAATTTGAGAGCATGATAACTACAAGTTACAGTAGGCCATAATTGCAAATAATAGTAAGGATAGATAGAGCATTACATGAAAAACAAAACATGACCACCGAACATCTCCAGATTATGCATAGATTTGACAGTAGCACCAAGCAAACATGGCATCACAATATAACAGTTTCAGACTTAACAGAAATCACTAAGTCACTGAAATCAGCAACAACAAGTAGGTCACTTTGCAAGCTTATTTCACTCACCACAAGGCATATCATGAAAAACTAATTACAGCATTGCAAAGATGACATGATAGAGCTCCCAAAAAGACAAATAAGCAAGTTATATAAGTTTTCAGCAGTTTACAGCACTTAGCACTTTTACAACAGGGATTACAACACCTATATGAATCCTAACATGAATGCAAATGCAATCGTCATGTAGAGAACAGAGAGATGAACATTTTGACATATTACACGCTCCAAATGGATAACCATGCACAAATTAATGAGCTCCACAAGATGCATATGTTACCTTAACAGAAAAAAGGACTTGGGCGTTTTTCTAAAGAAAACTGGTGAGCGCAATAAAGATAAGTTGTGCTCAGGGCGGGGTCTAGTGGGCTGCTCACCAAAGGGCCTGGCCCAAGTCGATGGCGGGGCGCAGCTAGGCCACGGGCGAGGCTGGCGGAGCGAAGGGAGCCGAGGGGCGCGGGCGCCTGGGAGCGCACGACGGCGGCGGTGGTCTGATTCGGGCCCGGGCAGGCCCCGGATGGGCCTGGTGGGCCGGCGGCTTAGAGGTGGGAGGTGGTGGGTGTGGAGTGGAGGAAGCTGGCGGCGGCGTGGATTTTGAGGAAAACACTAGGGTTTCCAAAACTGGAGGGCTAGGCCTTCCTTTTATAGCAAGGGAGGCTAAGGTTGTGATTTTTGGGGGCTTTTGGACCCTCCGATGATGATTGGACGGCTTCGGTCGGCGGAGGGGGCTAGGTGGGTGAGTGGGCTGGTTTAGTGGGCTGTGTAGGAGGCATCAAACTGAGAGGAGAGAAGATAGGGAAAGGCCCGGTGGGTTTTTTGGATACCCCGACATTAGCCCGGCAACGGTACCGCTCTATGTTTAACGGTTGGGCTATCAAACGAACTTCGAATGCTACGAAATTTGGTAGGCTGTCTGCATACACTATAATAAGACCACAAGCCAAGTTTCAACCCATTCCGAGAACGTTTTCAGCCACTTATAAAATAAATATTCAGAGGAGCCGTGGGCGCGTGCAAGTGTGTCTGGGCTCAGAATGGACAACAGAGAGAACTGGGAGGCAGGCAACTATGAACGGGAGCAAGTTTTTAAAAACATGCAGATGAAATGCACATGCTGACATGGCAAGTGCAACACGCAAGCAGATGACATGGCAACAACAACGAATAACTAGAAGACAGCTGACGCATCGGTCTCAGGGTGTCACATATATGCACTTACAGCCGGTCTATTCTCATAATATTATGAGAATAATATTCTCATAACACTTCCGCACTGCACGCACAACGCGGGGCCACTGCACTCTTAGTAGCTGAGGTACTTCAACACAGCGACCAGTGAACTTCGTCTCGAAAAAACTGTACGTGTTGTTTTTTGGGTACCTTTTTCGCTCTAGTTTTTAACCGTTTATCGGAATTATGCGTGCAATATACCGTTGAGAAGCTATGGAGTAGACCCAACTTCACCATGTTGAACACTTTTCAAAATTCATCATAGTTCAAGAGCAATTTTGAATATCGTGCGGCTCACAACGAATGACAGCGAGCATTTTTTCGCGTTTTCTTCTAAACCGCTCGTCGGAATGAAACAAATGATACACCGTTGGAAAGGTATCGTCGAGGCACATATTTCTCATATCTATTATTTTTCCTAATTCGCTATGGTTTAAGAGTAGTTTTGAATTTATTAAATCGCGGAATTGTGTTTTTTTCGAAATTTTTGCAATTTTCGGTACTTTTTTAGCTTCAGGTTTTTAACCGTTTGTCGAAACGAGGCGTATGACACGCCGTTGGAAAGCTACGAACGAGGCACAACTTTCATATGTTGAAATCTTTTTGAGATTCCTTACGGTTTTTAGTTAATTTTGAAAATCGTGCGGGTGACAACGAGAGGCAGCGGCCGTTTTTCGCGAAATTTTTACAAACCTTTGGTCCAAGTGATTCAAATTATACGCCGCCGGAAAGATATCGAGGAGGCGCAACTTTTTCATGTAGAACATTCTCTTTGATTTCTTACAGTTTAAGAACAATTTTGATTTTAACTAAATGCGGACACTCTGTTTTTTCGCGAAACCAAAATCGTCGTATGTACTGCATCAGACAGAAAACTGCACTGGTTTAAGAACAATTTCTTTTGTCGAACGTAAAATTTTCTCAGACAAGTTTTTTGTTGTCTTTTTTTCATTTTTTTGTGAACGAGAGTGGACCTCGGAGAGGAGGCAAGTGAACCGCGACATATATCGAAGTGAACCACATTACTATTTTGTTGTTTCGCTAATATTTTTGCGCTTTCATGTTCGGCACAAGTGAACATCATCACTCTCAAAAGTGAACCACATCCGAAAACCAAACTTACTGCATGTGTTGATTTTAGTCGAGTGAGTTTTGAAACACACGAAATAAATTGCACTTCATAGAAAGGGGTAATGAGCTATTACACAAGTTTAGTGAGCTACTTTATTGTCTACTTCAATCAAATTTATTGAAGGCATGGGGAACTACAGATGAGAGACTACAGAACTGCACAACACACCCGAGTTTTTTCCCGTGGCCAGCCGAACAGACCGAGACCACACCAGAGGAGAACCCAATTCACCTTGTCGCTTGAACCAAAATATCACTCGACTGCAAGAGGAAGCGCACTACACTGCATGTGTGCACGTCGCATACTGCATACACTCACTGAAATAACCAAAACTGGAGCAAAACAGCACTGCACTGACACACATACACACACACCACCGTCCACTACACCAAATTTAGCAATTTTTTGCATCGGAAAAACTTATTCAAACTGAACTTCACGGCAATTCTGAAGTCACAAAAAATTGCAAACTGCATTGTATATCTGAATCTGAAATTTCTAGAAACTCCAACTAACTGAACTTAATCTGGAGAGGGAGGCCAAGGGTTGGGGCTCCGCTGCGGGGGTGAAGGATGGCAGAGTGGTGGCGCCGCTGCTGCCCAGAGAGGAAACCAGAGGGGTGGGGAGGGCAGGATTTTGGCGCATGGGGACAAACTGCACGGGTCGCGCCCGACAGGCTGCACAAGAGGTGAGGGACGACAGCCGGACCCCTCCTGTGCGCCTCCTCGCCCGCAAGCCACCGGAGCAGGAGCTCCCAACCGCCGGAACACCGGTGACAGATGGATCTAGCAACAGGTTGGGCGGGTCGACGCCTTAGACGGCTCCCGGTGCCGGTCAGGGGGAGGTCTGTTGCTGGGGATCGAGGGGGAAGGGACGGGCGCACCAACACGATGAGGAACGGCACAAATGCCGTGTCGCTGGGGAGTGGAAGGGGGGCGTCGCTAGGGGAGGTGGCTGTGGAACCGCGAGGAGCGGGACGGCAGCGGCGGTGTGTGTGGATCCGACCGCCGCAACGCAGTAGGAGGTCGCCGGGGCGGCTGTATGGATTCGGCCGTCGTGGAGACATCAGGAGGTTGCTGAGGCGGGGGAGGGTGGATCCGATCGTCGCGGCACAAAAGAAGGTCGCCGAGGGCGGGTAGAGGTAGCAGCCGGGAGGGGACTGCATGTGCGGCCAAGCCGCACCGCCAGTGGAGCCGCCGAACTGGTGGCCAGACCGCCCGCCCACGAGGACCGAACTGCAGGTCCACGATGCCGAACGAGCAACGCGGTGGTGAACGGCTTGGCGCTGCCAGATGCGAGCTCGGCGTGGAGCAAGTCGCCGACGTGGTTGTCGACCCGAACTGCGCTGGTTGGAGGTGGCAGCAGGTCGTCGCGAGAGGCCGCCGCCCCTGGCTCCAGCAGTGGGGCGCCTCGAGGGGGCGTCATCTCCTGGATCCGGCGCCGGGACTGGGATGTCATGGGGGCTCGCAGCGGCCTGGATCCGGCCCAGGCTCATGCTGTGAGGTGGCCGGGGGAGGGTTTTCTCGCTGGCGAGTGGATGGAGATC
>LR738715.1:270389338-270426185 GCA_902687465.1 Secale cereale
CGTGCTTTCTCCCACCCACCCAACCCAAGCAACCAGTCAAAGAATCATTTTCAAGCTTCCAAGTCAAGTGCTCCTCACTACCGTCCTCTCTCAGAAGTGATTTGCAACAAGTGTGGCCAGAAGGGTCATTATGCTAACAAGTGCCCCAACCCAAGGCGCCTTCCGCCTCCTCCACCTGTCAGCACTGCTATTGTCAAGCACAATCCCAAGGTTGCAAGAGTGAATCTGATGAATGCAGCTCAAGCAGAGAATTTTTCAGATGTGATACTTGGTAATCTTCCAGTTAACTCTATACCTGCTAAAGTATTGTTTGATTCGGGTGCATCGCTTTCTTTCATTTCAAGACCTTTTGTTGCCAAGCATGATTTCGTCACTCAAGTGTTGCCAAAGCCTTTGAGCATTATTTGTCCTGGATTGCAAATGTCCTCTCGGGTGCATGTTCCGGATGTATCTATTCGCATGGGTGATTACCGCTTTCTGGCTTCTCCGGTTGTTCTCGGCAATTCCGACATTGATCTTATTCTCGGGATGGATTGGCTTTCTCAGCATGATGCTCACATTGATTGTGCAAATAAGGAAGTCAAGCTTACTCATTCCGACGAAGACGTGATTGTCTTCGCCTCTCGAGATAACACAATCAGACTATTCTCTCTCAATGACAAGGGCGAGATTAATGCCATCTCTCAAATTCCGGTGGTCAACGAATACGAAGACGTTTTCCCTGAAGAGCTTCCAGGCATGCCTCCGCATCGTCAAGTTGAATTTGTCATTGAACTCGAGCCTGGTACTGAGCCAGCATGCCGGCGTCCGTACAAGCTCTCCCCTGAAGAGTTGAAGGAGTTGAAGAAACAGCTTGATGAACCAGAGCGTATGGGTCTGATAAGGCCTAGCACTTCTCTTTGGGGCTGTGGTGTCTTCTTTGTCAAAAAGAAGGATGGCAGGGAGCGCCTTTGCGTTGATTACCGGCCATTGAACAAGAAGACAATAAAGAACAAGTATCCGCTCCCCAACATCAATGAATTGTTCGAGCAGCTCAAAGGAGCAAAAGTGTTCTCAAAGCTCGATCTCCGAATGGGTTATCACCAAATTCGCATTCGTGAAGAAGATATCCACAAGACTGCATTCAGAACGAGTTACAGCTCCTATGAATATACAGTCATGTCTTTTGGCCTCGCAAATGCTCCACCTACCTTCTCGAGAATGATGCACTACATTTTCAACCCCTACACCAACGAATTTGTGTTTGTGTATCTGGATGACATCTTGGTATTCTCCAAGAATGAAGAGGATCACGAAAAGCACCTCCGTCTGGTTCTCGACAGACTCCGTGAACATAAGTTCTATGCCAAGTTCTCCAAGTGCGAATTCTGGCTCGATAAGGTCTTGTATTTGGGCCATATCATCTCCGCTGACGGTATTGCTGTGAAGCCCGAGAAAGTTGAAGCCATTGTCAACTGGGAACCTCCTCAGAACGTCAAGCAACTCCGAAGCTTTCTTGGTCTTGCTAGCTATTGCAGAAGGTTCGTTGAGAACTTCTCCAAGATTGCCAAGCCTCTCTCCAACTTGCTGCAGAAGAATGTCAAGTACAACTGGTCTCCGGATTGTGATGTGGCATTCAAAACTCTCAAAGAAAAGCTCATCTCTGCTCCAGTTCTTACTCCTCTAGATGAGTCCAAGCCCTACGAAGTTTTCTGTGATGCTTCTCTTCAAGGACTTGGTGGTGTGCTAATGCAGGACAAGAAGATTGTGGCATACACTTCTCGTCAACTGAAGCCAAGTGAGAAGAACTACCCCACACATGATCTCGAGCTAGTAGCTGTGGTACACGCCTTGATTACGTGGAGACACCTTTTGTTGGGCAGAAAAGTCGACATTTTCACCGATCACAAGAGCTTGAAGTACATCTTCACACAACCGAACCTGAACCTCCGCCAGACTCGTTTGGTTGAAATGATCCAAGAGTATGATCCAAGCATCGAATACACACCTGGCAAGGCCAATGTGATTGCAGATGCATTGAGCAGAAAGGCATATTGCAACAATCTCCTTATCAAGCCGTTTCAGCCTGAGCTTTGTGAAGCATTCAGGAAGCTCAACCACCAAGTTGTTCCGCAAGGCTTTCTTGCAAACCTTCAAGTTGCTCCTACCTTGGAAGATCAGGTCCGTGAGGCCCAACTCAGTGATGCTATGGTGCAGAAAGTGAAACATGGTATTGCAAAGGGTACTCCCAAATACAAGTGCTATCGCGTTGATGAGAGAGATACCATGTTCTTTGAGGACAGACTTGTGGTTCCCAAGGGTGATCTCAGGAAGCTCATAATGAACGAAGCACATGACTCCCTCCTATCGATTCATCCTGGAAGTTCCAAGATGTACCAAGACCTCAAAAAATCTTACTAGTGGACTCGCATGAAAAGGGAGATTGCCCAATTCGTTAATGAATGTGATGTCTGCAGAAGAGTGAAGGCAAGGCATCAACGTCCAGCCGGTCTTCTCCAACATCTTCCTATTCCCGAGTGGAAATTCGACCACATTGAAATGGATTTCGTCACTGGGTTTCCTAAGTCCAAGAAGGGGAATGATTCTATCTTTGTGGTGATTGACAAGCTTACAGAAGTAGCTCACTTCCTTCCAGTCTAAGAATCCATCAATGCACCTCAACTGGCAGAGTTGTACACTTCCATAATTGTGTCCTTACATGGCATTCCTCAAGTTATCTCCTCAGACCGTGGAAGTTTGTTCACTTCCAAGTTCTGGGACTCCTTTCAGTCTGCCATGGGCACTAAGATCTGTTTCAGCACTGCATTTCACCCTCAGACTAGTGGTAAAGTCGAGAGAGTGAATCAGATTCTAGAAGACATGCTCGGAGCTTGTGTCATCTCTTTTGGCATGAAGTGGGAAGATTGCCTTCCGTTTGCCGAGTTCTCTTACAACAATAGTTTCCAAGCAAGTGCAGGCAAAGCTCCGTTTGAAATCCTCTATGGCAGAAAGTGTCGTATGCCTCTCAACTGGTCCGAGACTGGTGAACGTCAACTTCTTGGCAATGACTTGATCTCAGAAGCCGAAGAAATGTGCAAAGTCATACGTGAGAATCTCAAGCTGCTCAGTCGCGTCAGAAGAGCTACTATGACGGCAAGCATCGTGATTTGGCCTTCAACATTGGGGATCATGTCTATCTCCGTGTTTCTCCTATGAAAGGCAACCAAAGATTCGGTATCAAAGGAAAGCTTGCTCCTAGATACGTGGGCCCTTTCAAGATCCTTGGCAAAAGAGGCGATCTAGCCTATCAACTTGATCTCCCTTCCAACTTCGCTAATGTTCATGATGTGTTTCACGTGTCTCAACTCCGCAAGTCCTTAAAGACACCTGAACGCACCATTCCGTTCGAGGAGATTGATCTTCAACAAGACTTGTCTTACCGAGAGCATCCCGTTGCTATTCTCGAAGAAACCGAGCACAAGACCCGCAACAAGTCAATCAAGTTCTTGAAAGTCAAGTGGTCACACCATACCGACCGAGAAGCTACGTGGGAACGAGAAGATCACCTTCGTTCCGAGTATCCTTCCTTCTTCCAGTCCTAGATCTCGGGACGAGATCTTTTCATAGTAGAGGAGAGTTTGTAATGCCCCAGTGTAACACTTTCCCTATATGGCAATATATAAACTTTGGCTTCATCAGTTCCATTCTGGATTCTTCGTCTTTTCGGGTTTTCGTCGTTTTGTCGCGTGCGTGTGTGCATTTCATCCATGTCATGTTGTCATGTGCATTGTATTGCATTTGTGTTGTCTTTTGCATCCGGTCTCACTCGTCCCTTCCCGTTGTCCGTTTCGAGTTCCGACGCTCTCACACGTGCCCGTGGCTTCCCGGAGTCCTTCTTTCGTGTTTGGCCGTGTAACGTTTCCGGAATGGCGTGAGACTTGTCGTGCGATGTTGTTTTGGTACGTGTAACCCGCCTGTCAAATTTCGTCGCGTTTGGAGTTCGTTTGATACTCCAACAGTTAACCTTGTGGGCTAAAAGTACCTCATGTTTGAGGCCCAAGACCCCCTCCACAACAGCCCAACAACCCAGCACAACCCTTCCCATCATCTCGGCCGTTGAATTGTGATCGCATGGCCGAAAACCGCTCCCCATTTGGAGTCTCCTAGCTCCTTGTGCCTATATAAATGTCCCCGTTGCCATTTTTTTCATCCAAAACCCTAATTTCTCTCCTCCCCACCGCGCCGGACGAATCCCCTCCTGCCACGTAGCAGATCCGCCGCCGCGGCCCGCCGGCCCGTGCGCAGCCCTCCGGCCCCGTCGCCCTCTGCGCCTCCACGCTCGCTCGCGCCGCCGTCGTCTCGCCTCCTCCGGTCAGGCCAGCTCGCCGGCCGCGGAGCCGCGCCGCCCTAGCCTCACCGTCCTCCCGCCGGCCCGCAAGCTCCGGTCGGCCGCTTCGAGAAACCGCCGCCGACCGACGATCCAGATCGGGATCGTCCCGATCCACACCCGCGAACCCGGCGCCCGATCCACTCCCGAACCCGCGAACCCGCTCCGACCCGTTTGACCCGTTAACCCTGAGGTTGATATTTTTTTCCCCAAGCCTTTTAGTGTTTTTTTTGTTGTCTGATGCATTTTTGTGATGAGGATAACTTTTACTGTGCTTGTCCGTTTTGTGCATATAATATGTCAAAATGATCATGGTGACATGTACTAAGTTTTGTTCCATGGTGTCATGCATGTTTGAGTCCATCTAGATGTCTTAATCTTCATGAGACGAGTGCTACTTGTTATAAGCTGCTGCTATTAGTTGTTTTCATGCCATGTTGGAGATGTGATAACTTGGTGCATGTTTATCCAAATGAAGCACATGATATGTCAAAATGTTCATCATGAGATGCTCTACATGTTGGTTGCTTTAGCTTGCATGTTAGAGTTCATGTTGCCATGTTTATCTCTGTTGCAAAAGTGCATCTGGCTGTTAGGTTTTTAAACTTGTTACGAGATGCCTAGTTGAGGAGCTCGTTGCTATTGTTGTGTTTGTCCCCATGTTGCATGATTATATGTTTTGGATTCCTCATCGTGTGTACTTTGCTGTGGTACAAACCTTTTGCCATGCTATGCCTTGAGGTGGCTTAAACATGCTCACAAACATGCCATGATAATATTGCTGTGTTAACACTTAGTGAAATTTTACTAAGTCTGGAATCTGTAATATCCAGATGCTATGTTTGCTTGTTGTCCTAGGCAAATCCATGTTAGTTTTGGGGTGACCATTGATGATTCCTTGTTGTATATGTTGTTGTCTATCCATCCATGCCCTCACATGCTCATTTGGGTTGCTGTAGCATATTTAATTCTTGCTCCCAAGTTGCTATAAAATATTGCTGTCAGGATTTTATTGTCATGATCAAAATGTTGTAGCTTGTTGCTATTGATCCATGCCTCCTATGGAGATGCTCCAATGGAGTTGTTTGCTATAGGGTATGTCTACTTCATGTCCATGCTTCTTGTCACCATGTTTGAGTGATGTAGAGTATATATTTCTTGCTCCGAAGTTGCTATGTGGCTGTTAATTTCAGCTTTGCATTGTTTCTTGTTTCGGGTGTATCTTTTAGCCCGTTGCTCCGTTTTGAGCAAGTCCTACATGAAACTTGTGTGGTTTTGCATGTATATTCATAATATCATCTTGTTAACATGTTTTGGAGTATGTTGCTTGATGTTTGGGTGCATCTTGCACCGTTGCCTTGCTTATCTGGTCTTGATCATATCTTCTAGACCGTAGCTCCGTTTTAAACAAACTTTATATGAAACTTGACTAGAATTTTTGTGTAGATTGTCATGGTGTATGTTAACTTGCTGTTTAACAACTTTCACTTAAGGTTTATTCAGAGGTGGACTAATTTCAATCTATGCATATGAGGACTTACCGGTTTTGTCTTAGGTAGTTTCCGCCCTCATTTAAACCTGCTGTTTCTTGTGTTGTTTCTCTGTGCTTCCTACCTTGCCATGTTTTGCATCCTAAATAGACTTGTCTTGCATCATACTTGCTTGAACATATTGTCATGTTTCTTGTGTTGTTTCTTTGTGTTTCCTATGTTGGCTTGTTGTGCATCCTAAGTGCATCTGCAGTGCTTCCTTAGTGCATCAGCCATGCATCCTGTAGTTTGCGCATTGCATCTTGTTTGATTTCGTGCCTCGTGTGTTCTTGTGTTGAGTAGAGCCGGAAGCCGAGACCGAGTATGAGAACGAGGTTACTACCGAGGTTGAGAACGAGGAGCCCTCTTACGATCCCATCGACAACTCGACAGGCAAGATGACCTGACCCAGATATCATTACTATCTGTGCCTATTGCTCGAAGTCTCGCTCTTTAGCTTATTGCCTCGATGCCCATGTTTTCCTGTCAGCCTCCTATTGTAACCATGTATCTGTCTAACCACCCTACCTATGCAAACCCTTGATTGGCTACATAGGCTTCGCTCAGCCCCTCTTATAGCATTGCTAGTTGCAGGAGAAGATTTAAAGATTCTTGCTTCATGTTGAAGCTTGTCGGGATATCACACTATATAAACTCTTTAATTAAATCATCTATATATTGGTAATGGGTGGAAGGCTAAGCCTCTTGCTTGGTGATTTGTTCCACTCATGCCGGCCTAGGAACCGTATAAACCGGTGTTATGTTCCTTGATTATGCGTTCCTCACACGGTTGGGGTTATGGGACCCCCTCGATAAACCGCTTAGCGCTAAGGCTTTTCCAGCAAGTCCCAACATTGGTACTCCATTTGCCTAACAACTAAAACTTGCCGAGGGAGTAATTAACCCGAGGATTAATTAATCAACCCCCCCTAGGCCAGTGCTCGATTTGAGTGTTGGTCCAAACTAGAGCCACTTGTGGTGCAACCCAGTTCGCTGGGGTCTTCGGTATCTATATGTACTGCTCATCCGGTCGTGGCCTGAGACTAGATACGCGCGGCTACTGTCAGGGTGTCGGCACGCCGGGAGGATTTGCTGGATTAGTCTTACCTTAGTCGGAGTATCTTGAGCACGGGATTCAGAGGATACTCGGGCCTTCCCACCTTCGAGTTGCGACTCCGCGGATCATGGGCTTGTAATGGGTCAAGTTGGAACACCCCTGCAGGGTTTTGAACTTTCGAAAGCCGTGCCCGCGGTTATGTGGCAGATGGGAATTTGTTAATATCCGGTTGTAGAAAACTTGACACCATGTTCAGAACACACTACCAGCGTGAGTACCGTGACGGTCATTTTCCGAAAGGGGTTCGGGAAGTGAACACGGTGGGGTTATGATTGACATGCTTAGTTAGGATCACTTCGTGATCACCTTGTCGCTCGTGGCACTCCTCTTCTCGCTCTTATTACGTAAGCTAGTGCTAGTGCAGCTGCAGCCTTTTATTCTTTCTTCAGCCTTGTTCCACACCCAAGGCTTAGATAGTTCTGTTACCCGGGAACGGGATTGCTGAGTCCTCTGTGGCTCACAGATTCTACACCACATCAGATGCAGGTACCATGGTGAGCTACTCAGGTGACGGCACCGAGCTATACTGGGAGTACGATGAGGAACGTAGCCGTTACTATGTGCACTATCCCGATGATGAGTAGTGGTTTCTACTAGGGGCGATTCGACCTGTGGCTTTACGTATGTTTGGTATCTTTCATTTGGATCTTCACCCGTAGACGGGTTGTGATGTTATTTTAATGATGTTTGGCTATCTAATGAATTGTGTGACGTGGCGAGTGTAAGCCAACTATCTCTTTTCCTTTTCATCCCTGTTTTTACATGAGATGTGCAAAGATACCGAACTTGAGATCATTCCAGAATGGGCTTATACCTTTAAGTCGTGCCTCGACACGTAGGAGGTATAGTCCCATCCTGGGCATTACAAGTTGGTATTCAGAGCCTTCTCCGACCTAGAAGCCCCCACTGATTGATCGAATCGTTGACGGTTGAGTCTAGGCACACACTTTAAATGTTTTGAGTCCTATATATATATCGCAGAGTAGGATTTCTTTTGCTCCTCATCTCTTTTCACTCTAGTGAGGACTCATGACGATTACTCTTGCCTCTTCTACTCTCAAAAATTTTACCAATTTTTTTTAGGAATCTTGCGAGTATTGTTTGGATTGTTTCGATGTCTTTGTGACGAGAACATTGTTCTCGATGCCTCCTGTCATTTAGGGGTTGTGGCAGTGTCCCGGGGAGTTGAGCTCCGAGGTGTTGTCGTCACAAATATATCGCATCAGTTCTGGAATACTTAAGACGACGACATCGAAAACTCTCCTATGCGGTTAGTGGCAAGATAACGCCGACATCACCCAGTACTGGGGAGGTAGTTCGGGACTATTGCCATAGCTTGTATAGTAGATGCGTTTCGAAGGTCCGAGGTAGATGATTTCCGGAAATAACTGGTTATGTGTTGAAGGATGGATACAGCTTGATGTAGGATTAGAGTTGAGTGCGCGATGCTTCCCCTGTATCCCCAACACCTGATTGCATAACTGGAAACTTTAGGAAATTAATAGGTGGGTTCATCTAGTAGATCATAGGCATTCTTCCAACGAATGCAGGATATGGAGTTCGGGGTTCTACATTGAGTGAAGTAGTTTTATGTCCGTTGTTCCGATCGGGAGTTGCATCTTAAAGGGTCCTTGGCTATGCTGATCCGGAGATTGCAAAACCCTTTTGTAACACGTCCATAAGCTTTCAGCACGAATATGTCGAACGAAGCTTCTATCTTGTATTTGTTCTATCTGCACCTTGTTGTTTTTATTTACCTTTTGTCTCCCAAGTGGCTTCTCGTGAAGATTGTTGTTATCATTAAACTATGAATTTCATTCGTTCCTCTTGTTCGAATGATTCTTGTGAAGACTATGTTGCAATTCTAGCCGTTGATTCAGCTTATATATCTTTCTCAATCAATGGCTAATAGTGGTCATCTCTTTCAGGATGGCTCCAAAAAGGGTTCCCAACGCTAACCCAGAGGGTGAAGAGATTCCTGATCGTCCTCCTTCACCTCCTCCTCCGTCTGAGTCCTGGAGGGCAATTATGCAAGTTATGAATGAGAACACCCAGATGCTTATGCAGATGATGCAGAATATTCAAGCAAATCAAGCAAATCAGGGTGCTCATGGGAACCAAGGCAATTTGTTCAACCAACCGCACTTTGCTACGCTCAACCAGTTCTTGGCAAATCAACCAAAGGCATTCAGTTACTGCGTGGACCCTCTCGATGCTGAAGACTGGATAACAGATATCAAGAAGCATTTCGAGTGCAGCAACGTAAGGCCTGAGGACTATGTGAAGTTTGCAGCCTTCCAACTCAAGGACCAAGCAGCTGATTGGTGGCAGCAGTACAAAGACTCCAGAGCAGGGCGTGAAATCTCCTGGGATGACTTCTGCAAGGACTTTCGCTCTCACGTCATTCCAACAAGTGTCATCAAGGGTATGCATGAGCAATTCCGCAACCTGAAGCAAGGCTCTATGACTATCTACCGATATAATGTCAAGTTCCAGAACCTTGCCCGCTAGGCAAAGCAAGACATCCCAGATGCCAAGAGCAAGATCTATCAGTTCCGTGGTGGTCTGAAGGATGAACTCCAACTTGCTCTCACCTTGTTCGAGCCTGATGAGTTTGATAAATTCTATAATATGGCACTTAAGCAAGAGGCAGCCCAGCTCAAGATGGAAGCTTCCAAAAAGAGGATCAGAGACGCTGTTCACTCATCCTCTTCTTCTCAAGTGGTCGCAAAGCAACAGAAGTTTTGGCTTCCACCTCCTCCAGTGATCCGAGCTCCCAACAACAACAACAAGAACTCTGGTGGCCGTGCTTTCTCCCACCCACCCAACCCAAGCAATCAGTCAAAGAGTCATTTTCAAGCTTCCAAGTCAAGTGCTCCTCACTACCGCCCTCTCTCAGAAGTGATTTGCAACAAGTGTGGCCAGAAGGGTCATTATGCTAACAAGTGCCCCAACCCAAGGCGCCTTCCGCCTCCTCCACCTGTCAGCACTGCTATTGTCAAGCACAATCCCAAGGTTGCAAGAGTGAATCTGATGAATGCAGCTCAAGCAGAGAATTCTTCAGATGTGATACTTGGTAATCTTCCAGTTAACTCTATACCAGCTAAAGTATTGTTTTATTCGGGTGCATCACTTTCTTTGATTTCAAGACCTTTTGTTGCCAAGCATGATTTCGTCACTCAAGTGTTGCCAAAGCCTTTGAGCAATATTTCTCCTGGATTGCAAATGTCCTCTCGGGTGCATGTTCCGGATGTATCTATTCGCATGGGTGATTACCGCTTTCTGGCTTCTCCGGTTGTTCTCGGCAATTCCGACATTGATCTTATTCTCGGGATGGATTGGCTTTCTCAGCATGATGCTCACATTGATTGTGCAAATAAGGAAGTCAAGCTTACTCATTCCGACGAAGACGTGATTATCTTCGCCTCTCGAGATAACACAATCAGACTATTCTCTCTCAATGACAAGGGCGAGATTAATGCCATCTCTCAAATTCCGGTGGTCAACGAATACGAAGACGTTTTCCCTGAAGAGCTTCCAGACATGCCTCCGCATCGTCAAGTTGAATTTGTCATTGAACTCGAGCCTGGTACTGAGCCAGCATGCCGGCGTCCGTACAAGCTCTCCCCTGAAGAGTTGAAGGAGTTGAAGAAACAGCTTGATGAACCAGAGCGTATGGGTCTGATAAGGCCTAGCACTTCTCCTTGGTGTTGTGGTGTCTTATTTGTCAAAAAGAAGGATGGCAGGGAGCGCCTTTGCGTTGATTACCGGCCATTGAACAAGAAGACAATAAAGAACAAGTATCCGCTCCCCAACATCAATGAATTGTTCGAGCAGCTCAAAGGAGCAAAAGTGTTCTCAAAGCTCGATCTCCGAATGGGTTATCACCAAATTCGCATTCGTGAAGAAGATATCCACAAGACTGCCTTCAGAATGAGTTACGGCTCCTATGAATATACAGTCATGTCTTTTGGCCTCGCTAATGCTCCACCTACCTTCTCGAGAATGATGCACTACATTTTCAACCCCTACACCAACAAATTTGTGCTTGTGTATCTGGATGACATCTTGGTATTCTCCAAGAATGAAGAGGATCACGAAAAGCACCTCCGTCTGGTTCTCGACAGACTCCGTGAACATAAGTTCTATGCCAAGTTCTCCAAGTGCGAATTCTGGCTCGATAAGGTCTTGTATCTGGGACATATCATCTCCGCTGACGGTATTGCTGTGAACCCCGAGAAAGTTGAAGCCATTGTCAACTGGGAACCTCCTCAGAACGTCAAGCAACTCCGAAGCTTTCTTGGTCTTGCTAGCTATTGCAGAAGGTTTGTTGAGAACTTCTCCAAGATTGCCAAGCCTCTCTCCAACTTGCTGCAGAAGAATGTCAAGTACAACTGGTCTCCGGATTGTGATGTGGCATTCAAAACTCTCAAAGAAAAGCTCATCTATGCTCCAGTTCTTACTCCTCTAGATGAGTCCAAGCCCTACGAAGTTTTCTGTGATGCTTCTCTTCAAGGACTTGGTGGTGTGCTAATGCAGGACAAGAAGATTGTGGCATACACTTCTCGTCAACTGAAGCCAAGTGAGAAGAACTACCCCACACATGATCTCGAGCTAGCAGCTGTGGTACACGCCTTGATCACGTGGAGACACCTTCTGTTGGGCAGAAAAGTCGACATTTTCACCGATCACAAGAGCTTGAAGTACATCTTCACACAGCCGAACCTGAACCTCCGCCAGACTCGTTGGGTTGAAATGATCCAAGAGTATGATCCAAGCATCGAATACACACCTGGCAAGGCCAATGTGATTGCAGATGCCTTGAGCAAAAAGGCATATTGCAACAGTCTCCTTATCAAGCCGTTTCAGCCTGAGCTTTGTGAAGCATTCAGGAAGCTCAACCTCCAAGTTGTTCCGCAAGGCTTTCTTGCAAATCTTCAAGTTGCTCCTACCTTGGAAGATCAGGTCCGTGAGGCCCAACTCAGTGATGCTCTGGTGCAGAAAATGAAACATGGTATTGCAAAGGGTACTCCCAAATACAAGTGCTATCGCGTTGATGAGAGAGATACCTTGTTCTTTGAGGACAGACTTGTGGTTCCCAAGGGTGATCTCAGGAAGCTCATAATGAACGAAGCACATGACTCCCTCCTCTCGATTCATCCTGGAAGTTCCAAGATGTACCAAGACCTCAAGCAATCTTACTGGTGGACTCGCATGAAAAGGGAGATTGCCCAATTCGTGAATGAATGTGATGTATGCAGAAGAGTGAAGGCAGAGCATCAACGTCCAGCCGGTCTTCTCCAACCTCTTCCTATTCCCGAGTGGAAATTCGACCACATTGAAATGGATTTCATCACTGGGTTTCCTAAGTCCAAGAAGGGGAATGATTCTATCTTTGTGGTGATTGACAAGCTTACTAAAGTAGCTCACTTCCTTCCAGTCAAAGAATCCATCAATGCAGCTCAACTGGCAGAGTTGTACACTTCCAGAATTGTGTCCTTACATGGCATTCCTCAAGTTATCTCCTCAGACCGTGGAAGTTTGTTCACTTCCAAGTTCTGGGACTCCTTTCAGTCTGCCATGGGCACTAAAATCCGTTTCAGCACTGCATTTCACCCTCAGACTAGTGGTCAAGTCGAGAGAGTGAATCAGATTCTAGAAGACATGCTCAGAGCTTGTGTCATCTCTTTTGGCATGAAGTGGGAAGATTGCCTTCCGTTTGCCGAGTTCTCTTACAACAACAGTTTCCAAGCAAGTGCAGGCAAAGCTCCGTTTGAAATCCTCTAAGGCAAAAAGTGTCATACCCCTCTCAACTGGTCCGAGACTGGTGAACGTCAACTTCTTGGCAATGACTTGATCTTAGAAGCCGAAGAAATGTGCAAAGTCATACGTGAGAATCTCAAGGCCACTCAGTCGCGTCAGAAGAGCTACTATGACGGCAAGCATCGTGATTTGGCCTTCAACATTGGGGATCATGTCTATCTCCTTGTTTCTCCTATGAAAGGCACCCAAAGATTCGGTATCAAAGGAAAGCTTGCTCCTAGATACGTGGGCCCATTCAAGATCCTTGGGAAAAGAGGCGATCTAGCCTATCAACTTGAGCTCCCTTCCAACTTCGCTAATGTTCATGATGTGTTTCACGTGTCTCAACTCCGCAAGTGCTTCAAGGCACCTGAACGCACCATTCCGTTCGAGGAGATTGATCTTCAACAATACTTGTCTTACCGAGAGCATCCCGTTACTATTCTCGAAGAAACCGAGCGCAAGACCCGCAACAAGTCAATCAAGTTCTTGAAAGTCAAGTGGTCACACCATACCGACCGAGAAGCTACGTGGGAACGAGAACATCACCTTTGTTCCGAGTATCCTTCCTTCTTCGAGTCCTAGATCTCGGGACGAGATCTTTTCGTAGTAGAGGAGAGTTTGTAATGCCCCGGATGTAACACTTTCCCTATATGGCAATATATAAACTTTGGCTTCATCAATTCCATTCCGGGTTCTTCGTCTTTTCGGGTTTTCGTCGTTTTGTCGCGTGCGTGTATGCATTTCATCCATGTCATGTTGTCATGTGCATTGCATTGCATTTGTGTTGTCTTTTGCATCCGGTCTCACTCGTCCCTTCCCGTTGTCCGTTTCGAGTTCCGACGCTCTCACACGTGCCCGTGGCTTCCCAGAGTCCTTCTTTCGTGTTTGGCTGTGTAACGTTTCCGGAATGGCGTGAGACTTGTCGTGCGATGTTGTTTTGGTACGTGTAACCCGCCTGTCAAATTTCGTCGCGTTTGGAGTTCGTTTGATACTCCAACAGTTAACCTCGTGGGCTAAAAGTACCTCCTGTTTGAGGCCCAAGACTCCCTCCACAACAGCCCAACAACCCAGCACAACCCTTCCCATCATCTCGGCCGTTGAATTGTGATCGCGTGGCCGAAAACCGCTCCCCATTTGGAGTCTCCTAGCTCCTTGTGCCTATATAAATGTCCCCCTTGCCATTTTTTCGTCCAAAACCCTAATTTCTCTCCTCCCCACTGCGCCGGACACGTCCGACCGCCGCCGGACACGTCCAGCCGACGGCCGGACAAATCCCCTCCTGCCACATAGCAGATCCGCCGCCGCGGCCCGCCGGCCCGCGCGCAGCCCTCCGGCCCCGTCGCCCTCCGCGCCTCCACGCTCGCTCGCGCCGCCGTCGCCTCGCCTCCTTCGGTCAGGCCAGCACGCCGGCCGCGGAGCCGCGCCGCCCTGGCCTCACCGTCCTCCCGCCGGCCCGCAAGCTCCGGTCGGCCGCTTCGAGCAACCGTCGCCGACCGACGATCCAGATCGGGATCGTCCCGATCCACACCCGTGAACCCGGCGCCCGATCCACTCCCGAACCCGCGAACCCGCTCCGACCCGTTTGACCCGTTAACCCTGAGGTTGATATTTTTTCCCTAAGTCTTTTAGTGTTTTTTTTTGTTGTCTGATGCATTTTTGTGATGAGGGTAACTTTTACTGTGCTTGTCCATTTTGTGCATATAATATGTCAAAATGATCGTGGTGACATGTACTAAGTTTTGTTCCATTGTGTCATGAATGTTTGAGTCCATCTAGATGTCTTAATTTTCATGAGAAGAGTGCTACTTGTTATAAACTGCTGCTATTAGTTGTTTTCATGCCATGTTGGAGATGTGATAACTTGGTGCATGTTTATCCAAATGAAGCACATGATATGTCAAAATGTTCATCATGAGATGCTCTACATGTTGGTTGCTTTAGCTTGCATGTTCGAGTTCATGTTGCCATGTTTATCTCTGTTGCAAAAGTGCATGTGGTTGTTAGGTTTTTAAACTTGTTACGAGATGCCTAGTTGAGGAGCTCGTTGCTATTGTTGTGTTTGTCCCCATGTTGCATGCTTATATGTTTTGGATTCCCCATCATGTGTACTTTGCTGTGGTACAAACCTTTTGCCATGCTATGCCTTGAGGTGACTTAAACATGCTCACAAACATGCCATGATAATATTGCTGTTTTAACACTTAGTGAAATTTCACCAAGTCTGGAATCTGTAATATCCAGATGCTATGTTTGCTTGTTGTCCTAGGCAAATCCATGTTAGTTTTGGGGTGACCATTCATGATTCCTTGTTGTATATGTTGTTGTCTATCCATCCATGCCCTCACATGCTCATTTGGGTTGTTGTAGCATATTTAATTCTTGCTCCCAAGTTGCTATAAAATATTGCTGTCAGGATTTTATTGTCATGATCAAAATGTTGTAGCTTGTTGCTATTGATCCATGCCTCCTATGGAGATGCTCCAATGGAGTTGTTTGCTGTAGGGTATGTCTAATTCATGTCCATGCTTCTTGTCACCATGTTTGAGTGCTGTAGAGTATATATTTCTTGCTCCGAAGTTGCTATGTGGCTGTTAATTTCAGCTTTGCATTGTTTCTTGTTTCGGGTGTATCTTTTAGCCCGTTGCTCCGTTTTGAGCAAGTCCTACATGAAACTTGTGTGGTTTTGCATGTATATTCATAATATCATCTTGTTAACATGTTTTGGAGTATGTTTCTTGATGTTTGGGTGCATCTTGCACCGTTGCCATGCTTATCTTGTCTTGATCATATCTTCTAGACCGTAGCTCCGTTTTAAACAAACTTTATATGAAACTTGACTAGAATTTTCATGTAGATTGTCATGGTGTATGTTAGCTTGCTGTTTAAAAACTTTAACTTAAGGTTTGTTCAGAGGTGGACTAATTTCAAACTATGCATATGAGGACTTATCGGTTTTGTCTTGGGTAGTTTCCGGCCTCATTTAAACCTGCTGTTTCTTGTGTTGTTTCTCTGTGCTTCCTACCTTGCCATGTTTTGCATCATAAATAGACTTGTCTTGCATCCTACTTGCTTGAACATGTTGTCATGTTTCTTGTGCTGTTTCTCTGTGTTTCCTATGTTGGCTTGTTGTGCATCCTAAGTGCATCTGCAGTACTTCCTTAGTGCATCAGCCATGCATCCTGTAGTTTGCGCATTGCATCTTGTTTGATTTCATGCCTCGTGTGTTCTTGTGTTGAGTAGAGCCGGAAGCCGAGACCGAGTACGAGAACGATGTTACTACCGAGGTTGAGAACGAGGAGCCCTCTTAAGATCCCATCGACGACTCGACAGGCAAGATGACCTGACTCATATATCATTACTATCTTTGTCTATTGCTAGAAGTCTCACTCTTTAGCTTATTGCCTCGATGCCCATGTTTTCCTGTCAGCCTTCTATTGTAACCATGTATCTGTCTAACCACCCTACCTATGCAAACCCTTGATTGGCTACGTAGGCTTCGCTCAGCCCCTCTTATAGCATTGCTAGTTGCAGGAGAAGATTTGAAGATTCTTGCTTCATGTTGAAGCTTGTTGGGATATCACACTATATAAACTCTTTAATGAAATCATCTATATATTGGTAATGGGTGGAAGGCTGAGCCTCTTGCTTGGTGATTTGTTCCACTCATGCCGCCCTAGGAACCGTATAAACCGGTGTTATGTTCCTTGATTATGCGTTCCTCATACGGTTGGGGTTATGGGACCCCCTCGATAAACCGCTTAGCGCTAAGGCTTTTCCAGCAAGTCCCAACATTGGTACTCCATTTGCCTAACAACTAAAACTTGCCGAGGGAGTAATTAACCCAAGGATTAATTGATCAACCCCCCTGGGCCAGTGCTCGATTTGAGTGTTGGTCCAAACTAGAGCCACTTGCGGTGCCACCCAGTTCGATGGGGTCTTCGGTATCTGTACGTACTGCTCATCCAGTCGTGGCCTGAGACTAGATACGTGCGGCTACTGTCAGGGTGTCGGCACACCGGGAGGATTTGCTGGATTAGTCTTACCTTAGTCGGAGTATCTTGAGCATGGGATTCCGAGGATACCCAGGCCTTCCCACCTTGGAGTTGCGACTCCGCGGATCGTGGGCTTGTAATGGGCCAAGTTGGAACACCCCTGCAGGGTTTTGAACTTCCGAAAGCCGTGCCCGCGTTTATGTGGTAGATGGGAATTTGTTAATATCCGGTTGTAGAAAACTTGACACCATGTTCAGAACACACTACCAGCATGAGTACCGTGACGGTCATTTTCCGAAAGGGGTTTGGGAAGTGAACATGGTGGGGTTATGATTGACATGCTTAGTTAGGATCACTTCGTGATCACCTTATCGCTCGTGGCACTTCTCTTCTCGCTCTTATTACGTAAGCTAGTGCTAGTGCAGCTGCAGCCTTTTATTCTTTCTTCAGCCTTGTTCCACACCCAAGGCTTAGATAGTTCTGTTACCCGGGAACGGGATTGCTGAGTCCTCTGTGGCTCACAGATTCTACACCACACCAGATGCAGGTACCATGGTGAGCTACTCAGGTGACGGCACCGAGCTATACTGGGAGTACGATGAGGAACGTAGCCGTTACTATGTGCACTATCCCGATGATCAGTAGTGGTTTCTACTAGGGGCGATTCGACCTGTGGCTTTACGTATGTTTGGTATCTTCCATTTGGATCTTCACCCGTAGACGGGTTGTGATGTTATTTGAATGATGTTTGGCTATGTAATGAATTGTGTGACGTGGCGAATGTAAGCCAACTATCTCTTTTCCTTTTCATCCCTGTTTTTACATGAGATGTGCAAAGATACCGAACTTGAGATCATTCCAGAGTGGGCTTATACCTTTAAGTCGTGCCTCGACACGTAGGAGGTATATTCCCATCCTGGGCATTACACCATGGCAGCGGGGCCCTATTGTAAACTAAGGGATATTAAGGCCTCCTTTTAATAGAGTACCGGACCAAAGCATTAACACATAGTGAATACATGAACTCCTCAAACTATGGTCATCACCGCGAGTGGTCCCGATTATTGTCACTTCGGGGTTGCGGGATCATAACACATAGTAGGTGACTATAGACTTGCAAGATAGGATCAAGAACACACATATATTCATGGAAACATAATAGGTTCAGATTTGAAATCATGGCACTCGGGCCCTAGTGACATGCATTAAGCATAGCAAAGTCATAGCAACATCAATCTCAGAACATAGTGGATATTAGGGATCAAACCCTAACAAAACTAACTCGATTACATGATAGATCCCATCCAACCCATCACCGTCCAGCAAGTCTACGATGGAATTACTCACGCACGGCGGTGAGCATCATGGAATTGGTGATGGAGGAAGGTTGATGATGACGATGGCGACGATCTCCACTCTCCGGAGCCCCGAACGGACTCCAGATCAGCCTTCCTGAGAGAGATTAGGGCTTGGCGGCGGCTCCGTCTCGTGAAACGCGATAATTCTTTCTCCTCAATTTTTTTCTCCCTGAAAGTGCATATATAGGATCTGGGGATACGTTAGTGGAGCACCAGGGGGCCCACGAGGCAGGGGGCGCGCCCCCCACCCTCGTGGACAGGGTGTGGGCCCCCTGGTATGGATCTTCTTGCATATATTTTTTATATTTTCCAAAATAAATCTTCGTGGAGTTTCAGGTCATTCCGAGAACTTTTTATTTCTGCACAAAAACAACACCATGGCAATTATGCTGAAAACAACGACAATCCGGGTTAGTTCCATTCAAATCATGCAAGTTAGAGTCCATAACAAGGGCAAAAATGTTTGGAAAAGTAGATACGTTGGAGACGTATCAACTCCCCCAAGCTTAAACCTTTGCTTGTCCTCAAGCAATTCAGTTGATAAACTGAAAGTGGTAAACAAAAGCTGTGACAAACTTTGTTTGCTCTTGTTGTTGTAAATATGTAAGCTAGCATTCAGGTTTTCGACAAGATCATGAACTAACCACATTCACAATAACTTTCAGGTCTCAAGACTACTCACATCAATGGCATAATCAACTAGCGAGCAATAATAATAAACCTCGGATGACAACACTTTCTCAAAACAATCATGATATGATATAACAGGATGGTATCTCGCTAGCCCTTTTTGAGACAGCAAAACATAAATGCAAAGCACCTTTAAAGATCAAGGACTGACTAGACATTGTAATTCATGGTAAAAGAGATCCAGTCATGATCATACTCAATGCAAATTAATAGTAATACATGCAACGACAGAGGTGCTCTCCTACTGGTGCTCTTTGATAAGAGGATGATGACTCTGCATAAAAGTAAATAGATAGGCCCTTCGCAGAGGGAAGCAGGGATTTGTAGAGGTGCCAGAGCTCAATTTTTAAATAGAGATGAATAACATTTTGAGCGGTATACTTTCATTGCCAACATAACAACCAAGAATCTCGATATCTCCCATGCTACGCACATTATAGGCGGTTCCCAAACAGAATGGTAAAGTTTATACTCCCCCAACCACCAACAAGCACACTCCACGGCTAGCCTGAAACAACGGGTACCGTCCAAACCAGCAACAGCCCTGGGGGAGTTTTGTTTAATTATTATGATTTTGAGCATGGGACTGGGTATCCCGGTTACCAGCCATTTTCTCATGAATGATGAGCGGAGTCCACTCATGGTGAGAATATCCCACCTAGCATGGAAGATATAGACAACCCTAGTTGATACATGAGCTGTTCGAGCATACAAAACAAAATTTCATTTGAAGGTTTAGAGTTTGGCACATACAAATTTATTTGGAACAACGGGTAAATACCACATATAGGAAGGTATCGTGGACTCATATGGAATAACTTTGGGGTTTATGGAAGTGGATGCAAAAGCAGTATTCCCGCTTAGTACAGGTGAAGGCTAGAAAGAGACTGGGAAGCGACCAGCTAGAGAGCAACAATGGTCATGAACATGCATTATAATTAATCAACAATGAATGCAAGCATGAGTAGGATATAAATCACCATGAACATAAATATCGTGGAGGCTATGTTGATTTGTTTCAACTACATGCGTGAACATGTGCCAAGTCAGATCACTTAAATTGTTCAAAGGAGGATACCACCCCATCATACCACATCACAACCATTTTAATATCATGTTGGCACGCAAGATAGACCGTTATAAACTCTCAGCTAATTAAGCATGGCATAAGCAGCTATGATCTCTAATTGTCATTGCAAGCATGTTTCATTCATAACAAGCTGAATCAGGAATGATGAACTATCATATTTACAAAAACAAGAGAGGTCGAGTTCATACCAGCTTTTCTCATCTCAATTAGTTCATCATATATGATCCTTATTGCCTTTCACTCGCACGATCGAACGGTGTGGATAATAATAATAGTGCACGTGCATTGGACTAAGCTGGAATCTGCAGGCATTTAATACAAGAGAGAAGACAAGGTAATATGGCTCAAGGTTAAATCAACAACAAAGCATATGAGAGCCACTAAGCATTTTAATCATGGTCTTCTACTCTTAACCCTCAAAGAAAAGGAAAGAAACAATTTACACGGGAAAGCTCCCAGCATGCAATAGAAGAACGGGAAATATTTTTGGGTTTTTCATTTTAACTGCTACTACAAGCAAAGAAAGTAAACTATTTAGAAGCTACAACTAATATTTTTTTGTTTTTCTGGGTTTTTCTAGCACACAAGAAAAGGACTAAGAAAAAGAAATTGAAACTAAGCATGGATGGTACAGTGAAAGAGTGTGAGCACCGACAACTAGAATAAGTGTGTGAACATGAAGGTAAAGTCAGTGAGAAACACGTACTCCCCCAAGCTTAGGCTTTTGGCCTAAGTTGGTCTATGGCCACGGATCGAAGCTACTCCCTCCAGTGTACTGAGATGTATCCTCTGGGGGCCACTGGTTGGCGAGCTCATCCAGCTCCCACCCATAAACAGACTGACGGTAAGGATCAAGTGGTGGCTCTGGCTCAGGCTCTGAAGCTTATGCCTGGCCTTGGTACTTGTAGAAGGCATCTGATGTGATGAGGTATACGCATGTAGACAGATCAAACAAAGATGGTGCAGGCAAGGTAACAATTTCACGGTATATTTCATCAAACCTTAATTTATAATTAAGCTGCCTATTCTTATCTTTAACAATAAAGACATGAGCTACCGTGCTCTTGTAGTCTAGATAAACGGGGGCAAGCAATTTTTCTTCCTTCTCATGATGCCTAATGGGTATTCTAAAATGTTCAACAAGGCGAGAAGCAAAGATGCCTCCAAAGACGGACCCCTTTGAGCGGTTCAGACTCAGTCGTTTAGCAACGACGGCACCCAAGCTAAAAGTTGTGTCTTGAAACAAAGCATGGCGTAAAATGACAATATCAGGGGCACTAAGATTCCCGCTATTCCCGCGACCAATTAAACATCTACTAGCAAATAAAGCAAAGTAGCGCAGAACAGGGAAGTGCATACTAGTGATTCTTGCCCCTGAAACTTGTCTAGTTTCCCCTACAGCTATCATGTCAATAAATCCTTCAACGTCTTCATGACGTGGTTCATCAAGTCTACCTCCAAAGGGTACTTTGCATATTTCACAAAAATCTAAGAGTGATATCTCCTTAATCACATCATATAAACGAAACTCCACCATAGGAGGTGTTTTCTTAGCATGAAAATGAAAACTTTGCATGAAAATATTGGTGAGTAAGAGATGTATTGTTCTTTCTGGTCATGGAGGAAGTCGATGAGGCCTGCATTATTTGCCAACCAATAAAAGTCTTCGTAAATCCCGGTGGACATCATGAAATCATTACAAGGCCATTCGCACGGTCGAACTTCTGCCATGCGAGGAAGATTATACATGGGCTTCTTATTTTCTTCTTTCTTCTTCTCCTCTGAGCTCTTGCTGGAGGAGCCCCTCAACAATCTCTTTATCATTTTCCTTTTCTGAAAATTTCTGAAATTTTTAGTAACTCAAAATAAAAGTTAACCAAACTCAATAAGATTAATAGCAACAACTCCTACTAGTGCCTAGAGACTATATCATGCATTAGAACTACTCGAGACCAAGAAAATTTGACATGCAAGCTCAAGAACAAGGTCACCACAGCAGCATAAATTTGCAATAAATAAAGCACTAGAACAAAAACTAATTGGACCAATGGATGAGTCATATACCAATGAACAATCTCCCCAAACAGTTTGGTGAATGGTGCTTTGAGCAAGGAGATCGAAAATGGCAGCAAGATGAGCTAGAACTCAGGTTTGAGCTAGTTGGTGATTTTTTTGGGAGGAAGAAGAAGAGCATGGGTGCAGGAATAAGTGGAAGGGGGCCACATGGGGCCCATGAGGCAGGGAGCGTGCCCTGGACCCTCGTGGCCAGGTGCTGGCTCCCCTCGATGTGTGTTTTGTGCCATATTTTCTCAAATATTCTAGAAAAAATCATATTTCATTTTCATGGCATTTGGAGAACTTTTATTTTCGGGATACTACCTCCTTTTCGGTTTATAAGGCTTGCACGTATATGTAGGTTGAAAAATAAACCAACGTAATACAAGTTATCTGTCACAAAAAATATATCATTAGAAACTTTAGATCTTCTACTTTCAAATGGTGTAATTTTTAGACTATACAACTTATTTTATGTTGGTCAAATTATAGACCTAGAAATACGCGCAAGCCTTATAAACCGGAAAGGAGGTAGTATTTTTTATTGCACTGATAAGTCTGGAGGCAGACAGAAAATACTATTTTTGCTTTATTTATCCTAATTAACAGAAAGTAAAAAGAGGGTACAGAAGGTTTGTGATATCTAGATTCACCTATCCCATGCTCATCAAAAGGAATCCATTAACAAGGTTGATCAGGTCTTGTTAATAAACTCTTTCCGAGTAACATGAAACTGGAGAATTTTCGAATAACACTAGGTTACCTCAATGGGGATATGTATGTCCCCAACAATAAGGATGTCATATGTCTTCTTGATAGTAGGAAGAGGAAATTCAAAACCTCCAATAGTAATAGTTGAATTTTTTCCAATATAATTGATACTGTGGACCGGATTGTTTCCTCGAAAAGTGAACCGTATGATCATTACCATTGACATGAAAAGAGACATTGCCTTTGTTGCAATCAGTAACAACCCCTGCAGTATTCAAAAAGGGTCTTCCAAGAATAATAGACATACTATCGTCCTCGGGAATATCAAGGATAACAAAGTCCGTTAGAATAGTAACATTTGCAACTACAACAGGCACATCCTCACAAATACCGACAAGTATAGCAGTTGATTTATCGGCCATTTGCAAAGATATTTCAGTAGGTGTCAACTTACTCAAGTCAAGTCTACGATATAAAGAGAGAGGCATAACACTAACACCGGCTCCAAGATCACAGAAAGCAGTTTTAAGATAGTTTTTCTTAATGGAGCAAGGTATAGTAGGTACTCCTGGATCTCCTAATTTCTTAGGCATTCCACCCTTAAAAGTGTAATTGGCAAGCATGGTGGAAATTTCTACTTCAGGTATCTTTCTTTTGTTGGTAATAATATCTTTCATATACTTGGCATAAGGATTTGTTGTAAGCACATCAGTCAAATGCATACGCAAAAAGATAGGTCTAATCATTTCAGCAAAGCGCTCAAAATCCTCATCATCCTTTTTCTTGGATGGTTTCGGAGGAAAAGGCAGGGGTTTCTGAACCCATGGTTCTCTTTCCTTACCGTGCTTCCTAGCAACAAAGTATCTCTTATCATAACGTTTATTCTTTGATTGTGGGTTATCAAGATCAACAGCAGGTTCAATCTCTACATCATTATCATTGCTAGGTTGAGCATCATCATGAACATCATCATTAATATTATCACTAGGTTCATGTTCATTACCAGAATGTGTCTCAGCGTCAGAAACAGATATATCATTGGGATTCTCAGGTGTGTCAGCTATAGGTTCGCTAGAAGCATGCAAAGTCCTATCATTTTTCTTTTTCTTCTTCTTAGAAGAACTAGGTGCATCTAAATTACCTCTCTGAGAATCTTGCTCAATCCTCTTAGGGTGGTCTTCAGGATACAGCGGTTCCTGAGTCACTTTACCACCTCTAGTTGCAACTCTAACAGCATAGTCATTATTCTTACTATTTAATTCATTGAGCAAATCATTCTGAGCCTTAAGTACTTGTTCTACTTGAGTGGTGACCATAGAAGCATGTATACTAATGAGTTTCAGTTCACCTTTAGCTCTAGACAGATAATCACTCAAGCATTCAATCATATAAGCATTGTGTTGTAATTGTCTACCAACATAAGCATTGAAGTTTTCTTGTTTCACAATAAAATTGTCAAACTCATCTAAGCATTGGCTAGCAAACTTATAACGAGGAATATCACCTTCATCAAATCTATAAAGAGAATTTACCTTTACTACCTGTGTAGGATTATCAAGACCATGTATTTCTTCAATAGGTGGTAAATTCTTAACATCCTCAGCTTTAATACCTTTTTTCTTTCATAGATTTCTTTGCCTCTTGCATATCTTCAGGACTGAGAAATAGAACACCTCTTTTCTTTGGAGTTGGCTTAGGGGCTGGTTTAGGAAGTGTCCAATTATTTTCATTGGCCGGCATATTATTCAATAGTAGTTCAGCTTGTTCAATTGTTCTTTCCCTGAAAACACAACCAGCACAACTATCCAGGTGGTCTCTGGAAGCATCGGTTAGTCCATTATAAAAGACATCAAGTATATCATGCATCTCAAGAGGATGATAAGGCAAAGCATTAAGTAATTGGAGAAGCCTCCCCCAAGCTTGTGGGAGACTCTCTTCTTCAATTTGCACAAAGTTATATATCTCCCGTAAGGCAGCTTGTTTCTTATGAGCGGGAAAATATTTAGCAAAGAAGTAATACATCATATCCTGGGGGCTACACACACAACCAGGATCAAGAGAATTAAACCAGGTCTAAGAATCACCCTTTAACGAGAACGGAAATAGCTTAAGGATATAGTAGTAACGAATCTTTTCATCGTTGGTAAACAGGGTGGCTATATCATTCAACTTAGTAAGATGTGCCACAACAGTTTCAGACTCATATAGAAAGGATCAGATTCAACCAAAGTAATTAACTCAGGATCAACAGAGAATTCATAATCCTTATTAGTAACGTAGATAGGTTAAGTAGCAAAGGCAGGATCATGTTTCGTTCTAGCATTCAAGGACTTTTCTTTTAGCTTAGCTAATAATTTCTTAAGATCATATCTATCATTGCAAGTAAGAAAGTCTCTAGCAGTTTCTTCATCCATAACATAACCCTCAGGCACAACAGGCAATTCATATCTATTGGGGGTAGCTTCATCATCACTTTCATAAATATCATCAGTTTCAATATTTGCATTGTCCCTAACCTTAGCAATTTGTTCATCTATAAATTCACCTAGTGGCACAGTATTATCAGGCATAGAAGTAGTTTCATCATACATAGCAGAAGTAGCATCATCAAGAACATACGACATATCAGATTCAATAAAAGGAGTAGGTGTCGCAAGTTTACTCATAACAAAAGGAGAATCAAGTGCAGAGCTAGATGGCAGTTCCTTACCTCCCCTCGTAGTTGAGGGCAAGATCTTGGTTTTTGAGTCCTTCAAATTCTTCATAGTGATCATCAGATATAAATCCCAAGTGACTTAAAGAATAGAGCTATGCTCCCCGGCAAAGCCGCTAGAAAATAGTCTTGATAACCCACAAGTGTAGGGGATCGCAATAGTTTTCGAGGGTAAAGTATTCAACCCAAATTTATTGATTCGACACAAGGGGAGCCAAAGAATACTCTTAAGTATTATCAGCTGAGTTGTCAATTCAACCACACCTGGAAACTTAGTATCTGCAGCAAGATAGTTTAGTAACAAAGTAATATGATAGTGGTGGTAGCAGCAATAAAAGTAACGATAGTGTTTTTGTAGTTTTTGCAATAGTAGCAATGGAAAAGTAAATAAGCAAGAAGCAATGTAGGAAAAGCTCGTAGGCATTGGATTGGTGATGGGAAATTATGTCGGATGAAATTCAACATGTAAAAGTTATAACCTAGGGTGACACAAAACTAGCTCCAGTTCATCAATGCAATGTAGGCATGTATTCCGAATATAGTCATACGCGCTTATGGAAAAGAACTTGCATGACATCTTTTAGCCTACCCTCCCGTGGCAGCAGGGTCCTATTGGAAACTAAGGGATATTAAGGCCTCCTCTTAATAGAGTACCGGACCAAAGCATTAACACATAGTGAATACATGAACTCCTCAAACTATGGTCATCACCGGGAGTGGTCCCAATTATTGTCACTTCGGGGTTGCCGGATCATAACACATAGTAGGTGACTATAGACTTGCAAGATAGGATCAAGAACACACATATATTCATGGAAACATAATTGGTTCAGATCTGAAATCATAGCACTCGGGCCCTAGTGACAAGCATTAAGCATAGCAAAGTCATAGCAACATCAATCTCAGAACATAGTGGATACTAGAGATCAAACCCTAACAAAACTAACTCGATTACATGATAGATCCCATCCAACCCATCACCGTCCAGCAAGCCTACGATGGAATTACTCACGCACGGCGGTGAGCATCATGGAGTTGGTGATGGAGGAAGGTTGATGATGACGATGGCAATGATCTCCACTCTCCGGAGCCCCGAACGGATTCCAGATCAGCCCTCCCGAGAGAGATTAGGGCTTGGTGGTGGCTCCGTCTCGTGAAATGCGATAATTCTTTCTCCTCTATTTTTTTCTCCCCGAAAGTGAATATGATCTGGGGATACGTCGGTGGAGCACCAGGGGGCCCACGAGGCAGGGGGCGCGTCCCCACCCTCGTGGATAGGGTGTAGGCCCCCTGGTATGGATCTTCTTGCAGATATTTTTTATATTTTCCAAAATAAATATTCGTGGAGTTTCAGGTCATTCCGAGAACTTTTTATTCCGCACAAAAACAACACCATGGCAATTCTGCTGAAAACAGCGTCAGTCCGGGTTAGTTCCATTCAAATCATGCAAGTTAGAGTCCATAACAAGGGCAAAAGTGTTTGGAAAAGTAGATATGTTGGAGACGTATCAGCGCACACATTAGTAGCCAATGAAGTCCTTTTTGAAACAAAAAGCTGACACGTTAACATCGCAAATGGTTGTATTATATTTACTGTGTCGAAATTTAACCATACTCGGTGGCGTGCATGCAGCTGTTTGATTAGACGGGACGAGCGCGAGAAGTCCGCCGTGCAGGTTCGACGGGACACGTGTGAGCAGTCCACCATGCAGGCTCGACGGGGCACGTGCATCCTGTTCAACTCACAGGCTCGATGGGACACGTGCGAGCAGCAAGGCCGCCCATGCTCTTCGGGAAGCGAGCTGTTTGACCTCCATGCACCAGCCGCCGCCCGCCTCGCTCACAACTTCTCCATTAATGGGTTAATTAAAGCACCTGGACTGATGGTGTTTGCTTGTGATCCCATGGCAGCATTTGCTTTGTTCGTGTTTTCAACTAGTATTCTGCCCTAATTTAAATTTTCACATAGGGCAGCGGATAATACGACCACAAATAAAATGGCAATGGATAATACGACGACAAATTTACAATGGTGCACATAATAATTGTCTTACATATTCTGGATAATTGAAAATGCCACATGCGGCAAAGCCCGGAAGACACGGGGGCAAGAGAAGAAGGAAATTGCAGACAACGATCTGGGTCGCTACTGTCTCTACTTGTCGATGGATCGCCGGGCGGCGAAATCCTCCAACTCCTTCTTCAATTCCTCACGACTTTGCTTGAAACCAGCCACGGATTCCTCCACCTCCTGCTCGTGCTCGATCAGGAGCTTCCTCAAGCCACCCGTCAGTTCCTCGACGACCGCTTTCAGCGTCATCTCCGAGGCACAGCTCTGCTCATGCATCATCTTCCAGCCGGCGGCCTCCTCCTCCTTCACGGCGACCAACTTGAGGAGCTTCGCATTGTCATCCATGAGTTGCTCGACGAGGCCGGTCGCCTTATCAACTGAGGCATCGCTGATCTTGAGCAGCTTCATCAAGCCGCCGACCAGCTCCTGCTGCGTAGTGACGCCAGCGAGAATTTCATCGTCGTCGGCAAAGGACTTCAGGAACGCCGACTCATCGCAATGGCCGACGTCGCAAATGCGCTTGTGAGAGCCCTTGCATGCCCGCGAGAGCTCGTTCGAGGGCTCCGCGGCGTGCCGAGACATCTCTGCTGTGGCTGCGACTTTGCCGCGGGACCTCTCTATTGCTTTCGCGGCCTTGATCTTTGCTGCCTGGTTATATGTCCACCCTAAATTCCTCCTACCGGTCATGGCGGAATGACTTGACAAAGAAAACCAGTTTTGTGGGTGATGAGGAGAGGAACTGTGAAGTAATTTTCGAGTGGGTAGTTTTTATAGTCCGATCCTAAGTGTGAACACATATTAGTTTGATAGGTGTGAACATATTTGCAATTACTTATTACAATGTGATGAGAAACAAGGTCAAAATTTATTGATGGCAGAAGGTTGACCACGTGGTTGCTTGGGAAGCATTTGCTGGAGCGCGGGAAGACTAAGTGGAGCACACACACAACACGAATACCGTATCCGGTGCCACATGTTATTTATCACACAAGTGTTAACATAAGGAAACATATGTGTAATTTACTAATCATACGAGTACTTGCAGACGCATCGTGTGCGATATTCCTAGCCACCGCAAGCAACTAGTTCGCATTTTTCAAAGTTTTTTGTACACACAGAATTGCTCACGAACTAACTGTATTAACCATATGTGATGTAATTTCTCATCGCAAACGGTTCATCGGAGCAAATTGTATGTCCTATATCGCACACACATTGATATGGCTGCCCGTTTCTGTTGTTCTGCCTCATCGCAAACAGTTCGAACGGGTTAACCGTGTGGCTTGAATCGCACACGCAACTAAAATATGAACCGTGTTTGATGCATCCTCCATCGCAAATGTTTTGCACCTTTTTGACAGTTTTCATACACCATTGTTTGTGATTATTGCATCGCACACAGTTTGTCGAAGGGTCACTGATCGTAGTGTCGCGTTAGCAGCATCCTGCAATAGTGACATGTTTAGTCACACTGTTAAACGATCCACGTTCCTTTTGCAGAAAGAGCAGCACATGATTTCGACCAAAAGCGACTCATCGTCTGAGTAGTCGGCGAGGACCAAGTGGGTCACCCCTTTCAACCGGGCCTTGAACATAATGAAAATACTCCTGGTGGACAATGAGGGTGCCAAGGAGAGAAAGCAAAGATGGAGGTTAAGTGAAATGAACATCGACAAGAAGGTCGAGATTGCGGTCGATAAGAAATCAACTAAGACCAGGAAAGCAATACAACCTGAGTTGGTGAGCGAGGTAGTCAAAGCGGCGGTAGCTGCCTGCAGAGAGGAAATGGCATCTTTGTTTGCTGCCTTGATTTCGGTTCTCATCAATTGGGAGAAGCAACATCCAGATAAAGAGGCAGCGGACTGTCCCCTTCCCACTTCGTCGGGAGCAACTCCTTGAACGTTGCACCAACACCTGCTCACGTAACCGCACCTGCTCATATAAGCCCATCCTCCGTCTCTAGCATGCTCGGCGGGGCTTTGTCTTTGGGTGAGCTCGACGCCCTCACGATAACTACCTATCACACCGACCCTCTTCAATGTATGTATATGATATGTCTCCAATGTATCTATAATTTTTTATTGTTCCATGCTAATATATATTCTATTTTGGATGTTTAATGGGCTTTATTATACACTTTTATATTATTTTTGGGACCAACCTACTACCCCAAGGCCCAGTGCATATTGCTGTTTTTTTTTGCCTATTTCAGTGTTTCGCATAAAAGGAATATCAAACGGAGTCCAAACGGAATGAAACCTTCGGGAGAGTTATTTTTCGAACCGTATCTACCCAGAAGACTTGGAGTACGCGAGGGAACGAGAGAGGCGGCCACGAGGGGGCAGGGCGCGCCCAGGGGGCAAGCGCACCCCCACCCTCGTGGGACCCCTCTGGCTCCCCCGGTGCCCTCTTTCCTCCTATATATATCCACGTACCCTGAAAACATCGGGGCAACAGAGAAAACCCTAATTCCACCACCGCAACCTTCTGTTCCCGTGAGATCCCATCTTGGGGCCTGTTCCGGAGCTCCGCCGGAGGGGGGATCGATCACGGAGTGCTTCTACATCAACACCATAGCCTCACCAATGAGTTGTGAGTATTTTACCACAGACCTTCGGGTCCATAGTTATTAGATAGATGGCTTCTTCTCTCTTTTTGCATCTCAATACAAAGTTCTCCTCGATCTTCGAGGAGATCTATTCGATGTAATCTTTTTGCGGTGTGTTTGTCGAGATCCGATGAATTGTGGGTTTATGATCAAGATTATCTATGAACAATATTTGATTCTTTTCTGAAATCTTTTATGTATGATTATAATATCCTTGCAAGTCTCTTTGAATTATTGGTTTGGTTTGGCCTACTAGATCTATAGTTCTTGCAATAGGAGAAGTGCTTGGCTTTGGGCTCAATCTTGCGGTGTCCTTTCCCAGTGATAGTAGGGGCAGCAAGGCACGTAATGTATTGTTGTCATTGAGGATAAAAAGATGGGGTTTATATCATATTTCTTGAGTTTATCCCTCTACATCATGTCATCTTGCTTAAAGCGTTACTCTGTTCTTATGAACTTAATACTCTAGATGCATGCTGGATAGCGGTCGATGTGTGGAGTAATAGTAGTAGATCCAGAATCGTTTCGGTCTACTTGTTACGGACGTGATGCCTATATATACTGATCATGCCTAGATATTCTCATAACTATGCGCTTTTTATCAATTACTCGACAGTAATTTGTTCACCCACCGTAGAATTCTGCTATCATGAGAGAAGCCACTAGTGAAACCTATGCCCCCCGGTTCTATTCTCAACATATTAATCTTCCATCTACTTTACTTTGCATTATTTACTTTCTGTTTCTATACCAAAAATACTATCCTATCATATCTATCAGATCTCACTTTCGTATGTGACCGTGAAAGGATTGACAACCCCTTATCGCGTTCGCTGCGAAGTTCTTATTTGTTTGTGCAGGTGCGAGGGACTCGCGCGTTGTCTCCTACTGGATTGATACCTTGGTTCTTAAAAACTGAGGGAAATACTTACGCTACTTACGCTACTGTGCTACATCACCCTTTCATCTTTGAGGGAATACAACGCAAGCTCGAGAAGTAGCAAGAAGAATTTTTGGCACCGTTGTCGGGGAGATCTACGCAAAAGTCATATACCAAGTACCTATCACAAACCCTTGTCCTTCGCACTACATTATTTGCCTCTCATTTTCCTCACCCCCACTTCACCCTTGACGTTTTATTCGCCCTTCTTTTTCCGTGTGTTTACCGTTCGCTAGCCTCTTGTTTGCTTGAGTGTTGGATTGCCTGCTTGTCACTATGGCTCAAGATAGTACCAAATTGTGTGACTTCTCCAATACCAACAATAATGATTTTATTAGCATGCCTATTGCTCCTATTACCGATGCTGAATCTTGTGTGATCAATGCTGCTCTGTTGAATCTTATCATGAAAGATCAATTTTATGTCCTTCCTAGTGAAGATGGCGATACCCATCTAAACAACTTTGTTGATTTGTGTGATATGCAAAAGAAGAGGGATACGGATAATGAAATTGTTAAATTGATGCTATTTCCGTTTTCACTTAGAGATCGTGCTAAAACCTGGTTTTCCTCTTTGCCTAAAAATAGTATTGATTCATGGAATAAGTGCAAAGATGTCTTTATCTCTAAGTATTTTCCTCCCGCTAAGATTATCTCTCTTAGAAACGATATTATGAATTTTAAGCTACTAGATCATGAGCATGTTGCACAAGCTTGGGAGAGAATGAAATTAATGATATGTAATTGCCCTACACATGGTTTGAATTTATGGATGATTATACAAAACTTTATTGCTGGCTTGAATTTTGCTTCTAGAAATCTTTTAGATTCGGCCGCGGGGGTACTTTCATGGAAACCACCTTAGGAGAAGCTACCAAACTCCTAGATAATATTATGGTTAACTACTCTCAATGGCACACCGAAATATCTAATAGTAAAAAAGTGCATGCTATTGAAGAGATTAGTGTTTTGAGTGGAATGATGGATGAACTTATGAAATTATTTGCCACTAAGAATGCATCTTCTGATCCTAATGATATGCCTTTATCCACGTTGATTGAAAATAAAATGAATCTTTGGATCTGAATTTTGTTGGTAGGGATAATTTTGGTAACAAAGCTTATAGAGGAAACTTCAATCCTAGGCTTTTTCCTAGCAATTCCTCTAATAATTATGGCAATTCCTACAATAACTCTTATGGAAATTTTGGTAAGATGCCCTCTGAATTTGAAACTAGTGTTAAAGAGTTTATGAATTCGCAAAAGAATTTCAATGCTTTGCTTGAAGAAAAATTGCTTACGATTGATGAGTTGGCTAGAAACATGGATAGAATTACTCATGATATTGATTCTTTGAAACTTAGATCTATTCCACCTAAGCATGATATCAATGAGTCTCTCAAAGCCATGAGAATTTCCATTGATGAGTGCAAAGAAAGAACCGCTAAGATGCGTGCTAAAAAAGATTGTTTTATGAAAGCATGTTCTTCTAGTTATCATGAAAATAAAGATGAAGATTTGAAAGTGATTGATGTGTCTCCTATTAGATCCTTGTTTTCTAGTATGGATCTTGATAAAGATGGGACTGGAGATGAGTCTACTTTAGTTAAAAGGTGTCCCAATGATTCAGAGTTTTTAGATCTTGATGCTAAAATTGTTAAAAGTGGGATTGAAGAGATTAAAACTTTGCATAGTGATGAACCCACTATTTTGGATTTCAAGGGATTCAATTATGATAATTGCTCTTTAATAGATTGTATTTCCCTATTGCAATCCGTGCTAAATTCTCTGCATGCTTATAGTCAAAATAAGGCTTTTACCAAACACATAGTTGATGCTTTGATGCAATCTTATGAAGAAAAACTTGAATTAGAAGTCGCTATCCCTAGAAAGCTTTATGATGAGTGGGAGCCTACTATAAAAATTAAAATAAAAGATCATGAATGTTTTGCTTTGTGTGATTTCGGTGCAAGTGTTTCTACAATCCCAAAAGCTTTGTGTGATATGTTAGGATTCCATGAACTTGATGATTGTTCTTTAAATTTGCATCTTGCGGATTCTACCATTAAGAAACCTATGGGAAGGATTAATGATGTTCTTATTGTTGCCAATAGGAATTATGTGCCCGTAGATTTCATCGTTCTTGATATAGATTGCAATCCTTCATGTCCTATTATTCTTGGTAGACCTTTCCTTAGAACATTTGGTGCAATTATTGGTATGAAGGAAGGAAATATTAGATTCCAATTTCCGTTAAGAAAAGGCATGGAACACTTTCCTAGGAAGAAAATCAAATTACCTTATGAATCCATTATGAGAACCACTTATGGATTGCCTACCAAAGATGGCAATACCTAGATCTATTCTTGTATCATGTCTAGCTAGGGGCGTTAAACGATAGCACTTGTTGGGAGGCAACCCAATTTTATTTTCTTTGTCTTTGCTTCTGTTTAGGAATAAATATTGCATCTAGCTTATGTTTAGATGTGGTTTTGTGTTTTAATTAGTGTTTGTGCCAAGTAGAACCTTTGGGAAGACTTGTGTGAAGTTTATGTGATCATGCTGTAAAAAAACAGAAACTTTAGCGCTCACGAGATTGGCTGTGATTTTTTTTACTGGAGAGTGCTTTTTAGTTGATTCTTTTTGCAGATGATTAATATACAAATTCCTCATGTTTACCAATTTATTTCGATTTTTTGAGTTACAGAAGTATTCGAAAGTTACAGATTACTACAGATTGTTCTGTTTTTGACAGATTCTCTTTTTTGTGTGATGAATCTATGAGTAGTATCGGGAGGTATGAATCATAAAGAAGTTGGAATACAGTAGGTTCAACACCAATATAAAAAAGAATGAGTTCATTAGAGTACCTTTGAGTAGTGGTCTGTTTTCTTATACTAACGGAGCTCACGAGATTTTTGGCTAAGTTTTGTGTTGTGAAGTTTTCAAGTTTTGAGTATGGCTTTGATGGACTACGGAACAAAGAGTGGCAAGAGCCTAAGCTTGGGGATGCCCAAGGAACCCCAAGGTAAAATTCAAGGACAACTAAAAGCCTAAGCTTGGGGATGCCCCGGGAAGGCATCCCCTCTTTCGTCTTCGTCTATCGGTAACTTTACTCGGGACTATATTTTTATTCACCACATGATATGTGTTTTTGCTTGGAGCGTCATGTATGATTTGAGTCTTTGCTTGTTAGTTTGCCACAATCATCCTTGCTGGGCACACCTTTTTAGAGAGATACATATGATTTTGAATTTATTAGAATACTCTATGTGTTCACTTATATCTTTTGAGCTAGATAGTTTTGCTCTAGTGCTTCACTTATATTTTTTAGAGCACGGTGGTGGTTTTATTTTTAGAAATTATTGATCTCTCATGCTTCACTTATATGTATTTGAGAGTCTTTTTGAACAGCATGGTAATGTGCTTGGGTTCTAAAACTAGTCCTAATATGATAGGCATCCAAGATGAGTATAGTAAAAACTTTCATATAAAGTGCATTGAATATTATGAGAAGTTTGATACTTGATGATTGTTTTGAGATATGAGGATGGTGATATTAGAGTCATGCTAGTAGAGTAATTGTGAATTTTAGAAATACTTGTGTTAAGGTTTGCAAGTCCTGTATCATGCACGTATGGTAACCGTTGTGTGACAAATTTGAAGCATGAGATATTTCATTGAGAGTCATCCTTTGTGTGGAGGTCGGGAACGCGTGATGGTTAACTCCTACCAACCCTTCCCATAGGATCATGTGTGTAGTACTTTGTTTTGATGACTTGTAGATTTTTGCAATAAGTACGTGAGTTCTTTATGATTTATGTTGAGTCCATGGATTATATGCACTCTCATCCTTCCACCATTGCTAGCCTCTCTTGTACCGCGCAACTTTTGCCGGTACCATGCACCCACCTTATACCTTCCTCAAAACAGCCACCATACCTACCTACCATGGCATTTCCATAGCCATTCTGAGATATATTGCCATGCAACTTTCCACCGTTCCGTTCATATGACATGCTTCATCATTGTTATATTGCCATGCATGATCATGTAGTTGACATCGTATTCGTGGCTAGGCCACGATGCATAATTTTTCATACATGTCACTCTTGATTCATTGCACATCCCGGTACACCACCAGAGGAACTCATATAGAGTCATACTTTGTTCTAGTATCAAGTTGTAATATCGAGTTGTAAATCAATAGAAGTGTGATGTTCATCATTATTAGAGCATTGTCCCAAAGAAAGAAAAAAGAGGAAAGGCCAAAGAAAAAAAAAGAGAAAGGCCCAAAAAAAGTAAAAAAGAAATAAAAAAAGAAAAAAGAAAAAGAAAAAAGGGACAATGCTACTATCTTTTTTCCACACTTGTGCTTCAAAGTAGAACTATGATCTTCATGATAGAGAGTCTCTTGTTTAGTCACTTTCATATACTAGTGGGAATTTTTATTATAGAACTTGGCTTGTATATTCCAACGATGGTCTTCCTCAAATGCCCTAGGTCTTCATGAGCAAGCAAGTTGGATGCACACCCACTTAGTTTCTTTTGTTGAGCTTTCATAAATTTATAGCTCTAGTGCATCCGTTGCATGGCAATCCCTACTTACTCACATCGATATCTATTGATGGGCATCTCCATAGACCATTGATACGCCTAGTTGATGTGAGACCATCTTCCTCTTTTGTCTTCTCCACAACCACCACTCCATTCCACATAGTGCTATGTCCATGGCTCACGCTCATGTATTGTGTGAAAGTTGAAAGAGTTTGAAAAAACTAGAGTATGAAATAAGTGCTTGGCTAAAACCGGGGTTGTGCATGATTTGAGTATTTTGTGTGACAAAGATGGAGCATAGCCTAATGATGGCTTCTCGCCCCTCGTTGGTTACCCCAAGTGGAAGGTTTGAGATGTAGCGTAGCGGTAGTTTTCCCTTGGCAAAGATACCAAGGATCGAATCCCGTGAGACTCCGAGGGTCGACAAGAAGGTGTCAATAGCGCCAGAGACTTTTGCTTTGACAGGACCTGCACACATATACAAATAACTTTGCTCCCAACGAGTACAGAGAGGTTGTCAATCCCTCCGGCCTTGTCGTTTACAAAGGATCAAACGCAAGAGATAATAGTGATAGGTATGACTGCAACTAGTAAATAAGAACAGGAAGTAAATAGCGGGTGTGATCAGTGATGGTAATATGGACCGGGGTCCCATGATGTTCACTAGTGATGTCTCTCTCCCAAAAGACGATAAAACAGCTAAGCGAGGTAAAGAAATTACAGCTGGGCAATTGACAAGATTATGTGCGCAAACCAATGCTAACTATGCTGCAAGAAAGGTAGAGGCTCAAAAGCATGGGCGGTACACCAAGGCAAGTAGACCGAAATCCATCCGCATCTACTACTAATCATCCACCTTGAGATATCTATCCAGAACATCTCGCTGGTATTAAGTTGCGAGTCCCACCCATAGTGTAAACTCAAAGCAATAGACAACTGCATTAAAAGAAATTTGCGTAAAGTAAACAATCCTTGCACCCGCAAGTACAAGCACCGTTGTTTCCCCCCTTGTGGCAACAACACATCCCCTAGACTCATGTTTCTGTCACTCAAGCTAGTCATCGAGGGGCATGAACCCACAATCAAGCATAACGTTCCCTCTTGGAGTTACTACCCACTACTTGGCCAAAGCAATAAACAGCAACGGAGAACATGCAAGAATTACTCAAGAACATAAATATAAAAGAGGTGAATCAAATATATTACTCACACACAATCTGAACATAATCTCATAATCCATCGGATCC
>LR738715.1:270427298-270441927 GCA_902687465.1 Secale cereale
CTACTCACAACTCATCCGGGAGGCGTCCATGGTGGTGGAGAGGCTCCCGGTGGTGGTTCTCCCCTCCGGCAGGGTGCCGGGAAGAGTTCTCCTGGTGCTCCCGATCTTGGAAGCGCGGCGGCGGCGGAACAGAGATGAGATCGCGAAAAAGGGTTCCGTCCTTGAGGGTTTCGGGACGCGGTGTAAATATACGCCAAAGGGGGTCACCAGAGGAGGTAAGGGGGGCCCAGGCGCCCCCCCCCCCCCCGGCGCGGCCAGGGGTGGGGCCGCCCCCTCAGGGCGCCTGGAGCCCCTCTGGCCCCCCTCTGGCCCTACTTCTGCCGTATGGAAGCTTCTGGAGCGCTGATTTTTTATATATTTTTCCCGGAATTTTTCTGGCAATTTAAGTAATGGGAAAACCTGAAATACAAAAACAGCAGAAAACAGAAACTGGCACTGGGGTGCACTGAGTTAATAGGTTAGTCCAAATATGATCAAAAGTGTATGGAAGTGCATAAATATCATAGCAATATCACACAAAAGAGGCATGGAGCAAGCAGAAATTATAGATACGTTTTGGACGCATCAACATCCCCAAGCTTAATTCCTGCTCGTCCTCGAGTAGGTAAATGATAACAAGCATAATTTCTGTGGTGACATGCTACCAACCATATAAGAACTTTTCACAGTCACATGACAAATGCTTACTGAGATAATGAATCTTTAGTAATTAAGTTGCCTCATGAGAATATCACAAAGAACTGAAAGTTTTACAATATGATACTGAAACACTCAATAGATTTGTAGTGAGCATGGTGTGCAAACATGGCAAAGTAATACCTCGCTTGCCCCCTTTAGTGAAGCAAAACATAAATGCAGGAGCACCTCCGAAGTTTAAGTGGCGACTAGATACAATGATTTCAGAATAAACGATATCATAATCATGAAGAAGACAATGGTACTTTGGGACAATGCACATTACACTCAGAATGACAATCATGCTCTCAATAGTTGGTGCTTTGAAGAAAGAAGGTGGAGACTCTCGAACCGTGGCTTTTGATGGCAAGGTTGAAAACCCGTGGTTGGAAGCAAAGACTAAACATGTACCAGAGCTCTTGGTTTTTAAAAACAGAGGTAAAAATTATTTTTGGGATATGCATATTTCGTCAACGAATGCTAGTAGATAACTCAATTACTTCTCGAGCTGGACAAGTTTCGAGGAACGGCTCCCGCACGGGGACGATCACATCCCCTTAATCTCCTTTGTTTATCACTGCCAAAAGTTTTCTGATTTCTCTTGAACAAAGCGTGAAGGAGGGTTTGTTTGTTGTATTTTTTTATGAGCCGGGCGCACTCATGCCAGTTCCTTCTCGTATTAGGGGTTTGCAGATTAGACATGCAATCCCGGGGTGAAACTTGTCCAACTTAAATAGATCATGAATTAACTACTACTTCCTCATGAGCTAAAACAGAGGCACAAAAGAGAAATGCTTTTGAATAATTTTGAGATGGTACACGAAAGTCTTCGTTAGGAATGGCAAGTAAATACCATGTATAGGAAGGTATGGTGGACTCATATGGCATAACTGGTTTCAAGGATTTTGGATGCACAAGCAGTCAGTCCGCTTAGTACAGGCGAAGGCTAGCAAAAGACTGGGAGCGACCAACTAAGAGAGCAATGACGGCCATAATCATGCAGAGCGACAAAGCAACATTGAATCGGGCATGGAAATTATATCGCTACTCAGAAATTAAAGATCATCAAGGCTTGATAGACTTTCTTTACAGTCTTAAATATGCGTGAGCATATGCCAAGTCAATCAAAATAAATTCTTGGAGGAAGATATCACTAAACCATACCACATCATAGGCAAACAAATCATGCTGGTACTTCAATAACACATTAAGAACCCCCAGCTATTTGAGACTAACCATAAGAAAACATGAACTACTAAGCACCATTATGCACATAGCATTTTTATCATAGACATATCTACCAGTGCCACAGAAGCCAACTCTCTTAACAAGATAAGCATGATAACTCAAGAGAGTTCCAGAAGCAACCAACTAAACAAAAGCTCTTTAAAAAGAAAAGCACGAAAACTACGAGCTAAACATGACAGTAGCTATTGAAAGACAAAGAACATACACAGCAAAGATAAACATGAAAATCCTATGTTGTGTTCTAGGTTGAAGTGGAGCGTGTTTCTCTCCCACACAGAGAAAGCTGGGTTCTAACTCGTTATGAACAGCAAGCAAAGCTAAAGAAAACTAAAAAGGAAACTAAAAGCAAGACGCTCCAAGCATAGCACATAACGCATGAAGTGATTAAAATATAGTGGAACGAAAGACGAACTGATAATTGTTGATGGAGAAGGGGATGCACGGGGGCATCCCCAAGCTTATATGCTTGAGTCTTCTTGAATATTTCTTGGGGGTGCACGGGGGCATCCCCAAGCTTGAGCGTTTGACCCTCCTGAATCTTTTTATCATCTTCCCTCGCACACTTGAAAACTCCCTTCATACATAACTCATCATAATCTGATTAGCGAGGTTAGTACCCATAATAAAATAATTTTTCCTTGTGGGAAATAAAGATAATCTTGAAGATCTACTGTTTCTCAAGATTGCCAAAAGGTTTTTGCAAAGAAAAAGCAAGCTCAAGGTTTGCAAAACGAAGAAAAGGCAAAACAGGACAGAATCTGTGAAAAACAGATCAGCAGGTAGTAAATAATTTTTTGGGGGCACTTCTACAACTCAAATCAAAAAACTCAGAACAGACGCCCGAAAGCCAACTGTATAGAGCACGCTGTCGAAAAAATTCAGACCAAAAAGATGATCTGGTGATTTTACACGAATTTTGCTGTCCAAGGACAGAATCTGCTTCCTGGACAGCACGTCACAACTTTTGAACTTTCTTGCAATCAGAGGCTAAACTTGGCACAAAGCTGAAAAGTAAAGATAAAATGATGATGCTACTGTAGTAACAAACATCAATACACAACAAAAGCAAAATAAAACTTTATTCATTGTGGGCTGCCTCCCAAAAGCGCTTTCTTTTATGCCTTTAAGCTAGGCATAATGCAAAGAGATCAAGTTTTATCAAGAGTAAAAGAATAGCTAGCCCGTATAACGGACTCAAAAGGTAACGTAATCTTCTTTCTAGGGAAGTGTTCCATTCCTTTCTTGAGAGGAAATTGGAATTTTATATTCCCCTCTTTCATGTCAATGATAGCACCAACGGTGCGAAGAAAAGGACGTCCCAAAATAATTGGACAAGAAGGTTCACATTCAATATCCATAATAGTAAAATCAACGGGAACATAATTATCATTGACAATGATAAGAACATCGTCGATCCTCCCCAAAGGTTTCTTTATGGAAGAATCAACAAGATGAACACCAAAAGAACAAGAATCAAAAGGTTTCAATTTAAGCATATCATATATTCTTTTGGGCATAACGGAGGTACTAGCTCCAACATCACATAAAGCATAGCAAGAGAAGTTATTCAACTTAATTTTAATCATAGGATCCCAACCATCTTCTAGCTTTCTAGGTATGGAGGCTTCTACCCTAAGCTTCTCCTCCCTAGCTTTGATGAGAGAATTAGTGATATGCTCCGTGAAGGCAAGGTTAAGTGTGCTAGTGCGGGGATCTCTAGACATCTTGTGAAGAAAATCAATAACTTCGGTAAGGGCGCAATTATCAAAATCAAGGTCACTACTATCAAGTAAAGTGGTAGTGGTGTCCTTTAGGCTCACTTGTTTGGTAGTTTCTATGGTCATAGGAGTTTCTACGGTTGAGGTCATAGCATCACCATTAATAGGTCCAATGGGACCAGGAGTGCATTGGGTGCTAAGAGTTTGGATATCCTCAACAACTTGGATAGTAGCAACAGTGTGGTGGGTAGGAAGGTTCTTAATTCTATCTTCTTCCTCCTTTTCTCTAGCCCATCTCTCTTTAAGTTTAGCCAACATCCTAATGTTTTCATTAATTTGCACTTGAATAGCATTCATAGGAGTGGTCTTCCTCTCCTCAAGAGGAGAAGTTCTAATTTTAAGCAACTCTACCTCATGGGCTAAATTGTCTACCTTCGAAGAGAGATTATCTAGTTTGTTTAGTTTTTCTTCTACATTTTTATTGAAGGCTTTTTGGGTAGTGATGAAATCTTTAAGCATAATCTCTAGTTCAGAAGTGGAGTTCTTGGTGTTAGGATAAGCATTGTTGTTCCCATAGGAATTAGAGGGGAACGGTCTAGGGTTGCTACCAAAATTACTCCTATAAGCATTGTTATTGAAATTGTTTCTAGAGATAAAGTTCACATCTACTTGATCTTGAGCAATCAAAGAATTTAAAGGAACATCACGAGGATCAATAGAAGATTGCTTGGAAAGTAGAGACATGATCAAGTCAACTTTTTCATTTAGGGAGGAAATCTCCTCAACAGAGTTTACCTTCCTACCTGTTGGAGCACGTTCGGTGTGCCATTGGGAATAGTTGGTCATCATCTCATCGAGAAGCTTCGTGGCAGCACCAAGTGTAGTTGACATAAAGGTTCCTCCCACGGACGAATCTAACAAGTTCCGCGAGGTAAAGTTCAAGCTTGCATAAAAAGTTTGGATAACCATCCAAGTAGTCAAACCATGAGTAGGGCAGTTCTTGACAAGAGATTTCATGCGTTCCCAAGCTTGGGCAACGTGTTCATTATCTAATTGTTTGAAATTCATTATGTTACTCCTTAGTTGGATAATTTTAGCAGGTGGATAGTACTTCCCAATAAAGGCATCCTTGCACTTGTCCCAAGAATCTATGCTATTTCTAGGCAAAGATTGAAACCAAATTTTAGTTCCTCCTCTCAAGGAGAAAGGAAAAGAGCTTAAGCTTAACAATATTACCATCTATTTCTTGGTACTTTTGCATATCACAGAGTTCAACAAAATTATTTAAGTGCAAAGCAGCATCATCTCCAGCACCGGAGAATTGATCTTTCATAACTAGGTTCAGTAAAGCAGGTTTAATTTCATAAGAAGGTGCTGAAGTGGCAGGTGTAGTAATAGGCGTGCAGATAAAGTCATCATTGTTATGACTAGTGAAGTCACACAACTTGGTGTTCTCGGTGGAACCCATAGCAGCAACAAGCAAGATAACTATTTTTGTGATTTTTGATAGAGGAAACTAAAGCAAAAACTGAAAGGTAAACTAACAAGACTAAAAAGCAAAGATAAAAGATAGCGTGCAACTCCCCTATCTTGAAGAGTGGAGTCCCCGGCAACGGCGCCAGAAAACTTTGCTTGATGGCTTCTCGCCCCTCGTTGGTTACCCCAAGTGGAAGGTTTGAGATGTAGCGTAGCGGTAGTTTTCCCTTGGCAAAGATACCAAGGATCGAATCCCGTGAGACTCCGAGGGTCGACAAGAAGGTGTCAATAGCGCCAGAGACTTTTGCTTTGACAGGACCTGCACACAGATACAAATAACTTTGCTCCCAACGAGTACAGAGAGGTTGTCAATCCCTCCGGCCTTGTCGTTTACAAAGGATCAAACGCAAGAGATAATAGTGATAGGTATGAGTGCAACTAGTAAATAAGAACATGAAGTAAATAGCGGGTGTGATCAGTGATGGTAATATGGACCGGGGTCCCATGATGTTCACTAGTGATGTCTCTCTCCCAAAAGACGATAAAACAGCTAAGCGAGGTAAACAAATTACAGCTGGGCAATTGACATGATTATGTGCGCAAACCAATGCTAACTATGCTGCAAGAAAGGTAGAGGCTCAAAAGCATGGGCGGTACGCCAAGGCAAGTAGACCGAAATCCATCTGCATCTACTACTAATCATCCACCTTGAGATATCTATCCAGAACATCTCGCTGGTATTAAGTTGCGAGTCCCACCCATAGTGTAAACTTAAAGCAACAGACAACTGCATTAAAAGAACTTTGCGTAAAGTAAACAATCCTTGCACCCGCAAGTACAAGCACCGTTGTTTTCCCCCTTGTGGCAACAGCACATCCCCAAGACTCATGTTTCTGTCACTCAAGCTAGTCATCGAGGGGCATGAACCCACAATCAAGCATAACGTTCCCTCTTGGAGTTACTACCTACTACTTGGCCAAAGCAATAAACAGCAACTGAGAACATGCAAGAATTACTCAAGAACATAAATATAAAAGAGGTGAATCAAATATATTACTCACACACAATCTGAACATAATCTCATAATCCATTGGATCCCAGCAAACTCATCATAGCAACAGCATAAGGATTACATATGTGCCTCGATCATGTAGGGCAGCTCACGAGGTCTAATCGATGAAGAACAAAGAGGGGAGGAGAACATCACATAGCTACTGGTCATGGACCCATGGTCCAAGGGGGACTACTCACAACTCATCCGGGAGGCGTCCATGGTGGTGGAGAGGCTCCCGGTGGTGGTTCTCCCCTCCGGCAGGGTGCCGGGAAGAGTTCTCCTGGTGCTCCCGATCTTGGAAGCGCGGCGGCGGTGGAACAGAGATAAGATCGCGAAAAAGGGTTCCGTCCTCGGGGTTTTGGGACGCGGTGTAAATATATGCCAAAGGGGGTCACCAGAGGAGGTAAGGGGGGCCCCGGCGCGGCCAGGGGTGGGGCTGCCCCCTCAGGGCGCCTGGAGCCCCTCTGGCCCCCCTCTGGCCCTACTTCTGCCGTATGGAAGCTTCTGGAGCGCTGATTTTTTATATATTTTCCCCAGAATTTTTCTGGCAATTGAAGTAATGGGAAAACCTGAAATACAAAAACAGTAGAAAACAGAAACTGGCACTGGGGTGCACTGAGTTAATAGGTTAGTCCAAATATGATCAAAAGTGTATGGAAGTGCGTAAATATCATAGCAATATCACACAAAAGAGGCATGGAGCAAGCAGAAATTATAGATACGTTTTGGACGTATCACCTAACTATATGATTTTGTAGGGATGAACTTTCTTTGGCCATGTTATTTTGAGAAGACATGATTGCTTTGTTAGTATGCTTGAAGTATTATTATTCTTATGTCAATATAGACTTTTATCTTGAATCTTTCGGATCTGAACATACATGCCACAACAAAGAGAATTACATTGAGAATTATGTTAGTTAGCATTCCACATCAAAAATTCGGTTTTTATCATTTACCTACTCGAGGACGAGCAGGAATTAAGCTTGGGGATGCTTGATACGTCTCCAATGAATCCATAATTTTTGATTGTTCCATGCTATTATATATTCTGTTTTGGATATTTAATGGGATTTATTATACATTTTTATATTATTTTTGGGACTAACCTACTAACCCAAGGCCCAGTGCAAATTGCTATTTTTTTGCCTATTTCAGTGTTTCGCAGAAAAGGAATATCAAACGGAGTCCAAACGGAATGAAACCTTCGGGAGAGTTATTTTTGGAGCTGTATCTACCTAGAAGACTTGGAGTACACGTGAGGGAACGAGAGAGGCGGCCACGAGGGAGCAGGGCACGCCCCTCACCCTCGTAGGCCCCCTCTCGCTCCCCCGGTGCCCTCCTTCCTCCTATATATATCCACGTACCCTGAAAACATCGGGGCAACAGAGAAAACCCTAATTCCACTGCCGCAACCTTCTGTTCCCGTGAGATCCCATCTTGGGGCCTGTTCTGGAGGTCCGCCGGAGGGGGGATCGATCATGGAGTGCATCTACATCAACACCATAGCCTCACCAATGAGTTGTGAGTAGTTTACCATAGACCTTCGGGTCCATAGTTATTACAGCATCTCCAGCCGCGCCCCCAATAGGCCCCCCAGGCCACTTTTTCGGCGCCGGCGCCGTAATAACGGCCCAGCCGCGCCCCGAGGACTCAGGTTTTCGCCGGATTGGGCCGAAACTGGCGCCGGCAGACCCAAGGCGAACCTGGCGCGTTGGGGCACCTGGGGATGCCGGACGAAGCGAAAAGGCGCGTGGGTCCTGCTTGTTGGCGAGAGCTTTCCTTTTCCCGCCGTTCCCCCCACCACTTCCCTCCATTTCCCCCCTTTCTCCCGCCAATCTACACGCCTTCCTGTCCTCTCGCCTCGTCGCTTCGTCATCCTCATCGCCTCGGTTCCCGCGGGGGGAAGCAATGCCAAAGCTGTGGAACGCTGCCGCGCTGGTCAGCATCCATTGATGCCTCACGGGAGCCGCCACGCGTACGCCCGGCGGCCACGCGGATGCCGCCCCACCCGCGGCTATAAAACGCCTACACCCCGGCGGTGGACACACACTTCCCCTGTCCTCTCCTCTCATCTCTGATGCCTCCTCTCTTTCTCGCCTCCATGTCGATGCGCCGCCTGGGCGCTGCTGATTTCCGCGGAGTGCGCGAGCACCGCTCCGGCGTCTTCTCCTCCGAAATCTTGTTCAGCGAGAAACGGCTCAGTCTCGGTACCTTCGACACCGTAGAGGAGGCCGCCCGCGCGTACGACGCGGCGGCATGACGCCTTCGGCGGCCTCATTGGGATATGAATTTCCCCGACGTGTCAACTAACCAGTGCGCGCAGGATCTCGCGCATCTCCCGCGGCTTTTCACCGACGAGGATCGTCGTGACAACCGGAGGCGGCAGTGTCGCCTAGCCATCACGAAGATGGATGTGGAACCCATGGCGGAGTGGCGCGAACTCTTCCCGCAGGACATCGTCGACGAGCGCTAGTTTTACAAGCAACAGAGGGTGGAGAGGGAGGCGGGGAGGAAGGAGCAAGCCGCCTATCGGGAGAACAAGCGTGCGCGGAAGCAGGCCGCTCAACTGAACATGAAGCTAGGAGAAGCGTCGTCCTGGGACTCCGAGGATGAGCGGTATGCTGACGCCTACTTGCAGACGTTGGAGGAGGACATTACCGAGTCGAAGCCGGAAAACGACGAGTAGTTGATCTTTTATTTTACCAGGATTTGCTATGAAGAACTATTTATGTATCACTATCAAGTATCTATGTATCATTTTCAAGTTGTCAGCGGCGTCGCCGAGGAAGGAGGCGAGCGAGGGGTGTGCCAGGCACAATGGGACGCCAGCCAGCGGGCCCGAGGCGTGGTTTTCGCCGGGTCACCCCAGTGGGGGGTCGGCGACTAGGCGGGAAAACGACCCCAAGGCACGGTTTTCCCCGGGTCACCCCCAAGCGATGCTATTTGGGCGTCACTGGGGGGCCGAACAGCTGGAGATTCTCTTAGCTAGATGGCTTCTTCTCTATTTTTGTATCTCAATACAAAGTTCTCCTCGATCTTCGAGGAGATCTATTCGATGTAATATTTTTGCGGTGTGTTTGTCGAGATCCGATGAATTGTGAGTTTATGATCAAGATTATCTATGAACAATATTTGATTATTTTGTGAAATCTTTTATGTATGATTATAATATCCTTGCAAGTCTCTTCGAATTATTGGTTTGGTTTGGCCTACTAGATCTATTGTTCTTGCAATGGGAGAAGTGCTTGGCTTTGGGTTCAATCTTGCGGTGTCCTTTCCCAGTGACAGTAGGGGCAGCAAGGCACATATTGTACTGTTGCCATCAAGGATAAAAAGATGGGGTTTATATCATATTGCTTGAGTTTACCCCTCTACATCATGTCATCTTTCTTAAAGCGTTACTCTGTTCTTATGAACTTAATACTCTAGATGCATACTGGATAGCGGTCGATGTGTGGAGTAATAGTAGTAGATGTAAAATCGTTCCGGTCTACTTGTTACAGACGTGATGCCTATATATAATGATCATGCCTAGATATTCTCATAACTATGCGTTTTTTTATCAATTGCTTGACAGTAATTTGTTCACCCACCGTAGAATTCTGCTATCATGAGAGAAGCCACTAGTGAAACCTATGGCCCCCGGGTCTATTCTCAACATATTAATCTTCCATCTACTTTACTTTGCATTATTTACTTTCTGTTTCTATACCAAAAATACTATCCTATCATATCTATTAGATCTCACTTTCGTAAGTGACCGTGAAGGGATTGACAACCCCTTATCGCGTTGGTTGCGAAGTTCTTATTTGTTTGTGCAGGTGCGAGGGACTCGCACGTGGTCTCCTATTGGATTGATACCTTGGTTCTCAAAAACTGAGGGAAATACTTACGCTACTATGTTGCATCACCCTTTCCTCTTAGAGGGAATACAACGCAAGCTCGAGAAGTAGCAGTATAATCTCCCATTGCCATTGCCTTTCGGATGACTCACGTCGCAGGCATGTCTTCGCAGGCCGACGAACCCCGTGCACCATACTGTACACCATCAGGGCCAGAAGGTGGACGTGCGAAAGGCGACGATAGTAAAGCCAAAGGAACACTTGTTCCACAGCCGGCCAATGCCCCCTGGCATCTTCAAGGTTTTTGTGGCCAGTGTCAAAGCGGGCCACGAGAATTTGGCCCCTATGGTACCACTAGGGGGAGATGACGATGTGACCCCCGAGGCGGCTTGGAGATTGCAAGAGTTGGTTCCTATTGTGGCCGAAGAGTCCCCTTCATCTCGGGGCGGACGGGAGCACATCAATGACGAAGCAGCCTCAACAAGGTAGGAACACCACCACCCCACCTACCCAATTAGCAGCGCATGTCGTGCCAGGTGATAGCGGACGACATGAGGAAGAGGCTCCATTTGTGCATGATGACGCCGCTGCCTCGAAGAAGCAATGGGTGATGCCATGGATGAGGAAGATGGCCCTTTATGGTATCTCAATACCGATGGCTATGATGACAGAGGATTGATGGCTCAATGGTATGACTCAGGGTTTGAGCGTGATAATGAGTTGATGCCTGAATTACCGGAGCAAGAACATCCTAAGGCCAATTAATAGAAGTCTCTTTTCATGCAATCCTCACATGACACGCCTCCAGATGCCGCCTCAACCCAGGAACAACAACCTAAGGGTCGTGCGATGTTGAGCCCGAGAACACTGGGGGCGGTTGTGAGGGACGATATGATAGGCTCACTTCCGGTACTATATGAGCGTAGGAAGAGATCGAGGAAAGGCCCTAATGTTGCAAAAGCTGCTTCTATCGGCCAGCCGCCTCCGCAGCCTTGGGCTGCAGATCGTATACCCGTCAGAGGTGCGGTGATATTCCATGTCCCCGGTGATCCCATCCTACCTAAGGCAGCGCTAGAAGCCGTAGACGATGATCTAAGGAGACTTCATGACGATGTGTTGTCGAGAGAGAAAAGCCTTCTCGCCTCGAAGGATCCTGGCTACCCGCTCTACGTGGTTAACATGCTGCAACAAAGGTCGTACATCCATACATTCCCCACGGAAAAGTTCTTCCTTTGATTTGATTACCTCTTCGACATGTTTCACATGACAAAGCTGGATTTCACTTTCGTTCACCTTTATGCCATGTACCTGATTGGACTACATCATCAGGCGCGAGCAAATACCTTTTATCTCAGTCGTGGACCCGTACTTTATGCACGAGCCATCTTGGAAGACTGCCCAGAGCACCGTGAATATGCGAGGAACTACATCGCTGATTACATGGCCGACAATAAGGACAAGGAGATGATTCTCCTGCCTTATCATCCCATGTAAGTCATCTGTGGATATCCTTTGTGACACATACAACCTTTTGTACATATTTAATCATTCTTTTGCACGCATGGACGCTAATTTGAGGTATCGTACTTTATTTTGTGCAGTGAGGGGCGCGCCATCCTCATCATTCTTTACCTCCGATACTCCCAAGCTCTTTACTTGGACTCGTGGAAGAACATAAAGAAAAAGGATTACACACACATCAAGAGTGTTCTCAACATTGCTATCATAACCTACGGCCATCAGGGTGGAGAAGTCAGGGTCAAGAAGACAAGGAACCACACCCCGTGTTTCGGCCATAAGACCGAATTCTGCTGCATCCAGCAACCGAAGGATAGTCTCAGTGATGGATTCTACGTCATGCACCACATGTTGGAGTACATAAGGGATGTGCAACAACTTCGCATGTCACCTACTTCCGGCAACGCCGGCATTCTGCAATAGGCCAAGAAACTTGGAAACGTACCAGATCATCGACTCCGAGCTGAGTTCTATCACAATGATACATCCATTTTGCATCATGTTTTCCTACTGTTATTGATGGTGTTGTATGCATAACAATACATTATGGAGTAATTCGAATGCATTTTCTCTCATAATATGCAAGGTTTATATCAAGATGGAGAATACCGACAGCTGGAAATCTGGACCTGAAAAAGCTACGTCAAGCTACCTATTCTGCATAACTCCAAATGAGCTGAAACTCGACGGGGATTTTTTTATGGAATATATAAGAATTATTGGAGCAAATAACAACCAGAGGGGGCCCACCAGGTAGGCACAACCCACCTGGGCGCGACAGGGAGCCTAGGCGCGCCCTGGTGGGTTGTGCCCTCCTCGGCCCACCTCCGGTGCCCATCTTCTGGTATATAAGTCTTTTTGACCTAATAAATTAAGGGGAGGACTTTCAGGATGGAGCGCTGCCATCTCGAGGCGGAACTTGGGAAGGAGCACTTTTGCCCTCCGGCGGAGCGATTCTGTCGGGGGATGTCACACCCTGCATTTTGTAACATGTTATTTGTAACTTTGAAGCATGAAAATTTGGACCAGCAAAAAAAATTTAGCATCATTTGGCTTTTATTTGGGATTTGAGTTTTCTTCATTTGCTTTTTCATGTGCTCATTAAAGTCAACTATGATCTCTTGTAGATTTCATCTCCTTACCCAAAACTTCTGCCCAATGATCATGCCAAGTGATATATAGCAGTATAGTATTTTCTTACAAAATTAATTTGGCCAAAAAGCATTTTATAAATTTAGTTTTCCAAAAACCCCTGAATTGAGATTTGCACTGCAAGTACTTGATTAAGGGTGTGAAAACTTTTTCAAAAGGTTTATTTGAGACCTAGTAGTCATAGGACTCCCATAAACCACAAAGGTATAATTTTAACAGTTATTTTCCTATTTTATTTAAAAGCTTTTCCTTAAGGCCAGAAATGGTCTCTAATAGGGGAAAATTATTTAAATGTTTCAAAAATATTTGCCAAAATTCAGAGAGATTCAGAGGACATATATTGTCCATATATAAGAGTTTCAACACTTGGTCATGTACAAAATAATGGGCTAAACCCTCTAAAACCCTTTCTGGATATTTCAAGCTTTTGAAATATTTACAAAGGAATTTTTCTCCAAAAATTCCAGGGAAATTCTATCATGTCATATATGACATATTTGATGATCTTGCAAAGACTCATGCATTGGAGATCAAGGAAACCTCCTCAAACCCCTCCATAACCATTCTGTCCATATTTGAAGTTTGAGTAACTTTACATTGCCAAACTTGTCCAAATGCTCTCAAACTTGGTGCACATGCTAGAATGGCCTAATAAGGCACCTAGACCAACTGGCACAAGGTTTGGAATAGAGCAACTTGATCAGATCACCTCAAAACCCTTTCTGTTCAAATGCAAATTTGAACAACTTTACATTACCAACTTTTTATCTGGAGCCTCAAACTTTGTGAGCATGATCAATACCCCAAATGATGATGCTACACCAAGTGGTGCATCAAGGGGAGATGATTAGCTTGACTCAATCAAGATGAAATTGTTTCTGTTGATTTCTAGGGTTCACCAAAGTTACATTGGCTAGTTTCTCCAAATGAGCCCAAATTTGGTGAAGCACCCTATTTTCTCATGTCTTTCAACCCTGTCAAGTGCCATGTCAAGTGGACTTCATTTACTTGATCAAGCCATGATCAAACACCTTCTGCAGAAATCTTAAAACCCCCATTTTTACCACCTTCACTTTTCTTCATGGCCTCAGCTCTTTACCACAGACTCATGGAGTTACTAGCAAACCCCAGAAACTCCCCCAGCACCTCACCTCCATGATTGGGGGGGTGAAACCCCAGCTTTACCTTGCTGTGCACCCATCTTTCACCATTTTTACCAGCACTCTCCCTCTCTCTCTACACCCCAGAGCATCCAATGCCTTAGGGCAATTCTTTACTACTCCCTCTACTCACCAGACACTGTTGGGCACGCTGGAACGGACCAAGCCGGCGAGAGCATGCTGATGCCAGCCATACGCGCGCTCCAGAGCGCGTGAACAGTGCAGCTCACACGCTGGCTCGGGCCAATCGTTGATCCTCGACAACCTCGAGCCTCCCCCTCGCGCCTCCCAACGTGCCTCGACGTCCGTAGCCCCCACCGGTGTTGTCCCCCTCCTCCTGCGCCCTCCAGTGGCCGTCGCCGCACGCGCACCGGCCGCCCGCTTCGGCCAGTCCTCTGCTCCACACGCGCGCGCCTCCCTGTTGCTCCCCCGCTCCTCCTCTTGCCTCAGCTGGGCGTAGGACTCGTCCAACAACTCCCCTGACTCACTCCCGCATCCTCCCGTGCGCTGTAGCGACGAGCCGGAGCTCGCCGGCGCACTGGACCACGGGTCCTCGTCGGGGCCCTATAAATAGGCCTCCCCGAGCTCTTCCAACACCACCACCAGCCTCACAACTCTCCCCTAGTCCCTCCTGCACCCTCAGTTCGACCCCGGAGCGCCCCAGTGCTCGGGATCGACCGGAGCTCCGCCGCGTCGGGCCGCCGGCGATCTCGAGGTACAGGCCTCCCCTGCTTCTCCCTCCGCCTGTTTTGGAACCGCAGCACACCCCTGACCCTTTCCCCT
>LR738715.1:270447480-270457582 GCA_902687465.1 Secale cereale
CTCCATGATTGGGGGGGTGAAACCCCAGCTTTACCTTGCTGTGCACCCATCTTTCACCATTTTTACCAGCACTCTCCCTCTCTCTCTACACCCCAGAGCATCCAATGCCTTAGGGCAATTCTTTACTACTCCCTCTACTCACCAGACACTGTTGGGCACGCTGGAACGGACCAAGCCGGCGAGAGCATGCTGATGCCAGCCATACGCGCGCTCCAGAGCGCGTGAACAGTGCAGCTCACACGCTGGCTCGGGCCAATCGTTGATCCTCGACAACCTCGAGCCTCCCCCTCGCGCCTCCCAACGTGCCTCGACGTCCGTAGCCCCCACCGGTGTTGTCCCCCTCCTCCTGCGCCCTCCAGTGGCCGTCGCCGCACGCGCACCGGCCGCCCGCTTCGGCCAGTCCTCTGCTCCACACGCGCGCGCCTCCCTGTTGCTCCCCCGCTCCTCCTCTTGCCTCAGCTGGGCGTAGGACTCGTCCAACAACTCCCCTGACTCACTCCCGCATCCTCCCGTGCGCTGTAGCGACGAGCCGGAGCTCGCCGGCGCACTGGACCACGGGTCCTCGTCGGGGCCCTATAAATAGGCCTCCCCGAGCTCTTCCAACACCACCACCAGCCTCACAACTCTCCCCTAGTCCCTCCTGCACCCTCAGTTCGACCCCGGAGCGCCCCAGTGCTCGGGATCGACCGGAGCTCCGCCGCGTCGGGCCGCCGGCGATCTCGAGGTACAGGCCTCCCCTGCTTCTCCCTCCGCCTGTTTTGGAACCGCAGCACACCCCTGACCCTTTCCCCTTTCTTTCCCCCTCTGTTTGCAGTCGGAAACGGCCGCTGCAACTGACCTCCGACGAGCCTCCGCCGTCGCACCTCGTCGCCGGCGAACCAGGGCTCCCCGCCGTGCCGCGCTACCACCACTGCAACCGCAACACGCCGCTGAATCCGTCCCTGGCCTCTGTTGCCATCGCCGTGGCCGGAGTCGACGCCGGTGAGCTCGCCGCCGCCGTGACCACGGGGTTAGAGATGACAGGCGGGCCCCGCCTGTCATCCCCCCACCTCTCTCCCCTCCTCTGTGCCACTGACCCACGGGCCCCGCCCGTCAGGTTTGAAACCTGACGTGCGCGCGCGCTGGCTCCGTGCGGCCAGGCCGAGCCGTCTGGGCCGTGCACTGTGGCCACTTCTGGCCCAGTGTACAGGAACCCTTTTTCTTTTTCTTTTCTGTTAATGTTTCAAACATTTATGCAGAAAAGAATATTGATCCAAATTAAATAATTCCAACTCCTAAAATCTTGCAATATTCCAACCTATTTAATGGTACCACTTTCATTCAAATCCATGAAACTTTTCTGTACTGTTCAAATTTAAATTCAAATTTGAGCAGTATAACTCCTGTTCAAAAATCAATATGTCCTATTCTGCAACTCCAAAACTCCAACTAAGATTTTTTCCCACCTTAGAAAACCCTCTAGTATTTTACAAAAATGAGTTGACATTTTTCTGAGCACTTTGGTTTTTCTGTTTTATTTGTATTCTTATTTTTCCGTTATTATTATGCGACGTATAGATCCTGTATTTGACGAAGTTGTTGTGGAAGAAGAAGGAGAAGGACTAGAAGACTTTGAAGACCAAGCCAATCCAGGCAAGCAGCCCTTTGACCATGATTCACTGTTCTTCGGAACCCGTTTGTTTCCGATGCATGATGATTAGGGTTACGATGATAACCTAGATGAACCACCACATGATGCATGCTTTATTGTTGATCTTGCTATATGCTAGATGACATGCAATAGTTGGTCTTGATGCTTATGTGATGCATGTGTGATATGAACCCCCGTAGTTGAAAACTTTGCATGAACCCATCGGGTGCCCCTAATGCCCGAGGGTGATGAAGGGTTAGGTCATCACTTGAGAAAGAAGTGATGTGCCGGTAATATCATGTGCATGGTGGAATGATGGATTAGATTTATGTGTGACTACCGTCCCAACCAAACATGTGCAACCACACTACCCCTTATGGGACGGGGCTTTATTGATTACTTAGGTCGATACTAGCATGGTGCCCGCATTACTAGTGACGGGAAGACTTGAGGTCTTTCCCGGGACGGGGTCGTGCTTGGATAGGCGACCATGACTGTTTTCACAGGGCACCGGACACACCGTTGGTCCCTGCGGGTACGCGTAACATTGAATTAGGGCAAGTCCCGTGATCTATTGTTGTACCCAAAGGCCGTGTGCCAACGAGTGGACTCTATGTTAGTGTCGTCTAAGGAAAGGTAATGACCGGGTGCTTACCCCGGGTACTTGAGGTACCGCGGGTCGTGGATGACACGGAAGTTCCCCGGATCTTGTGGGTAAAGTGCGCAACCTCTGCAGAGTGTAAAACTATTCGAATAGCCGTGTCCACGGTCATGGACAGTTGGGTGGTGCTACTTAAACTATGTCCAGAATTTTACTTCTTTGGTGATACATTGTGTGTGATGAGTCAAGATGGTGACTTGACTCAGTGAGATGAATTATATTCATGTTGATGTCGGTAACCTGTTCTCGAGGTTACACGAGGTTATGGATGCATAACTTGATGATAGCATATTGTTCTAGCCTCCTGCTAGTTTGTTCATTATTATTCAATTGCATTGCTACTTGAACCACATCATGGGTTGCTTGCGAGTACATTCAAAGTACTCATTGGCTTGCCACTGGTTATTTAATTGGCCAGGCATGGAAGAGCAGGATTATGAGGAAGAGTTCTTTGGAGACGACCATGCGAACTAGGACGCTATCCCAGTCAGAATGCCTGTAGGGTTAAGGCAGATGGCATGGGTTCTACCCGTTTTATCGAAGACTTCCGCTACTTGAGTTATTTGCTATTCAGCCCGTGAGGCTCTATCTATGTAAGACTTGGCCATAACGGCCTTAAATTCGTGTAAGACTATTTGTATGGATGTAAGACTCTTGTTATTTCAGCTTCTGTGTGTTCAGTGAGCATTGATCTCTGGGATCACTGTACACGTGCATTCGGTGATCTCGACTTCCAAGTCGGGGTCCCCACAGAGCTGGTATCAGAGCCATCCTGACTGTAGGAAGCCTTAGTTAGCATGGGCGTTAGATAGATGAGACCCCTTTTTCAAAACCTTCTGAACCTCTCTTCTTTTCTAAACCTGAGATTTCCTCAGCTTATTAACCCCTCCTATTCCACCTTTGTAGATGGCCGTTGTTCCCGAAGAGCACCTGACCACTGGGTTTCCCCTACTTCTCGAGGATAGCCTCCAGGAGTGTCAGTTCCACCGAGCACCCATCCTCACCTACCACGAGCATTGGGTGAGCGATACTGAGGTGGAGTACCATGTGGAAGTGATCGTGAAGGCAAACGATCCTCCCACAAGTTGGTTCTTCGAGGGACCCCAGATGACGACACTACCACTCGCTGCCGAGGCTGCTGCACTCAAGGCACTAACCCGTCTCCGCGAGCTTCTTCCGGAGATGGCAGCCAAGATGGCAACTCGCTTCTTACCTTACCGGAAGGAAGGTGACGAAGAAAGCAGCGCACTAGCCCCTCCACTGAAGGATGGACTCTCGCTTCGGTTCCAGACCTACTTCAGTCTATGTGCCGACAGCCTGGCACAAGACTTGGCCTCGGAATCAATGAAGCTTCGAGAAGAACTTTACAAGACCAAGGCACTTCTTCGTCGAGCTCAAGAGAAGGCAAACAGGATCAAGAAGGAAGGATCACCTTCTGGACAATCCGCTATCGCATATCGAGGTGGAAGGCCCTCCGAGGATGTGTCTTCCAAGGGTGAAGAACCACCTCGGCGACGCCGGATGACAGCAAGGGAATATCGCAAGCTTTTCCCTGCACCACCGTCGAAGCACCGTCGTATCCAACTCCTCCACTCTCCCACTCCCTCAAGTGACAAGGGGGCCCAGACAGATGAGGACAAGGAGGAAGACCCAGAAGAGCCGGAATACGCGACCGAGCATTCCGCCGCTTAGGCATTATTCGCTACTCGGATATGCCCGTTGTAACCCCTACGGTAGGATAGGTCGTGTAACCCCTATGCGCAGTCGAGTCCTTGTATGGTTCATATGAAACCATCTAGTGCTTGCTTTTGTTGTGTCTGGATGTATGTCGTATTCTTCCTTCGGGAATGTGTAAACGACTACATCACCCATTTGGATTTTAATGAAAGTGTTTTGGCCTTACGGCCCTTGCATGATTTGATTTAGTGTCACACCCACCCCCTTACTAGGCACCCATCTATCTTGCTTTTCCTCTTCCGAGTCATGAGACCTTTTACCGCTCCAACAGGATGCCTGTTGTAACTCGTACTGGTACCTCTACCCAGCAGCCCGAAGCCGGAGCATCCTCTCAGCCAGAGGCAGACCTCGACCAAACCAACGACCAAGCTCCACCACCACCTCCTCCAAGCATGGACATGGCTCAGCTTCTCCAAGCTTTCCGAGAGGAACGCCAAGCCGACACTGCAGCTCTTCAGCTGATTGCTCAAGCTGTCGCCAACAACCGCCAGCCGGCGGGGAATGGCAATGGACGTTCCACGTTGGCAGAGTTCAAGAAGCATGCACCGCCAACCTTCATCGAGACTGCTGAACCCCTGGATGCTGATGACTGGGTCCGTTCCATTGAGGAAATCCTGGAGCTAGTCGGATGCACCGAAGATCGCGAGAAGGTGGCTTATGCAGCCCACTGCCTCGGGGGAACCGCAAGAGCTTGGTGGGATGGATTCAAGGTCATGCATGCTGAACAAGACATCACTTGGGTTAACTTCAAGGCAGAATTCCGCAAGGCCCACATTCCTTCTGGAGTCATGGCTATCAAGAAGCGCGAGTTCCGAGCCCTGAAACAAGGAAGTGGCACTGTCAAGGAGTACATGCAGAAGTTCAGTATTCTGTCAAGGTATGCCCCTGAGGATGTCAGCACTGATGCTGCCAAAAGGGAGCGCTTCATGGAAGGCCTTAATCAGACTCTGCAATACTCGCTTGTCGTGTGCGACTGCCCGTCTTTCCCTGACCTGGTGAACAAGGCACTTATGCTTGAAGACAAGCGGCGTGCTTTGGAAGACACTCACAAGCGCAAGTTGGTCAGTAAGGGAAGTTCCAGCAACCAGAAGCCTCGTCCGTGGCAGTCAGCCCCGGCCAAGCCAACCTATCAGTAGCCAAGAGCTCCTGCACCTCGTGCCAATCCTCAGCCTCAGCAGTATGCCAACCCCAGGCCAGCTTTCAACCCCAATACCAGTGGTGGCAACAAGATCAACACTCCAAATCAAGTCACTTGTTTTGGGTGTGGTCAGCCCAGACACATCTCCAGGGTGTGCCCCAACAAGAAGCCTGATGCCCCGCGCCCCAATGCGCAGAACCAGGGACAAGGCCGTGGAATGCCACCAAGGAACCCAGCTCCTCGCAATCCACCGAACTATGGGAAGGGGCGTGTGAATCACGTCACTGCTGAAGAAGCCCAGGAAGACCCGGACGTCGTGCTGGGTACGTTCCTTGTCAACTCAGCACCTGCAACTGTCTTGTTTGATTCTGGAGCAACGCATTCATTTGTCACTCAAAGATTTGCATTAAAAAGTGGCATGACCCCTACACCCCTGAATAACCCTATGGTGGTACAAACCCCCGGAGCCGAGATGAGAGCCAAGATAGGCTGTAAAGGAGTCGGTATTACCATTAACGGAGTAGACTTCCTAGCAGACCTTATCATCCTGAGATCGCAAGGCTTGGATGTGATCTTAGGGATGGATTGGCTCAGCAAGCACCAAGGCTTGTTAGACTGTGCCAATCGGACAGTCACTGTGACCAATGACCAAGGTGTAGAAGTCAAGTTTGCCCCCAACTCCTCTTCCGCTCAAGCCGCAAAAGTCAACTGTCTGTCTGAAGTTGGGCTAGATCAAGTACCGGTGGTATGTGAGTATCCTGATGTCTTTCCGGATGAACTACCGGGAATGCCCCCTGACCGTGACATTGAGTTCATCATCGAGCTCGTGCCCGGAGCAGGACCCATCTATAAGAAGCCTTATAGAATGGGGACGGAAGAACTAGCCGAGTTGAAGAAGCAGCTAGAAGGGCAGCTAAGGAAAGGATTTATCCGCCCGAGTGCCTCCCCTTGGGGATCTCCTGTTCTGTTTGTGGCAAAGAGGGACGGTACCATTCGCTTATGCATTGACTATCGATCCCTCAATGAAGTTACAATCAAGAACAAGTACCCACTTCCCAAGATCGAAGATCTGTTTGATCAACTCAGCGGAGCCAAGGTATTCTCCAAGATCGACCTCAGATCTGGGTATTACCAGCTGAAGATCAGACCCCAAGATATTCCGAAGACGGCATTCGTAACCAGATATGGCCTGTACGAGTGCACGGTCATGTCTTTTGGGTTAACCAATGCCCCAGCTTACTTCATGTATCTCATGAATAAAGTCTTCATGGAATATTTGGACAAGTTCGTTGTTGTCTTCATTGATGGCATCCTTGTGTTCTCGAAGTCGGAGGAAGAACATGAGCAGCATCTGAGGATGGTCCTAGAAAAGCTTCGTGAGCACCAACTGTATGCCAAATTCAGCAAGTGTGAGTTCTGGCTACACAAAGTTGGATTCTTAGGTCATGTCTTGACCGAGGAAGGATTATCTGTTGATCCTGCAAAAATCGAAGCTGTGACCCAATGGCAATCTCCAACGACCGTCAAGGAAGTCAGAAGCTTCCTCGGATTGGCGGGCTATTACCGCAAGTTCGTGGAAGGATTCTCTAGCATTGCACGACCAATGACTCAGCTCCTCAAGAAGGACAAGAAGTTCGAGTGGACGCCAAAATGCGAAGAGAGCTTCCAAGAGCTCAAGAAGAGATTCACCACCGCCCCAGTTCTGGCAACACCTGATATTCACAAGGAGTTCGTGATATATTGTGATGCCTCTCGAACCGGATTGGGAAGCGTTCTGATGCAAGAAGGCCGCGTCATAGCATACCTCTCCAGGCAGCTACGACCTGATGAGGAGAATTACGCTACTCACGATCTTGAGCTAGCAGCAGTAGTTCATGCCTTGAAGACATGGCGGCATTACCTCCTAGGGAAACGGTGTGAGATTTACACAGACCACAAAAGTCTGAAGTATATTTTCACCCAAAAAGAGTTGAACATGAGGCAGCGGAGATGGTTGGAGCTCATCAAAGATTATGACCTCAGTGTTCAGTATCACCCTGGGAAGGCTAACGTGGTGGCCGATGCCTTAAGCAGGAAGGCTTGCTCTGTGAATGTCATTATTCAAGAAAGACAGCCAGCCTTGTTTAAGGAGACCGAACAATTCAGTTTGGAATTGGTCACCCCCGGATTTCTGGATCATTTGGAAGTCAAACCAACCCTGCTGGACGACGTCAAGAAGGCTCAAGAAGGACACTCAAGCATTGAAGGTATCAAGAGGAAGATGAAGATGGGCAAGGCCCCAGGATTCTCCGAAGACGAGCACGGGATTGTTTGGTACAAAGGTCGTCTCTGCGTACCAAACAACCCCGAGTTGAAGACGCTGATTCTACAAGAAGCCCACGACACCCCGTATTCCATCCACCCCGGAGGAACCAAGATGTACCAAGACTTGAAGGCACGATTCTGGTGGCATGGTATGAAGAGAGAGATTGCAACCTATGTTGCAAAGTGTGATGTGTGCCAAAAGGTCAAGGCTGAATATCAGCGACCCGCTGGATTGCTTCAACCACTCAAGGTTCCTGAGTGGAAGTGGGATAAAGTCGGAATGGACTTCATCACTGGACTACCAAGGTCGAATCGAGGACATGATTCTATCTGGGTCATAGTCGATCATTTGACCAAGGTAGCTCATTTCATTCCTGTCAAGACCACTTATGATGGCAACCGGCTGGCAGCTCTCTACATCGACCGAATCGTAAGTCTTCATGGTGTTCCCAAGGAGATTGTGTCAGATCGAGGAACCCAGTTCACCTCAAGGTTCTGGAAGAAGTTCCAAGAATCCTTGGGAACCAAGTTGTCTTTCAGCACAGCTTTCCACCCACAGACCGGAGGTCAAACTGAGCGAGTCAATCAGATTCTCGAAGACATGCTCCGAGCCTGTGTCCTGGCATATGAAGCCAAGTGGGAAGACTGTCTCCCTTTTGCCGAGTTCTCCTATAACAACAGTTACCAGTCAAGCCTTCAGATGGCACCATTTGAGGCGTTGTACGGACGCAGATGTCGCACACCCCTCAACTGGTCGGAGACTGGAGAAGGACTAGTCTTTGGACCGGATATTCTCCGCGCAGCAGAAGAGCAAGTCCAACTAGTTAGAGAGCGATTAAAGGCAGCCAAGTCAAGGCAGAAGAGTTATGCTGACACTCGACGCCGAGACATGAGTTTCCGTGTCGGAGATCATGTGTACCTGCGGGTAACTCCTCTGAAGGGAACCAAGCGTTTCCATGTCAAGGGGAAGCTCGCACCAAGGTTCATTGGCCCCTTCGAGATCACTGCACGACGAGGAGAAGTGGCTTATCAGTTGGAACTACCACCAGAGCTATCCGATGTGCACAATGTATTTCATGTGTCACAACTCCAGAAATGTCTCCAGGTTCCGGACAAGCCCAGTCTTTACAAGGATGTGGATCACCAAGCCATTGACCTGCAGCCTGATCTGACCTACCGCGAGAAGCCCGTTCGTATTCTGGACGAAGCAGAACGACGTACGCGGAGCCGTACCATCAAGTACTTCAAGGTCCAGTGGAGCAACCACACCGAAGCAGAAGCAACCTGGGAACGAGAAGACTATCTTCGATCCGAGTTTCCCGACCTCTTTTAAGCCCTAGTTTAGGAATCTCGGGGACGAGATTCTTGTAAGGGGGGTAGGTCTGTCACACCCTGTATTTTGTAACATGTTATTTGTAACTTTGAAGCATGAAAATTTGGACCAGCAAAAAAATTTTAGCATCATTTGGCTTTTATTTGGGATTTGAGTTTTCTTCATTTGCTTTTTCATGTGCTCATTAAAGTCAACTATGATCTCTTGTAGATTTCATCTCCTTACCCAAAACTTCTGCCCAATGATCATGCCAAGTGATATATAGCAGTATAGTATTTTCTTACAAAATTAATTTGGCCAAAAAGCATTTTATAAATTTAGTTTTCCAAAAACCCCTGAATTGAGATTTGCACTGCAAGTACTTGATTAAGGGTGTGAAAACTTTTTCAAAAGGTTTATTTGAGACCTAGTAGTCATAGGACTCCCATAAACCACAAAGGTATAATTTTAACAATTATTTTCCTATTTTATTTAAAAGCTTTTCCTTAAGGCCAGAAATGGTCTTTAATAGGGGAAAATTATTTAAATGTTTCAAAAATATTTGCCAAAATTCAGAGAGACTCGGAGGACATATATTGTCCATATATAAGAGTTTCAACACTTTGTTATGTACAAAATAATGGGCTAAACCCTCTAAAACCCTTTCTGGATATTTCAAGCTTTTGAAATATTTACAAAGGAATTTTTCTCCAAAAATTCCAGGGAAATTCTATCATGTCATATATGACATATTTGATGATCTTGCAAAGCCTCATGCATTGGAGATCAAGGAAACCTCCTCAAACCCCTCCATAACCATTCTGTCCATATTTGAAGTTTGAGCAACTTTACATTGCCAAACTTGTCCAAATGCTCTCAAACTTGGTGCACATGCTAGAATGGCCTAATAAGGCACCTAGACCAACTGGCACAAGGTTTGGAATAGAGCAACTTGATCAGATCACCTCAAAACCCTTTCTGTTCAAATGCAAATTTGAACAACTTTACATTACCAACTTTTTATCTGGAGCCTCAAACTTTGTGAGCATGATCAATACCCCAAATGATGATGCTACACCAAGTGGTGCATCAAGGGGAGATGATTAGCTTGACTCAATCAAGATGAAACTGTTTCTGTTGATTTCTAGGGTTCACCAAAGTTACATTGGCTAGTTTCTCCAAATGAGCCCAAATTTGGTGAAGCACCCTATTTTCTCATGTCTTTCAACCCTGTCAAGTGCCATGTCAAGTGGACTTCATTTACTTGATCAAGCCATGATCAAACACCTTCTGCAGAAATCTTAAAACCCCCATTTTTAC
>LR738715.1:270457667-270476291 GCA_902687465.1 Secale cereale
CTCCATGATTGGGGGGGTGAAACCCCAGCTTTACCTTGCTGTGCACCCATCTTTCACCATTTTTACCAGCACTCTCCCTCTCTCTCTACACCCCAGAGCATCCAATGCCTTAGGGCAATTCTTTACTACTCCCTCTACTCACCAGACACTGTTGGGCACGCTGGAACGGACCAAGCCGGCGAGAGCATGCTGATGCCAGCCATACGCGCGCTCCAGAGCGCGTGAACAGTGCAGCTCACACGCTGGCTCGGGCCAATCGTTGATCCCCGACAACCTCGAGCCTCCCCCTCGCGCCTCCCAACGTGCCTCGACGTCCGCAGCCCCCACCGGTGCTGTCCCCCCTCCTCCTGCGCCCTCCAGTGGCCGTCGCCGCACGCGCACCGGCCGCCCGCTTCGGCCAGTCCTCTGCTCCACACGCGCGCGCCTCCCTGTTGCTCCCCCGCTCCTCCTCTTGCCTCAGCTGGGCGTAGGACTCGTCCAGCAACTCCCCTGACTCACTCCCGCATCCTCCCGTGCGCTGTAGCGACGAGCCGGAGCTCGCCGGCGCACTGGACCACGGGTCCTCGTTGGGGCCCTATAAATAGGCCTCCCCGAGCTCTTCCAACACCACCACCAGCCTCACAACTCTCCCCTAGTCCCTCCTGCACCCTCAGTTCGACCCCGGAGCGCCCCAGTGCTCGGGATCGACCGGAGCTCCGCCGCGTCGGGCCGCCGGCGATCTCAAGGTACAGGCTTCCCCTGCTTCTCCCTCCGCCTGTTTTGGAACCGCAGCACACCCCTGACCCTTTCCCCTCTCTTTCCCCCTCTGTTTGCAGTCGGAAACGGCCGCTGCAACTGACCTCCGACGAGCCTCCGCCGTCGCACCTCGTCGCCGGCGAACCAGGGCTCCCCGCCGTGCCGCGCTACCACCACTGCAACCGCAACACGCCGCTGAATCCGTCCCTGGCCTCTGTTGCCATCGCCGTGGCCGGAGTCGACGCCGGTGAGCTCGCCGCCGCCGTGACCACGGGGTTAGAGATGACAGGCGGGCCCCGCCTGTCATCCCCCCACCTCTCTCCCCTCCTCTGTGCCACTGACCCACGGGCCCCGCCCGTCAGGTTTGAAACCTGACGTGCGCGCGCGCTGGCTCCGTGCGGCCAGGCCGAGCCGTCTGGGCCGTGCACTGTGGCCACTTCTGGCCCAGTGCACAGGAACCCTTTTTCTTTTTCTTTTCTGTTAATGTTTCAAACATTTATGCAGAAAAGAATATTGATCCAAATTAAATAATTCCAACTCCTAAAATCTTGCAATATTCCAACCTATTTAATGGTACCACTTTCATTCAAATCCATGAAACTTTTCTGTACTGTTCAAATTTAAATTCAAATTTGAGCAGTATAACTCCTGTTCAAAAATCAATATGTCCTATTCTGCAACTCCAAAACTCCAACTAATATTTTTCCCACCTTAGAAAACCCTCTAGTATTTTACAAAAATGAGTTGACATTTTTCTGAGCACTTTGGTTTTTCTGTTTTATTTGTATTCTTATTTTTCCGTTATTATTATGCGACGTATAGATCCCGTATTTGACGAAGTTGCTGTGGAAGAAGAAGGAGAAGGACTAGAAGACTTTGAAGACCAAGCCAATCCAGGCAAGCAGCCCTTTGACCATGATTCACTGTTCTTCGGAACCCGTTTGTTTCCGATGCATGATGATTAGGGTTACGATGATAACCTAGATGAACCACCACATGATGCATGCTTTATTGTTGATCTTGCTATATGCTAGATGACATGCAATAGTTGGTCTTGATGCTTATGTGATGCATGTGTGATATGAACCCCCGTAGTTGAAAACTTTGCATGAACCCATCGGGTGCCCCTAATGCCCGAGGGTGATGAAGGGTTAGGTCATTACTTGAGAAAGAAGTGATGTGCCGGTAATATCATGTGCATGGTGGAATGATGGATTAGATTTATGTGTGACTACCGTCCCAACCAAACATGTGCAACCACACTACCCCTTATGGGACGGGGCTTTATTGATTACTTAGGTCGATACTAGCATGGTGCCCGCATTACTAGTGACGGGAAGACTTGAGGTCTTTCCCGGGACGGGGTCGTGCTTGGATAGGCGACCATGACTGTTTTCACAGGGCACCGGACACACCGTTGGTCCCTGCGGGTACGCGTAACATTGAATTAGGGCAAGTCCCGTGATCTATTGTTGTACCCAAAGGCCGTGTGCCAACGAGTGGACTCTATGTTAGTGTCGTCTAAGGAAAGGTAATGAACGGGTGCTTACCCCGGGTACTTGAGGTACCGCGGGTCGTGGATGACACGGAAGTTCCCCGGATCTTGTGGGTAAAGTGCGCAACCTCTGCAGAGTGTAAAACTATTCGAATAGCCGTGTCCACGGTCATGGACAGTTGGGTGGTGCTACTTAAACTATGTCCAGAATTTTACTTCTTTGGTGATACATTATGTGTGATGAGTCAAGATGGTGACTTGACTCGGTGAGATAAATTATATTCATGTTGATGTCAGTAACCTGTCTTCGAGGTTACGCGAGGATGTTGATGCATAAACTTGATGATGGCATATTGTTCTAGCCTCCTGCTAGATTGTTCATTATTATTCAAATTGCATTGTTACTTGAACCGCATCATGGGTTGCTTGCGAGTACATTCAAAGTACTCATTGGCTTGCCACTGGTTATTTAATTGGCCAGGCATGGAAGAGCAGGATTATGAGGAAGAGTTCTTCGGAGACGACCATGCGAACTAGGACGCTATCCCAGTCAGAATGCATGTAGGGTTAAGGCAGATGGCATGGGTTCTACCCGTTTATCGAAGACTTCCGCTATTTGAGTATTTGCTATTCAGCCCGTGAGGCTCTATCTATGTAAGACTTGGCCATGATGGCCTTAATTCGTGTAAGACTATTTGTATGGATGTAAGACTCTTGTTATTTCAGCTTCTGTGTGTTCAGTGAGCATTGATCTCTGGGATCAATGTACACGTGCATTCGGTGATCTCGACTTCTAAGTCGGGGTCCCCACAGGGGAACTTCCCTCCCGGAGGGGGAAATCATCGTCATCATCATCACCAACAACTCTCCCATCTTGGGGAGGGAAATCTTCATCAACATCTTCAACATCACCATCTCCTCTCAAACCCTAGTTCATCTCTTGTATTCAATCTTTGTACCGGAACCTCGGATTGGTACCTGTGGGTGACTAGTAGTGTTGATTACATCTTGTAGTTGATTACTATATGGTTTATTTGGTGGAAGATTATATGTTCAGATCCATTATGCTATTCAATACCCCTCCGATCATGAACATGTTTATCACTTGTGAGTAGTTACTTTTGTTCTTGAGGTCACGTGAGAAATCTTGTTGCAAGTAATCGTGTGAACTTGATATGTGTTCGATATTTTGATGATATGTATGTTTTGATTCCCTTAGTGGTGTCATGTGAACGTCGGCTACATGACACTTCACCATATTTGGTCCTAAGGGAATGCATTGTGGAGTAGTTATTAGATGATGGGTTGCTAGAGTGACAAAAGCTTAATATCTAGTTTATGCGCTACTTCGTAAGGGACCGATTTTGATCCAAATGTTTAATGCTATGGTTAGATTTTATCTTAATACTTTTCTCATAGTTGTGGATGCTTGCGAGGGGGTTAATCATAAGTAGGAGGTTTGTTCAAGTAAGAACAACACCTAAGCACCGATCCACCCACATATCAAATTATCAAAGTAGTGAACACAAATCAAGCCAATATGGTGAAAGTGACTAGATGAAATCCCCGTGTGCCTCAAAAACACTCCGCTTACTATAAGAAACCATTTTGGCATATCATTTGCCACAAAAGGATTGGTTTACCTTGCTGCATACTATTTGCCGTTACCGTTACTTGCTCGTTACAAAATATCTTGCTATCAAACTATCTGCTACTTACAATTTCAGTGCTTCCAAACACTACCTTGCTGAAAACCACTTGTCATTTCCTTCTGCTCCTCGTTGGGTTCGACACTCTTACTTATCGAAAGGACTATGATTGATCCCCTATACTTGTGCGTCATCACACAACCAACATGAACTTGCCCGAATCATCGTGAAGGAGGACGTGGAAAAATAGGGATGTTATACGAAGAAAAGTCAATGTCGTGGGCTGATGTCCAAACGTGCGTAGCCGCTCAATATCTCGACCTGAAGCCTTTCACGAAGCTCAGTGACATCCTCCCTGATTTGGACGAATGGCACGAGTTGTAGTGATTGACGATGACCATGTGTTTGTTTACTAAGTATCTACTTTCTCTATGATGAAACTTTGAACTTATGCACGACAAAACTTTGTGATGTAAACCATCCTCCTCAACTAGCGTAGATCACTCTAGTTAATTAGCTTGGGTATGATGATCTTTGTTAGTTATGTTTATGATATGTTCCTTGTATTTGCTAACCCCGTCTCTTCGTGTTGCTCAACTATATATTATGATGCATATTATCGTTGAATTCAACATGTGACGATGCATGTATATAGATCATCGATGGCGAAGAAGTACTATGCCATGTACATAGGGAAGGTTCCAAAAGTGTACGACGAGTGGCCAGAGTGTCAGGCCCAGGTGTCGGGGTTCTCGAGCGGCAGCCAGAGAGGGTTCGATAGCAGAGCCGAAGCGGAAGCTAGTTACTTGAGGTTCATGCTAGCGCGAGAGAGGGATCGGAATCGGTGCCTTAAGAACTACTACATTATCGCGCTCTTGCTCATAGTGATCGCTCTTATCTTCTATATTATAGTTTAGATATAGATGATGAAACATGTGTATGTGACTGCTCTACGAGACATGTCACAAAACTTGTATTGCTATATCGAGATGATGATGAGAGACATCATTTGTGTTGGATTATGTGATGATATGATGAGACTATTATGTGTATGATATGATGAGAATATTGTATGTTCATGATATGATTAGACTATTGTATAAAACATGTACAAATGCAATGCAAATACGTAGCAGCAAAAGGAATACAGATAATTTTAGCAGCAGCGTTGGTTAGACAAAAGCAGTAGCGTAGGTTGAGCAGTAGCACCGGTGCCCGGTCCTCGCTACTGCTAAGTAGCAGTAGCGCGGTTCCAACAAACGCTACTGCTAGGTGGGGATAGCAGTAGCGCAGCTTTAACCAGTGCTTCTGCTATAGGTTAGCTCGAGCGCTGCAGTAGCAGCGCGGGTACACGCGCTACTACTAGGGCAAAAACCAGCACTACTACTAGGGTTTTCCCTAGTAGTGATACATGTTGTTAACCTTTGAGTGACATGATTGTCCATGGTCAGTATGGGTTTGACGGGAGCTCCAGCGGCACCACTGGTGATTTAAAAACACAAAGCCTCTGCATTTTCACTATCCTTCCTTGGGTGCGAACTAGGCGTTTCACTGTCTGGAGCCCCTCCGATGCTCTTGTTTTTTTGTTGATGGTGCTGCTCTAGTTAGATTAATAACCAATTACTACTCTCAGTTGGATTAGCTCCCTCTATGAACTCAATAGAAGACTATATCTAGGAGAAGAACAATAGAGCTATCTCGAGCACTAGATGTTATGTATTAGGTGTAGCAAGATAATTAAAATTTGACTACTATGTACTTATGAGAGCAAAACAACTTTTCTGTAAAATTGCCACAAAGCATTCATTTGACTTACCGTAATGTAGAAGTAGGTCTTTTATTATCATTTCTATGTGACTCGTCAATACATTCAATATACTGACCTATGTGGATGCAACTTATCATGTTGCAAGATTTTATATGACGAGTAAGTGGCGCAATGTAGGGTTACAATGTTTATACTCAACTTTGACAGTTGCATTGATAGACTCCATGGATGCCTTATTGGTTTTTGATTGTATTTTACTTGTAAGCTAGCCTTGAGCTATGCATGCATGTATTATATTAAAGTCTGGATCTACAATGTAATACTTATGGCATGTGGTTTATTCTTAGTATTTTATTTTGTACTATGTGTGCTAGCAAGTGGTCTAGGGACTACGTCCGGACCAGGTGAGGATCCAAATCTTTGTGCTTTTTGTGTTAGTCCTACGATCAATTGTTAGAACATACAGTACACGATGAAATATCAAAGAAAACACATGTAGTAAATATTACATCGCGTATCCATACTTCACTATATTACATACCTGCATAGCTCAAGACTAGCTTACAATAAGATACATATGAAAACAATAAAGAATCTTCGTGGAGTCCATCAATGCCACGGAAAAAAATCAGTATAGAGATCATAACCCTACTCCGCATCACTTGCTCATTGTGCGTAAATCCTGCAATATAATAGGTTGTAGCCACAAGGGGTTAATACATTGAATGTATTGACAAGTGTCACAAATTAGTCTAACGGACCAATATCACCTTTGCAAGTTGTTGTTTTGTTCTCCTTGTTTTGCTATTCATCTGCTACCTAAAATCAAGATTTTTGTCGATCAATTTTTTGCATTTCCTCCGGGCCTGAAAATTGCAGCGTCACGACGAGCGCAGTGAGGCATGGGGATGCCGACGAGGCCTTGGGCAGGAGTGACCCGGAGTCAGGGATGACGCGAACGGTGACCTAGCTGATGGGGAGTCAAAGGGCTGAAGTTCGGGTGCGGGGCGGGGATGGAGGTGAAGGGGGGCGCACTGGACCGGGAGGAAGGAGAAAGGTGGTTGGAGGTTGAAGACAACTACCAACCATCGGAACTCGATCACGTGGTCCAAAAAATCGACTCACGATTAAATTGTTTCAGACACCCGATGAATAGAGGGTCCCTTTTGCTGTCACTTATTTCTTCTTAATTCTTTGGACTAGGAGGTTGTACACCCGACTGTTGCGTTGATGGTATTTTCTTTGTTAATTTATGGCTTTGGAATTGGTGTGTTTTTTAAAAGAAGCACCACCCCCGGCCTCTGCATCAAGCGATGCACACAATTATCTTTATTTAATTATTCAACAGAGTCTCGTAAGAGAAATACATGGATCAATTCAAAGCCATCTTTTTGACGATCTCTGTAGCTACACCTACAAGCTTAATGATGTGCTCTACGCACCAACACACATCATCTAATCCGGTGGCCTCACCAAGACACCCCACGGGGAGCCGAGAGCACCAACCGGTCTAGTAGACTCTCAGTGCATACCGCATGCGCACACTCTAGAATTCTTCGTCGCCATCTTCCTCCCAACTTCAGGAGAGATCAACGCACATACCTTGCCAAGCCCAACTGCCGTCGACGCCACCATGACGCTAGATAGCGCCACCATCCTGGATGCATTCATCAACCCGCAACCACCTCCGAGACCCCGCTACGCCATGCCGCTGAGACTCGTCATTGTCGATGCAGTAGAAGTCACACCGCTCCACCTTCGCCACCGTGTGAAACCACGCGGAGACCAGCGCCCTCCATCGAAGCCATCTACTGGCCCCTCCGGCCAATGTACAACTCCAAAGATGCCCCAAGGGGGCGGCGTCGACACGCCTCTATCATCTGATTTGGAAAGTCCCAATATGGGGTTTCCTCCAAAACACACACGGAACAAAGAGAGCCACCTAACACCTCCAACAAGGTAATGACGCCTGTGGGCGCTGTCATTGATGGTTTCGGCGAAGGCCGAACCAAGCTTTCACTAGCTGAATTGTACCCGACACTTGCCGGACCACCGGATCCTCCTTCACTGTCTTCCGCCACGCCCCACGGGAGCGGTTGATCCGCCACGGGAAGCAACAACCCACAACCCAAACCGCGACGGTGCCACCACCATTAGGATCCTGCTGCACCGCCAAAACCGCGACGTCTCTGTACTTGATGTGGCGGTGGTACATCTTTGGTTTTAGTGCTCTACTGCCAGCTACAATGGCTATTGGTATGTGTACTTTATCATCTTTGTCAATAGGTTACCATAAGAAAAACTAAAAGCCTTGTGGAAGATGTACATAACAAAAATAAAGCCATTCATGACCTAAGGAAGTGAGGAGACTTGTCAAGGTCGCCTATTGTTGAGTAATGTGGTTGTATTAGGAAACATAGGTTAGACTAGGAAATATTCTGGCTTGCCTTGTACTCCAAATAGATCATGTACTCCTATATATATGCCCACGAGGCTCAAGCAATACAACAACTATTCCATCAAATCCATCTCTTTTTTTCGTTTTCCGATCTACGATAGGTTTGCATCGCCCGCCGCCGCCATCGACCTCACGCGCCTCTACTCTGACTTCGGCAGCGACTGACCGGCTACTTCACCGACCCGGTGGCCTCGCGCGACAGGCGGTCCGTCAAGGTCGTCGTCCCCGCGCCGTCCCACCCGTCGCCATGCGCTGGCCGTCACCGCCCTGCTCCGACCGGGACACCTGCATTGCCCACCCGGCGGCCTCGCACCATGCGGCGGCCAATCACAGCCGTCATTCGCGCGTCGGTCCGCCCATCTGTCCACACCACCCGCCTCCATCGTGTCTGCATGGCGGCCCTGCGATCTACCTCGCCGGCCTCGTCTCCGGCGGCGTCAGGCTCATCGACTGTCTCAACTCGGGCGCCGCTACTACGTTGGTCGCTCGGGCCTCGTTGCCCGGGCGTCGGCGCTGCTTGGCAGCCCGGGTGCCGATCGCACGACGTCCCACGCCGTCCGTCCTCGCCGACTTCATCTCGGACTCCGCCGCCACCCCGTCTTCACCGAGTGGCGTCCCCGACCTCGCGCGCGGTCGGATTGATCGCCCGCCCGCCGCCGCGATCCGCCACATCTACGCCATGCGACCGACCTGATCAGTCGGTTGCGCGCCCTCCGCAGGTCCCGTCAAGATCGTCCCGAATACTGCGCGCCTCTCCGCTGATTGAGCATCGGGTTGCCGCAGCGCCGCCACCCCGTGGTTCTCCTTGCGGCTGCATGGACTCGTGCTTCGCCGCTGCGTCGCCCCTTCGGGCCGTAGCGCCACGATACGCGGTCCCCGCCGCCGCCCTGAGGCCGTCCCCGCGGTTGCACCAACTCGCGAACCGCTGTTGCGTCGCCCCTTCGGGCCGCAGCGTCGCGGCCCGCGGTCCTCGCGGCCGTCCTGAGGTCTTCCCACTGTCGCCCCGACCCGCTTGCCGCCGCTGCGTCGCCCCTTCGGGCCGTAGCGCCGCGGCCCGCGGTCCACTCCACCGTCACCGCGTATCGACTTCCCATGGTATGTGCCGCGCCATCTCCCTTGGCGCAGGAACATCACTATCCGCGCCGGTCTTCGTCACGCTGTCAGGGTTCTTCGCCTACTTCAAGCACCGGCGCCGACGCCGCTCTTCTTTGGCCGCCGCCGCCGCTACCTTCATAGCCGCCGCCGTCGCCCGTCCACCCCCTTCGTCTTCGTCCAAGCACCAGCCCGTCGCCAGCGTCGCCGTCATCTACCCCGACCACTTCGTCTACTCCGACCACCGTTGGTGACATCGGCCCCGCACCGATGGACGCCGCAATCGTCGTCGAGTTCTTTTCTGTTGGCCCCTCCGACTTCTCCGACATGGCGTACAGCTCGTGCAAGTCCCTCGTCTATGCATGCCTGGTGCTGGCAACACCGATGTGTACCTTCATCCACGACGTGTCCCCGGGCCTGGCAAGCTTGGTCGGCGCTTCGTCAACTTCGACTTCGTCCTTCTACGCATGCCCGGTGCTGGCAACACTGGTGCGTGCCTTCGTCTACGATGTGTCCCCGGGCTTGGCAAACCCGCCGCGACGCGTCATCAACAACATCTTCTTCCCGGCGCACCACTACTTCGACACCACAGCGCCCATGCTAACTCGGCGCCCTCTTGCACCCGCGGCTCCACGGCAACTTCCTCGACACATGCTACCCCGACTCGACATCGACCACGACATTCTTCGCACGGCTACCTCGACCACGGCTCCACCACATACGTTCTCGGCTACATCGACAAACGGCACAAAGGGCTACCGCCTGCTTGAGCAACCTCGTTGGTTTCCACTCCAGCCACGACTCCGCGATGCGTCGACCGTTCCGACTGTGGGGGGTGACCGTCGGCTTGCCTTCGGATTCTTCTTCAGTCTCACCGTCTGCGTCGCTACCGTTGTGACTGCGGGGGATGTTGAGTAACGTGATTGTATTAGGAAACATAGGTTAGACTAGGAAATATTCTGGCTTGCCTTGTACTCCAAGTCGATCATGTACTCATATATATATGTCCACGAGCCTCAAGCAATACAATAACTATTCCACCAAATCCCTCTCTCCCTTCTAACACCTATGAAGAACAAGAATCTGAAGGAAGCATTTTGGAGATATAGAGGGGTCAAGTTTGAAGTAAATTTCCAGAACTTTTGTTTATTCTAGATTTCACTGTATTGATGAATGTTAGTATCTCTTTTTTGTTTGTCTATACGAACTTGACTTGTATGCTACCAAGTAAGCAAAATTACTGAACAAGAATCTGAAGGAAGCATTTTGGAGATATACGAGGGGTCAAGTTTGAAGTAAATTTCCAGAACTTTTGTTTATTCTAGATTTCACTGTATTGATGAATGTTATCTCTTTTTTGTTTGTCTATACGAACTTGACTTGTATGCTACCAAGTAAGCAAACTGTAGGCCGTCAAAAGGGACAGTAGGCCGTCAGCCAACTGTTACTAACATGTTAAGAGGCGCGCCATTGGCATGCCCCGGGCATCTTGTTGTCTTGTTAATTACGGATGGGTGTTCCACAAGGTAATTAAGGTCCAGCACTGAGCGGCGACTACCAACGAAATTACATTGCTGAATCCCTGTGGTGCGAGCTTTGAGTGTACCGGCAGGGCGCTCGGTCACCCGTGGCTGCCGCTCTCCCTTGTTCGCACGCTCGAAAGCGATACTTAAATTGCTTACCGATTACCCTATATAGACAATGTATATTGCTCTACTTATCCCTGACTTGCAACTACTCCCTCCGTTCGGAATTACTTGTCTCGGAAATGGATGTATCTAGAACTAAAATACGTCTAGATACATCCATTTCCGCGTACAAAGACACACAGTCGTTATACATATATAGCACCTCTACCTACTTAGCTACTTAGCCAGCTAGAGTGTACACCTCGTAGATCAAAGGGATCGACATGGCGGTGCTGAGGTTCTCCGACGAAGCTGTGGCTGCTGTCGTGCCCATCCTGGTGTACTGGGCCTACTCCGGCGTGCACACGGCGCTTGGCCATGGACGCGTCATGGCCAAGTACAGGCTCAGCACCAAGGCTGAGGAGGACAGCAAGAACACGGTGTCCAAGCGTGCCGTGCTCGGGAACGTCCTCATGCAGCACCTCATGCAGTTCGTCGCCGTCACCGTGCTCACCCCGGTAACTAAAGCCTCGCCGAGACCGGCCGACGCCTCACGGCATAACATTCAAGCACACATGCATGCATGTATCCGTACGTCCTGCTTTGCACACAGCCTCTGATCGACGGATGCGTTTGTTCCGTACGTGCGTTCGCATGCATGCAGGTGATAGCGGGGAGAGGAGTAGGGGGAGCGACCACGGGCGACTCGCCGGGGACGTCCTCGTCGTCGTACCTGACGGCGGCGCGTCAGATCGCCGTGACCGTGGTGCTGTACGACGCGTACCGCTACGCGTGGCACCGCCTGGCGCACCGCAGCCGGTTCCTGTACCGGCACCTCCACTCGTGGCACCACCGCCTGGTCGTGCCCTACGCGTTCGGCGCCAAGTACGGGCACCCGGTGGAGGCCCTCATCGCCGACACGGCCGGCGCGTCGCTCGCCATCCTCGCCTCCGGCATGTCGTCGTCGCCGCGCGCCACGGCCGTCATCCTCTCGCTGTGCAACATCAAGGGCATCGACAACCACTGCGGGCTGTGCCTCCTGCCGCGCCGCCTGCAGTCGCTCTGGAACGGCGCCGCGTACCACGGAGTGCACCACCTGCCGCGCGGCGTCAGGTACAACTTCTCCGACCTCTTCTTCGTCACGTGGGACAAGGCGTTCGGGACGTACTTGCCCTACACCAGTGGCGAAGCCACACTTCAGCTGGGTAGTCAATTGACTACATAGCTTTTGGCGGAAACAACGTACAATAAGCAAAAATTAAGCCAATAAATCTTATAAATGCATCCATATGACTACACAACGCTCAGTTGACTACACATGCCAGAGTTTCTAGCACCGCCACTGCCCTACACCGTCGAGGAGAGACCCGGCGGCCAAGGGCTGGTGATCCAGCCGCTGCGGCCCAAGGCGTCCAAGGCCTCCGCCGTTGTCACGCCAGTGAACTGACTCTGGCGGCGTACTACGTACTGTTGCACTCATTTCAAAATGTATGTGAGTTGTGTTAATCTTGTTTGCGCCGCTTGTTTCCTTTAGTTCTCCTAATAAAGTGTAACGTCTGGAACGTGATAGTATTAATTTGTTGTGTGTAGGGGGCTGCAGACATGTTGTACACCCTGTAGATCGAGTCTAGTTGCGTGTTTCAAAGAAGGCATGATGCTTTCCTTAAGAAAAAGGCCCGATGCTTGCAAATGAGTCGAGTTGTTTTTTCTATTTTGTTTTTGAGTTGTTGATTGTTTTTGAGATAGCTAACCACTTATTTCAAGCGGTGTTTTTTCTATTTTGTTCGGTGTCAGTTCAGCACCATCATGTTCCGCCGAGACCACGTGACACAGGTGAAGTAATCTATACTATCGAAAACAAAATCCTGTTACGCAGAGAAATGCTATAGTTACCCGCAATTACTTACGCATTCAAGTTCATGGTACTTTCTTCGTAAACTAATAAGGGTGTTTAAATCATTAAGACAGTGATCTAAACACTCTTAAGATTATTAAAATAGTGATCTAAACACTCTTATATTAATTTACAGAGGGAGTACTTGATATATTTTTTTAACAAGCACTTATACATACACGCATATACTCACACCCCTATGAGCAAATTTATTATGAAAATTTCTATGCTGAACTTTTTTTTTTTTTGAATTTTCACCGGGGGGGAGTTCTCCCCACCTGAATATATTACCATATGTGAGCCAAGCGGCTCGGGTAAAACAACGACCAAGAGTACATGGGGTACACACACAGACGGCACACCAGACCGGCACACGGACGGCCACTAGGGCGGCGGGAGTCCTGCAAAACAGCCTAGCCACACGTCCACAGCATGCTTAAGGGGGATAGGCAAGCGTACACGCCAGAGCACGGCGTCTTCACGACACAGCTTTAGTAACCGAGGGAGCGACGGCGGCAGCCCCTGGAAAACCACCGCGTTGCGATGTTTCCAGAGTTGCCAGCAGCATAGGAGCAAGAACGTCGAGCCCGAGGCGGCAGGCACCAGGTCCGGGGGGCGTTGCTGGTGGAGAAGCCTGACATAGCTGACCTCGGGGGCCAGCCCAACAGCTTCCCAGAACTGGCCGGCGAACGGGCAGCCGAAGATGAGGTGGTCCGCCGTTTCCAACGCGGCGGGGCAGATGGGACAGCCAGCGGCATTGGACGCGACGATGTGCTTCCTCAGTAGAGTATCCCGCGTGTGGATCCTAGCCTGCACCAGGAGCCAGGCGAAGAAGCGGACCCGACTGGGGGCAAAGTTCCTCCAGACGAAGTCGACGAACGGCACGAGCACGCCACCGAAGTGGCATAACCGGTAGACTCCGGCGGAGGAGAGCCCCTCGCCCTTGGCGCAGCCAAGGCGGAGATGCCGAGCATCGGAGGCCGCCGTGAGGGTAACATCCCGAATGGCGTGGAGAAGCAACACGCGTTCCCGCGCCCCAGCATGGTTCAGGCGGGGGACCAGCCCGGCGTCGAGCCCAGACTGCAGGACGTGGGCAACCGAGGCCGCCGGCGAAGTGGAGTGGGAGAATAGGGAGCCGAACTGCCCGCACAGGGGGCCGCCAGGCAGCCACGAGTCCAGCCAGAAGGAAGTGGTACGCCCGTCGCCGACGGAGACGCGCGAGACCGCCCTGTAGACCGGCATCAGCCCGGCCAGCGAGGACCAGTGCGGACCGGGGAGCGAAGCGGCCGTCGTCGGTGTGAGCAGGGCACGCCCGAGCTCAGACCAAACCCAGCGTGCCCAGGGCACATCCTGGCCCGAGTGCAGGCGATGCAGAAGCTTCAACAGGAGGCACCTGTTCTGGACGGGAAGAGCGCGGACCCCCAGCCCGCCCTCATCCTTGGGGCGAACGACGCGGTCCCAGGCGACGAGGCATTGCGCACCAGAAGCCTTGTCCGCAGCAGCCCAAAGGAAGGAACGGCGCAACGCGTCGATCGCACGCAGCACCGAGGGGGGGACCTCCATCGCAGCCATAGCGTAGGTGGGGAGCGCGTCCAGCACGGCATTGAGCAGCACCAGGCGCCCACCGAAGGAGAGGAGCTGCGCACGCCACCCGGAAAGGTACCTTTCGGCCTTGGCGATGAGGGGGAGGAAGTCGACCATGGAAAGCCTCCTGTTGGAGAGGGGGAGGCCGAGGTAGACCTGCGGGAAGCTCCCGACGCAGCAGCCCAACACATGGACCATGTCGTTGAGGTCAGAGTAAGGGACATGCATCGGGACGACGGTGCTTTTGTGGAAGTTGATGACGAGCCCCGTCGCAGCCGCGAAGTCGTCGAGGATAGTTTTTAGGCGACGAACCGCGCCTAGCTCCGCCCGCAAGATGATGATGGTGTCATCAGCGTACTGGAGGACAAGCGGAGACGCACCAGCAACCAGAGGGTGGTGCATCCCCCCGTCCAGCCTGATCATCCGTTGAAGCACGTCGGCCACTAGCAAGAAAAGGTACGGGGAGATGGGGTCCCCCTGACGCAACCCTTTCTTGCAGCGGATCCACCTCCCAGGGACGCCGTTGAGGACGACCGCGGACATGGAGGAGCGGAAGATGGCGTCCATCCAGTCACACCAAAGCGACGGGAAGCCGCGCACCTCCATGATACGTCGAAGGCTCCGCCAGTCGACGGAGTCGAAAGCCTTGGCGAAGTCCAGCTTCAGAACCAAGGCGGGGGCACGCCGCGACTCGCAACACTGCACAATCTCCGTCGCATAGACGAAGTTCTCAGAGATGCTCCTCCCTCGGATGAACCCAGATTGGTCCATGTCGATCACATCGGAGATCTGAAGCTGGAGGCGCGTGGTGAGGGCCTTGCACGCGATCTTGATATCGCAGTTTTGGAGCGAAATGGGGCGGAAGCCCCCAGGCGCGAGCACCCCCTCCGCCTTTGGTAGGAGGACGATGTGCGCACGGTTGATGCAGGAGAGGTCAGCCGAGTTGGCGTGGAGGCAGCCCATCAAGTGCTGGACTGCGCCTGAGACCAGAGGCCAGGCCGCCTGGTAGAACGCCGGCCCAATGCCGTCGGGGCCCGGAGCACTGGAGGGGTCTAGCCCCCGGGCCGCCGCCTCCAGCTCGGTTAGCTCGAAGGGGGCGGTCAGGCGAGCGCCGTCGACGGAGGCCGTCCCCGCATAGAGCGCCTCGAGGTCAAAACGCCAGGCCGGGTCCCCGGCCCTGCCGAGGAGGTTGACGTAGAATGCATGCAGGGCCTCGGCCTTGGCCGCGTGGCTGACGACGATGGTACCCCCAACATCCAGCGCTTTGATTCGGTTGGACTGGAAGCGCTGGGATGCAAGGGCATGGAAGAAGTGAGTGTTCTCGTCTCCCTCAGCCACCCGGCGGAACTTCCCCCGCTGCCGCCAGAACGCCGCCTGTTGGCGAACTGAAAAAGCCAGCGCAAGCTGGGCATCGCGACGCAAGGCCGCCTCCTCTGCAGAAAGCACACGATACTCCTCGAAAAAGTCAAAAAGCTCAACCAAAAATCTACAGTTGTTATCGAACCGAGGGACGAACCGGTGATTAGCTTTCCAAACCTTCGCAGCGTGACGTAACGACTTGACCCTAGCAGCGATGTCTTTCGCCCCGTCCACGGAACCAACCGGGGAGCCCCAAGAGGGGGAGGTGGAAGGGAGGAACAGCGGGTCCAGGAGCCATTTGTTTTCGAAACGGAACTGGCGAGAGACGGGAATGCGCGAGGAGGCAGTGACAACAAGGGGGAAATGGTCGGAGGTGATACGGGGGCGAGAGGCGAGGGAGGAGTTCGGAAGAGCGGCGTCCCAATCGGAGTTGAAAAAAGCCCTATCAAGACGCGCCAGAGTGGGCGGGGTCCGGCGGTTTGTCCAGGTGAAAAGGCGGTCCGAGAGAGGTAGCTCGATAAGTGAAAGACCATCTATGAGGGCGTTAAAGCGCGACGCAAGAGACGCAGAGAAGTTGTTGTTGTTCTTCTCTTCGGGGTAACGAATAAGATTGAAATCACCTAGCGCGAGCCAGGGCCCCGTTATCGACCCAGAGAGGGCCATCATCTCATCGACGAACTCTTGCATGAAAGAGTGGTCGGAGGGAGCGTACACATTAGTGATCGAGAAAACCAGGTCAGAGGAGGTCGAGGAGAGAACAGTGGTGAGGGCGAAGCGGCCAGCGATACATGAAACCAGAGAGAAAGCATTCGGATCCCAAGCTGTGACTAGGCCACCGCGAGAACCGTCAGCGTCTAACCGCTCAAGCGCCGAGAGGCGGGTAGGAAGGAACGAGCGTTCCTTGCCGAAGAAGAGAGAGGCGAGCTTAGTTTCCTGGACGCAAGCCACAGAGGGGTCAGCATCCACAACAGCCTGCCGGACCAGCGAACACCTGAACTTTTTTTTTTGTTTCAACGGAGCATGTACTCCAGGATCGGGCTATTGATTCCACGTGTCAACCCAACAAACCATATCAATCTAAGAGCACAACCACTCGATTTATTAACCTTGACAGAGAGATTGAACCGCCCTATGTTCAGATGTATGATCCCCAAAAGGAAACATTATTTATCACCATCGCGCATGACCATCCTAATCCCGTCGATGGCATCATCATCAATCAGCACGATCAAAGTCGGCCGTAGACATTGTTGTCTGCCTCCATGCCCAGGCCTCGACACGCCTCGAGGAGGGGATAGCCCTTGTACGCCTTGCAGATGTAAGCTTTGATGTTCCCGTAATCCTGATACCAAGGCATGATTGATTCAAGGACTAGCTTCCCTTATGCATAGATGGTGAGATTCAGATATGAAACTGTCGTCGCAAAAACGAAGAAAACGAGCCCTTACGCTGTAGAGCGGCTTCCCGTCGACCACCACCCATGGGACGAACTTGTGAGGAGGCACGAGCTCAGCTGTCTGTCTCCCGTACTCGAGCGAAAGCTGCATGGAACATGCAAAATGCCAACACTGGTTTAGCAATTCAGCGTATATAAATGCATGTGGATGACGCAACAAACGCAGATGCAAAGGGAGACGGACATTGCGGCCACGCTCGCCCTTGTAGCACTCCGTGACTGGCCTGGGGTCAAGCCCCTGTTTCTGGAAGCACGACTCCCACTCCCGGCGCTTGTTCTTCATCACCAGGTCCGACACGCAGTAAATGAAGCCGAGATGCACTTTCTGCATTAAAAAAAATCAGTTTTGCTAGGTCTCAATCGATTTAGACTTTGTTACTCGATCATATATATGTTTGATCTTGCATGAAGACTCGTACAAAAAATAAGCTATCGAATTCAAGAAAACAAAATCTTGTTGTCGTTATTGTATCGTGCAGATAGTGCACGCGCACTATTTTATTGAGAACGTCATGCAGTCGCAATAATACGTTGGGTGGTGAAGCTGCGAGCAGAGATTAAGATGAGGTGTGAATGAATTACCACATCCGGCCATGCGTGGATGGCGCAGGCCTCCACGGTATTGAGAAGGCATTCATCGGGGCCATGCTGCAACAAGCCAATAATATCCCAACGTTAGTATGGGCATCAGCACCCTGCACCGCCAAACATCAGAAATTCGGTACTACAGCTCAACAGTATCGGCAATTAACCTAAGAGCACAGGATCCGCGTGTCCAAGGAAAGGAGAGCAGAGGGACACCTGACAGGAGATGGTGCCGTCGCTGCCGACCACGGCGTTGCCATAGGGGACGAGGGTGAGGTCGGCGGCGTCGAGCAGGCCGTCCATGTAAGCCTTGAAGAGGTGGTTCACCACGAAGCGCGTCGAGTAAGGGCACAGCGACTCGTAGTAGACTGCCACCTGCACCTTCTCGCTGCCAGTGGCGACGTCGCCGGCGGTCGCCGCGGAGGTGGCCGAAAGCAGCTGGAGGAGCGCTGCGAGGAGCAGGGCATGGTGGAGGCCGGGCGCCATGGTGTTCGCTCAACCGATTGAGCAATGCGCAGAGGAGATTAGCAAATGGGCCTTTTATAGAAGGTGATTAGCACCAAGCGGGCGGCCGCGTGTGCAGCCGGGTGCTGTGAACAAGTTCGCTGCAGTGTCACGATGGACTTACTCTCTAACTGAAAGTGCATAGCTCCATCTAAAAAATAGTTTTGGATTGACGAGCTGACGTATTTCCGGGGATATGTACATAAGCCATCGAAGATAAGCTGAGCGTGATTTTGCCGTTCAATAAGAGTGTGAGACAGCAGCACAGCTGCGTGTTCTGATACGTAACCATGTACGGCGTACTAACTATGTTGGCTGGTGACCGCCTGCGGAAAAATGAGCTCCCCCCACCTCCCCCGCGCCCGTCGACCCACCGGCCCCTCCCGGCGCGCGCCATCCCGGGCTCGCCGGCCACCA
>LR738715.1:270476314-270506192 GCA_902687465.1 Secale cereale
CGCCTGCCGAAGAACTTTTCCCCGGTCGTTTTGCATCTGCCTGCGGCTGTGTCGCCCGACGCGGATCTGGATCGGGCTCTTGGCCAGGCTCCGGCATCCCCTGCCTCGCGGTCGCGGATCCGGGCTGCTGAGCTGGCTGGGGAGGTCCTGGAGACGCCGCCGAGCCTTCAAGGCGGAGGGGTGCGCGTCGCCTCCCTCATTATCGCTGCGTCAGATGCGGCTCTGCCTCAAGTTAATGAGGCCGCCATTATTGCGCGCGGCTGCTCGGGCGGCGATGGGACGGCGACGGTCCGCCGAGCTGCGACCGCTGCTGAGGACGCCGCCCGCGCACGGCGCCTTCATGACGAGGTACGGGTTGCGCCCCTGGAGCCGGGCTGGACGCGCGTCAGGCCGCCGCCCGGCCCCCGCCCGCCTCGACAGCTTCCTCCGCCCCCATCACCTCCAGCTACCCGTAAGCGGCTTAAAATCCCCCTCCACCTCTTGGGCAAATGCTTCCATTGCTTTTCTCCACTCCACAGAGCCAAAGACTGCAAGGATGAGGTGAGGTGCAACTGCTGCTTCAGATCCGGCCATCGTGCCCGCAGCTGTCCTAGCAGGGCGCGTCCAGCACATCGGCAAGCCGGGGCGCCTTCCCCCTCTGCTCCTCGCCCGTCAGCGCCGTCGACAAGCAACATCCGCAACCCCACTGCTCCGCAAGCTGCTCCGGTGTGCCCGCCGCCCCTCATTCGGTCCTACCGCGACGCCCTCGTCATGCCTCGCCTCGGAGACCCGCGCGCCAGGACGGCCTTGGGGCGTATGGTGGCGCCGGCCACTGCAGAGATGGATGTGCAAGCAGAAGCCCTCACCACCAACTGCGTCCTCATCTCCCTGGGAGGTGACCGACGCCCAACACCAACATCGTCCGTCGCTGAGGCTCTGCACAAGGAGTTCAACATCCCCCTGAACATGGTCACCGTCGTCAGGCACTTCCCTGAAGATTACCTTGCAACGTTCACTCACCCCCACCACCGCGACGACGTCGTCAACCGCGGGAACTTCCGGCGAGATCGCATCGACCTCCACCCCAAGCCTTGGATCATGGAGGCCCATGCCGAGCACGAAGACATGAAGCACCACGTGCAGCTGAGCCTGGAGGGCATCCCGCTGCACGCCTGGAACGCTGACACGATCAGCCGTGTCATCGGCGTCGACTGCGAGCTGGACTACGTGCTCCCCCGCTCCACGCGCCAGGAGGATGCCAGGACTCTGGGCATATGGGCGTGGGCAACCAACCCGAGCGCCATACCGCGCGTCATGCACCTCATGCTGCCCGCGAGGCGAGGCCCGCAGCGGGTGCCGGCGCGGGGGCGGCGTCGGCTTCGCTACCGCGTCATCATCCACTTGGGGCTCCACGAAGATTTCTCCAACGTTCGAGACGATGAATCCAGAGCGAACGCGGACATCAACGAGTTCTCCTGGGTCCATGGCATCGTTGACGGCGACCGCGTGCCGGCGGGTCGCCAAGATGAGCCTCGCGACGACCCTCGACGTGACCAGCGACGGGACGACGACGAGGATGACGCCGCACGCCGTGGCCGTGACCAAGGGAGGGATTCCAAGAGCTCACGGTGGCTCGGCCGCAGCAGGTCTCGTGCCTCCCGCAACCACAACCGCGACCGCGGTGGTGATCATGGCCGCGGTGGCTCTGATGGCCGGGAGGGACGTGATGGCCGCGGTGGCTCTGATGGCCACCGTCGTCGGGGGCAGGCTGCACACTCCTCTGCGAGCCCGGTGCGCAGCCCACGCGGTGGTTCGTCCCGCTGCACGCACCCTCTGGACGCGGCTCGCTCCACTTCGCCAACATCAACCCTGCCAACTCTGCCATCGCCTGTGGACGAGACATCTCCCGGCTCTGCCATCATCCTGCGCTTCCAGGCGCCCCCGACGCCCGCCACTCCCACACGACCACCCGGCTTCGAGCTGTCACCGGGCCAGGAGACGACGCCAATGGCCACCGGCCTGCCTGACCGCCGCTCTACACCAACAACAGAAGGCCCTTGCGACAACTTGGCCCCACTTTTTGTGCTGCCTGAGACTTCGATCCTGGGTGGACAGCCACGCCCAATGCCAAGGGGTCTGGCCAACAGAAGGAAGACGATGGCTGGCATGACCATCGATCCAAGCTCAGGTTTCTCCCTGAGGCGTACCACTGCCTGTGCCAAGGTGCGCCGCGCAGCTGCTCCGATCACAAGGGAGGCCGAGAAGTTGGTTTGCCGGAGCCTCGGCATTGTGCAGAATGGAAAGGATGTAACCAAGGAGGCCCTGGAGGAGCTTGGCCGTCGCTTTGAGCACGAGCTATCGCCATCGGTACTGTCGGCGCTCCATTCGCTCTTCAAGCTGGACGACGAAGAGGCTGCGGCCATGGAGGATGCCCTGATCAGCCACGGAGGCCAGGCTGCCATGGACCATGGTGACGCAACCGGTGTGGTCTGATTGTCCCACCGAAGCTGAAGCTGGAGATCACACTAGTTTCCAATGATAACAAAACACTTTGTATCCCCTAGTAGTTTCTGTTGCTGGATGTATCCAGGTGACATATCTGAAGTTTGTAGCCGCTCGATTTTATGCTGCCAATTTGCTGTTACCCCGCGTCAACATTGTCTGATGAAGCTTTTGCCAAGCCGGCTGCTCCCAACCCCTACTGCTATGCTGATGTCATACGGCGAGACGAGACGAAATGGCTACTGCTTTCACCACGGCTGGGCCTTGGATGGAAGTACCAAGGGTTCCTTTGTCTCCTGATGATGCACCCAAATGTGAATTTTTTGTGTTGGAATGTGCGAGGGCTAAACCACCCGGATAGACGTGCGGCTGTGCACGAGACGATCGCTTCTTCATCGTGTCACATCGTCTGCCTACAGGAGTCCAAGTTGGAGGTCGTCGATCAGTACGTCGCCCTATACCTTGGCGGCAACAGACTAAAGAGCTTCGCACAGAAACCGGCAACTGGATCCAGAGGGGGGCTACTCATGCTCTGGGATGATAGCGTCGTTAACATGTCTGATGTTCACGCCACTGAGTTTTGCCTCTCTGCAACTGCCAATGTAATTCACTCAAACACCCCTTTCAAGATTAGTACCGTCTATGGGCCAACACTCTCCAACAGGAAAGATGATTTCTTCAACGAGTTGATCGCTGAAAAACCCACAAGTGGCACTAAATGGCTTGTCATCGGCGACTTCAACCAGATCTACCGAGCCCGAGATAAAAATAACAGGAACATCAACCGTAGCCGCCTAAACCGCTTCCGTGCTTCCCTAAACACGTGTGAATTAAGAGAGATCCACCTTCAAAACAGACGATTCACTTGGAGTAACGAGCGACAGAATCCCACCTTGTGCAAGCTAGACTCGGTTTTTTGTAACGACGACTGGGATTTGCACTTCGACTCTCACGTGCTGCACGCCATCTCTTCCTCACTCTCAGACCATTGCCCCCTGCTTCTTGCTGATGACAAGGGACCCAAGCGGCCAAGATGCTTCAGATTCGAGAACTTTTGGACATGTATCCCAGGCTTCCTCGACATCGTCTCCAAGGCCTGGGAGGAGCCGTGTGCCCACACTGAGCCATATCAACAGCTCTTCCACAAGCTAAAGCAGACGGGGCGGCAGCTGTCTACTTGGAGTAACGGGCTTTTCTCTAAGGCAAAGTTGCACCTACATGCGGCCCTCCTAGTCATTCTACGCCTCGATGTTGCACAAGAAACTAGACTCCTCTCTGAGGGTGAGAGGGAGCTTAGGAATCGACTAAAGTGCCGTGTCATCAGCCTGGCTGCGGTCGACAGGGCCAGAAAAAAGCAATGTGCTCGCATTGCCAACATCAAGGAGGGGGATGCCAATACCAGATTTTTTCACCTAAGGGTCAACGCTAGACGTAGAAAGAACCACATTCACAGACTAAAGAAGAACCATGGATGGGTCACGGGTCACGAGGAAAAAGAGGAAATTATTCATGACCACTTCGCCAGTGCCCTAGGAGGGGGGCAGCCCAGACCGAGGGATCTAAACTGGGAGAACCTCAATATTAGGGCGGTCGATCTATCGGGCATTGATGACAGCATCACAGATGACGAGGTAAAAGCGGCCATTGATCAGATGCCGGGTGACAAGGCCCCGGGACCAGACGGATTCACGGGAAGCTTCTTCAAGAAATGTTGGCATATAATCAGAGCTGATGTAATGAGAGTCATTCAGCAATTTAGTAACCTTCAAACGACAAATATGCAATGGCTCAACTCGGCAAACATCGTGCTTATCCCAAAGAAGGAGGGGGCGGAAGAGATCGGGGATTTCCGCCCCATTAGCCTCATCCATGCCATTGCAAAAATCATCGCCAAGGTGTTGGCTTCCCGCCTGGCCCCTCACATGGACAACCTCGTCTCCACCGCGCAAAGTGCTTTCATCAAAAAACGAAGCATTCACGACAACTTCATGTACGTGCGAAACCTCGCAAGGCGACTACACAGAAACAAAATCCCATCCTTGCTCTTCAAGCTGGATATCCGAAAGGCTTTTGACTCGGTGCGTTGGGAGTACATCCTAGGCCTACTCCGTCGATTGGGTTTTCCGGACCGCTTTCGGGACTGGGTGGCGGCTCTCCTTTGCACATCCTCTTCGCGTGTCCTACTAAACGGTATTGCTGGCCCCCCAATCCAGCATGGCAAAGGACTCAGACAAGGGGAGCCCCTCTCACCCCTTCTCTTTGTCCTCGCAATCGATCCCCTGCAACAACTACTTGACGTCGCCACAAGCCACAATCTGCTCCAAAAGATTCACGGGCGTGGAACTACGGTCCGTACCTCCCTCTATGCAGATGATGCGGCGATCTTCATATCCCCCTCACAGGACGACGTGACCAACCTTGCGGCCATCCTTAGTGCTTTTGGAGAGGTCAGCGGCCTGGCCACCAACTTTCAGAAGAGCTCGGTAGTTGCAATTCGCTGTGCCAACCTCAACTTGGACGACATACTTCAAAGCTTACCTGCCGCGAGGACCTCTTTCCCCCTTAAGTACCTGGGCCTCCCACTGTCCATTTGGCAACTAAAAAGGGTGGACTTCCAATATCTCGAGGACAAGGTCGCTGCAAAACTCCCCCCATGGCAAGGAAGAAACAGCACCACAATAGGCCGGACGACACTCGTGAAATCAGTGCTCACTTCGCAAGTCGTCTATCCAATCACATCCCTAAACGTTCCCAAAGGAGTGCTACAAAACATCAATAAAATTGAGCGTGCCTTCCTCTGGTCAGCTCAGGCACAAACTTCAGGTGCTAAATGCAAGGTAAACTGGGAGACGGTGTGCCGTCCGACGGAGCTCGGTGGACTTGGAGTCCTACACTTGGGGAAATTTGCAAGAGCTCTAAGGCTGAGATGGCCGTGGGTGAAATGGAAAAACCCGGGTAGATTGTGGGTGGGCCTGGGAAACCCGTGCTCAGATGTGGACATGGATCTATTCTACGCTGCCACCACCATTACTGTGGGAAATGGAGGGAAGACGCCATTCTGGGAGGCACCATGGTTGGGGGGGAGAAAACCGAAGGATATAGCACCACTAATCTTTGCCGCCTGCATGCGGAAGAAGTGGGTAGTTAGAGATGCACTGCGAGACAAGGCTTGGGTACACAAGATAAACCCCTCCATCAACCTTACGTTCAACCACATTCTAGAATTTCTTGATCTTTGGGTACGTCTGGAGCAATACGAGTTTTCGCCGGACATGGAGGATGGAATAATCTGGAAATTCGCGACAAACGGGGAGTACTCGGCGGCATCGGCATATAGGATCCAGTTCTTGGGATCAACAACGACGACCATGAACAAGACTATTTGGAAGGTTTGGGCACCTCCCAAGGTCAAGTTCTTCTCATGGCTTGCGGTCCAAAACAGGATATGGACGGCTGATAGACTGATGAAGCGAGGCTGGGACAACTGCGGGCTATGCTCCTTATGCAGAAGGGAGAACGAGACGGCTGCGCACCTCTTCTTCCGGTGCAGATACACTGTGTGCGTTTGGAGGTTGGTAAAGGATTGGCTTGGCATACCGGCTATCGACACTCAACAATGGTCGACGGAGCGCAACATCAAGCACTGGTGGACAAACATGTCAAAGCCCAATACGCCGAACCGGAAGGCAATGGCCACCCTTACTATGCTTGTCGGATGGGTCATTTGGAACGAGAGAAATGCAAGAATCTTCAGGAAGAAGTCGACACCGCCCTTCTACATTCTAAAGCTAATTCAAGATGAGGCCAAACTTTGGGCCACGGCAGGGGCTACGCAACTGAGCAATATCATGCCGCGAGAGTAGTTTTTACTGTTATTCATGTCCGTGTCTGGACGGACAGGCCCTGTAACATGTAACGAGTCAACCTGTTACCTTATAATACTCTCCTTCTTTATTAATGAATGAGGCAAGTCTTTTGCCTCTGTTTCAAAAAAAAAACTATGTTGGCTACTACCGTTCGAGCGGTTGGCTATTTCAAAACCAATCAACAACTATGTTGTCTTTTTTCCTACACGCAAAAGAAAAATGGAAACAAAAAGTGCCTGATGACCCCATGTGTGTCGTGACATTTTCCCTACCATACAAATCTGAGCATTTGGGAACGACGCTCGAGGTCAGTTTTAAGCCATGGAAATTATTTCTTTTGACAATAGTTCTACGGTAATTCATTAATAAGATTTAAATATATACATACAGGTAAGAAAAGGAACATCATCAACCGATGCCAGCTCTTGGAAATACAGTCATAATAAATTACAAATTCAGATCAATCCAGATTCTAATCTTGTCTGCTTTGTTCTGTTGTGCCCTAAGTTGTGCTGCCCATGGACCCTCTTTCAGATAAAATTTCCGACTGATGAGGTTTTGCGGCGCTGATATGAAGATCTTATCATTTCTAACGGCCCATAGACTCCAGCATCACATTATAACAACGCCCATTGCTATCTCTTTGGGTAAGTGAAATAAAGTGAGAAGAATCCCATCATAAGCTGAGATGCCTCTTCGTCTACCAGGGAAGAGATGATCCCAGCAAAAGAGGGCAAAAGGGCAGTTCCAAAAAAGATGGACCAAAGTTTCTTTGGTACCTTCTGAGCATAGGGCACAATTATAGTCTTGTAGAAACATGCTTTTCCTTTGAAGTAGGTTCCGAGTGTTCAGTCTATCATGGAGTAGAAACCAGATAAAAATCATGTGTCTCAGTCTGCATGAGGTCTGCCAAAGGTTTTTGAAGATACAATGAGTTGTGCTGGGCCCCATGAGTGCCTTATACATTTTCATGGAGAAATACTGTTGGGATGTCCAAGAGTAAGTCCATTTATCATCATTCTGTGTAGCCTCCCTGTTGTTGATCAGCTCTTGGATTTGATTATATTGCATGAAGGCCTAGTGAGAGAGTGGCCTATGAAACTGCAAACTAATATCCGATTGGGCAATCATAGTAGCTAATGTAGAATCCTTATCAGTAGCAAAGGAATGAACTTCTGGGAGTTTCTGCAATAGGGGTTCCCCTGTCCAATTATCTGACCAAAAAAGAGTGGTGTCTCCCTTGCTAGCCTTACATATTGCATGGGTCCTGTAGGTGGGTAGAAGTTTGAGAATAGATTTCCACCAAAAAGAACCCACCATTCTTCCACCAGGCAAGCTTTCCTGGTAATAGGTTTCCCATATGATACTTACCCATGGGGTGTCCACCTCATTTAGAAATTTGTGCAGCTACTTCATAAGCACATCTTGATTATGTGTAGGAATATCCAAAATACCAAGACCTCCCAGAGATTTAGGCTTGCAAACAGTGTCCCAAGAGATCAAAGCAGGTCGAGTCTCTTGTATTCCATATTTTCTCCAGAAGCATTGCTTGAGGTAAGTGTTAATTTGTTTCACCACTGTCTTGGGGAGCATGAGGGAGCACATAAAAAATAGGCATGCTAGAGAATACAGATTTGATTACTGTCAGTTTATCTCCAGTGGAGAGCATAGTGGAGCAACTAAGCAGTCTATTCTATATCCTCTTCATCATTGGCACAAAATCTTGAACTGTTGGTTTGGTGATGTGATACTTCTCCATCGTATCTACTTTCCTAACGCTTTTCCTCTTGTTTTGGACTGTAATCTGCATGATTTGAATGAAACTAACCCGGACTGCCGTTGTTTTCAGCAGAACTACCATGGTGTTGTTTTTGTGCAGAAATAAAAGTTCTCGGATTGGAACAAAACTTTGTGAGGATTTTATATAATAAAAGAAAATTATTGGAGCCAAGAACCACCAGAGGGGGGGCACCTGGGTGCGCACAACCCACCAGGGCGAGCCCCCTCCTAGCGCGCCCTGGTGGGTTGTCCCCACATGGTGGCCCCGCATACCTCAACCTTGATACTATAAAATCACATTTTCGGAGAAAAAAATCAAGGAGGAAGAATTATCTCGTTTCGCGATACGAATTTCCTACGTATTGATCTTTTTAAGTTGCTATTTCCGCTGTTACTATTGCTACTGCTACAAAATCACTGCTATCGCTGTTACCTACTATCAAAACTATCATACTACTGTGCTACTAAACACTTTGCTGCAAATAATTAATCTCCACGTGCGGCTGAATTGACAACTCAGTTGCTAATACTTGCAAATATTCTTTGGCTCCCCTTGTGTCGAATATATAAATTTCGGTTGAATACTTTACCTTCGAAAACTGTTGCGATCCCTTATACATGTGGGTTATTGCTACTTCTCGAGCTTGCGTTGTATTCCCTCGAAGAGGAAATGGTGATACAGCACAGTAGCGTAAGTATTTCCCTCAGTTTTTGAGAACCAAGGTATCAATCTAGTAGGAGACCACGCGCGAGTCCCTCGCACCTGCACAAACAAATAAGAACTTCGGAGCCAACACGATAAGGGGTTGTCAATCCCTTTACGATCACTTACGAAAGTGAGATCTGATAGATAGGCTAGTGTGGTGTTTTTGGTATTTTTGGATATAAGAACAGAAAGTAAATAAAGCAAGGTAAAGTAGATTGTAGATTTAATATGTTGAGAATAAACCCGGGGGCCATAGGTTTCACTTGTGGCTTTTCTCTTGATAGCAGAATTCTACGGTTGGTGAACAAATTACTGTCGAGCAATTGATAGAAAAGCGCATAGTTATGAGAATATCTAGGCATGATCATTATATATAGGCATCACGTCCATGACAAGTAGACCAATACGATTCTGCATCTACTACTATTACTCCACACATCGACCGCTATCCAGCATGCATCTAGAGTATTAAGTTCATAAGAACAGAGTAATGCTTTAAGCAAGATGACATGATGTAGAGGGATAAACTCAAGCAATATGATATAAACCCCATCTTTTTATCCTCGATGGAAACAATACAATACGTGCCTTGCTGCCCCTGCTATCACTGGGAAAGGACACTGCAAGATTGAACCCAAAGCCAAGCACTTCTCCCATTGCAAGAACTATAGATCTAGTAGGCCAAACAAAACCAATAATTCGAAGAGACTTGCAAGGATATTATAATCATACATAAAATATTTCAGAAAAGAACCAAATATTTCTCGTAGATAATCTTGATCATAAACCCACAATTCATCGGATTCGACAAACACACCGCAACAAGATTACATCGAATAGATCTCCTCGAAGACCGAGAAGAACTTGGTATTGAGATCCAAAAAGAGAGAAGAAGCCATCTAGCTAATAACTATGGACCCGAAGGTCTGTGGTAAACTACTCACAACTCATGGTGAGGCTATGGTGTTGATGTAGAAGCACTCCGTGGAAGATCCCCCTCCCTCCGGCGGAGCTCCGAAACAGGCCCCAAGATGGGATCTCACGGGAATAGAAGGTTGCGGCGGTGGAATTAGGGTATTATCTGTTGCCTCGATGTTTTTAGGGTACATGGATTTATATAGGAGGAAGGAGGGCATCGGGGGAGCCAGAGGGGCCCCACGAGGGTGGGTGCGCGCCCTGTAGGAGGGGGAGCGCCCTGGACCCTCGTGGCCGCCTCCTTCATTCCCTCGCGTGTACTCCAAGTCTTCCGTGTTGATATCGTTCCAAAAATAACTCTCGGGAAGGTTTCATTCCGTTTGGACTCCGTTTGATATTCCTTTTCTGCAAAATCCTGAAATAGGCAAAAAAACAGCAAACTGCACTGGGCCTTGGGTTAGTAGGTTAGTCCCAAAAATAATATAAAAGTGTATAATAAAGCCCATTAAACATCCAAAACATAATATATAATAGCATGGAACAATCAAAAATTATAGATACGTTGGAGACGTATCACCCTGCAGGCCATCTAGGCCCATCCGCAACCCACAACTCCTCCATAGCCTAAGGCACATCCAACCTCTCCTTAACCTAACCCTCCCCCGATCACATCCTCTTGATCCCCCACTCTCCCTCCTCCTCCGGCGCCTTGCCCCGTGCCTGCCACTGCGCTCCTAGCCTCCCCTCCGCCGCATGTAGCGTGCTTCCCTCGTCGCCCTGCTGCTGTTGCTCTGCTGCCGCCCTCTCCATGTTGCCCGCTTCACCCTCTGCCGACGCCTCCTTCCCATGAGCCGTTGCACTAGAGCAGCACTATATCCAACAGTTGCGCCTCCTTTCCCGTCCACCATGGCCACGACCACATCACCTCCTTGGCCGCCACTCCTGTTGTTTGCTCTGTTCAACATTCGTGTGCACCTCCGGCTGCTGCTGCCGTTGTAACATACCAGGGCACGAGCACTTGGCACCACCTGCTGCCTCCTGTTTGTGCACCTTCACCACACTCAGCCATGTCATGGCCATTGCACCGCAAGAGATAGATGCTAACTTGAACCGACAAGTACCGCCACGACCATCGCGTGTCAAGTTCTACTACTCCACGAAGATACATGCGAGTACGACTACGCGGATTCGCCAAGTACCCTGGAGCAACCAACGCATTTGGAACGCCAAGTACTTGCATGACCCTAGGAAGTGCCAAGTTCCACTACCGTTGCCCCTGATGACATCGGATGCGTCAAGTGCCTCTACCGAAACATGTACTTCTACTTCCACGACGACCGTGTGCCACTACCACCGCCCCATGAACAAATACTTCCAACTATGCCACTCTGAACTCGACCCGCTCAAAAAATGCACGCTTCAAAGGTTTAACTGTCGAGACGATGACCCGTGGATGAATGCATGTTCGTATGAGATGCCCGTGTTTGCACCGTCTCCGATTCCTCCTCGTTGACATGCCATCGTCTCATGGGAACTCGGTAACCGGGAGTGTCGGTGTCAAAACTGGCAGATCTTGGGTAGGGGGTCCCGAATTGTGGATCATGGATCGATGGGTAACAGGAGATAGGGGACACGATGTTTACCCTGGTTTGGGCCCTCTTAATGAAGGTAATACCCTACTTCCTGCTTTTGATTATATTTATATGGGGTGTAGTATAGAGTACATGTGTCTACCATGAGATTGATCTAATGAATAGATGTTCTATTGATTAGCCTGGCCTCTGTTTATATAACACACCGGAGGCCTAGGGTTTAGGAGAGACCTTGTCTTGGGCGCCAAGTCTTGTGGAAACCTCCTTGTATGCGGCATGGGCTGCCCGAAGTGGCCCATGAATGAACCGCCATGGGGGTCCTCAGCCCGATCCAGCTGGTCGGGAGTCGACGTGGTGAGTACCCCCTAGTCCATGACACCGTCAGTAGCCCCCTGAACCGGTCTTCAAGTTTGGGACGCTCCTCGGTTCTTCCAAACTGTTCTTCATCTTCGGTCGTCGATCTTCAAAATCGGTTCAACAAATCTTCTCATCTTCAATCTTGAGGATCGCCGGAGTCAATCCGAAGAGTTTACACGTCGGGTATCTGAGGAGCTCTTTAAGTCTTCGGCCTTTATCAATGCCTTGTTATTTTTACGCCACACCTCGGGTTTGAAGTGTTTCCCGTGCAGCGGTCTCCTCTCGCGTCTGAGCTCCAATGTCGGACTTTATCCAAGCTCCGACGCTGGACTGCATCTGAGGTGTCTTTTTGCAGCCGAGCTCCAATGTCGGACAGTATCCGAGCTCCAACGTCGGCCTGTATCCGAGGTGTCATTGATTACCTCGGTCTCCAAAAAAGTTGAAGAAGTTCATCCGAGCTTAATGCCGGAAATGCCCTCTATGGAGACAACCACTTGGATCCGAGCTATATGCTAGAATGCTTCCGAGGGTTGATTGTTTGCGCGATTTTATTTCCTATTGATGCAATTTATTTGTTGACGAGATGTATAGTCAGTAGCCCTCAAGGTGTCTGCCGGCCTAAAATCCGAGATGCACCTGAAGGAAAACATGAAACCGCTAATCCTAGTAGCCCGTGACACTCAGGTCGATTCACGAAATCGGCCTCAGGATCAACTCCTAGCTCGGCAGCATACATAGGAATAGAAACGTAGTGTAATATATTAGAGGTAATAGTGATCGGCGGACGGGCCCTTGAGAGAGGGTCGTGAGAAGTCACCGTGATGTATTAGCTTGATGCCGAATAAGTCCTAGATGGTACTTATTGTTGTCCGAAGACGCGCTTGTCCATAGTTCGGTCATGCCGAACACTGAGCACTTTGAATTTTCTGCATTGAATAGGCAATGTAGTAGCCCCTGAGCCACTGGTCGGGTGGCCACACCAGATCAGGGGATAGATGTGCCCCTTTAATATTTATAAATATTGAGCGTGAAGCCCAGTAGCCCCCGAGCCTTAATGTGGCCACGAGTGGCCGAATTAAGGATCGATATTCGTTTGACAGAAAAATGTGTTATGTTTAACACAAACTTCTCGAAAAGAGAATAAAGATCTCTTAAAGGAGCTAGAGCCAGCGAAAGTTGGCTCGCTGAGGTCTGCCCCCAATGGGCTTAAAAGATGGGTTGTAGTAAATGGATTTTACTCGCAATTTTTATGTGTAATGATTCTATGTATCCAAGTAATTTACATCATTAATGCTCTAATCCGCATTGTACAAAACTTTGTTGACCGACCATTAGCTTCAACCTCCTCGACCAGTACCCGGGGAGTGTTTGTCCTACTTTATAAAGCCTTTAAAAGGGCAAAGATTTATGGCAAACAAGGCAATCCAGCCATATGGTTTTATGAACAAAGGTACGCGGAGAGATATGTCATATTACTTTTTAATGTAAGAAACATCTTCCGAAGAAAATAGTCCTGCTATTGGTTCCTTTCTTTGGGTTTTCATGCTGATCATGATCATGAAACCTCACCTCTGAGCAATGTGGGAGGAAAATATTGAGGATTTAGTTTGGGGAAAGTTCCCGAACTCTGTGGTTTTTAGTGAATGTAAATTTTCACTTCCGTTATTGCCGACCAATTATATTCTTTAAGATGGCTAGCTTTCGGCTTCTCCTAGTCTGAGGTACTAACACGGATGACCCGGAAGTGACAATCACAGAGGTGCTGCCTTTACCTCCTAGCCGAACAATCAGGAGCGTAGGGGTAATCACAGGAGCCAGACAACCCAGCTTGGCAAAAATCTTAAGTCAAATTGATGCATATTTATGGCTTTATAACGATAATTATGAAAGGCAGCGCTTGTATAATGAATACAAACGCTGATGATATATGTTTATTTTGACTCCGTTGCGACCGTTTATTATTTGAAAGTGGCCCATCGTCGGCTTCCACCCCTTTGTAGATGCTACACAGGGTGTTTCTTCCAATAACAAAACAACTCTTAGCCGACGTCTCAGTGCCCGAAGGCGCTTGTGTTGGCGGAAACAAGGCAATCAGATCTGCGGCCTTTATAACTTTCACTTAGTCATAGGAGCCGAAAGTTGCGGAGGCTAGCTATGAGCCTCGATTATTGTTCGGCACCGACCAAAGTCTAGCCATTAACACTTCATCCAATGTTATGAAAGGCCCGTCGTTTAACACGGGGTAATCACTATCGATCTATAATTTGACACCGTCATCGGATCGCTTACCAGTTTACGCCCATTGTGACAGTCAGTTTTCAGCTTTCTCCACTGAGGCGCGTAACCATTCGAGCTGGAAGCACAATCGCAGTGGTTCTCCCTTTGCACACCTAGCCGAACAAAGCGGCACGTAGGAGGCAATCACAGGAGCCGGGCAATCCAAGTATTGACAGAAGACACAATTCGAAACTGGTGCATATAAAGCAATATCGGAGAACATTTTGCCGAAGACTCCTCGGAGTACCTTGGCTTTGGTGGGTGATACGTCTCCAAAGTATCTATAATTTTTTTATTGTTCCATGCTATTATATTATCTGTTTTGGATGTTTAATGGGCTTTAATATGCACTTTTATATTAATTTTTGGGACTAACCTACTAACCAAAGGTCCAATGCAAATTGATGTTTTTATTGCCTATTTCAGTGTTTCGCAGAAAAGGAATATCAAACGGAGTCCAAACGGAATGAAACCTTTGCGATGATCGTTTTTGGAACAAACGCAATCCAGGAGACTTTGAGTACAAGTCTGGGAAGCCATGAGGTGGCCACGAGGCAGGAGGGCGCGCCCAGGGGGCAGGCGCGCCCCCCACCCTCGTGGGCCCCTTGTAGCTCCACCGACGTACCTCTTCCTCCTATATATACTCATACACCCTGAAAACATCCGAGAGCACCACGAAACCCTATTTCCACCGCCACAACCTTCTGTACCCATGAGATCCCACCTTGGGGCCTTTTCCGGAGGTCCATCGAAGGGGAAATCGATCACGGAGGGCTTCTACATCAACACCATAGCCTCTCCGATGATGTGTGCGTAGTTTACCACGGACCTTTGGGTCCATAGTTATTAGCTAGATGGCTTGTTCTCTCTCTCTCTCTCTCTTTGGATCTCAATACAAAGTTCTCCTCGATCTTCTTGGAGATCTATTCGTTGTAATACTTTTTGCGGTGTGTTTGTCGAGATCCGATGAATTGTGGGTTTATGATCAAGATTATATATGAACAATATTTGGTTCTTCTCTGAATTCTTATATGCATGATTTAATATTTTTGCAAGTCTCTTCGAATTATCAGTTTGGTTTGGCCTACTAGATTGATCTTTCTTGCAATAGGAGAAGTGCTTAGCTTTGGGTTCAATCATGCGGTGTCCTTTCCCAGTGACAGCAGGGGCAGCAAGGCACATATTGTATTGTTGCCATCGAGGATAAAAAGATGGGGTTTATATCATATTGCATGAGTTTATCCCTCTACATCATGTCATCTTGCTTAATGCGTTACTCTGTTCTTATGAACTTAATACTCTAGATGCATGCTGGATAGCGGTCGATGTGTGGAGTAATAGTAGTAGATGCAAAATCATTTTGGTCTACTTGTCACATACATGATGCCTATATACATGATCATGCCTAGATATTCTCATAACTATGCGCTTTTCTATCAATTTCTCGACAGTAACTTGTTCGCCCACCATAAGATTTGTTATCTTGAGAGAAGCCACTAGTGAAACCTATGCCCCCCGGGTCTGTTTTCCATCATATTAGTTTTCCGTCAACTTTCCAATTTCTATCGCTGTTCTTTTCTGCAATCTTTACTTTTCAGTCTATACAACAAAAATACCAAAAATATTTATCTTATTATCGCTGTCAGATCTCACTTTTGCAAGTGGCCGTGAAGGGATTGACAACCCCTTTATCGCGTTGGTTGCAAGGTTCTTAATTGTTTGTGCAGGTACTAGGGATTTGCGTGTAGTCTCCTACTGGATTGATACCTTGGTTCTCAAAAACTGCGGGAAATACTTACGCTACTTTGCTGCATCACCCTTTCCTCTTCAAGGGAAAAACAACGCATGCTCAAGAGGTAGCAAGAAGAATTTCTTGCGCCGTTGCCGGGGAGATCTACGCACAAGTCAAGACATACCAAGTACCCATCACAAACTCTTATCCCTCTCATTACATTATTTTCCATTTGCCTCTCGTTTTCCTCTCCCCCACTTCACCTTTGCTGTCTTTTTCGCCTTTTTCCGTTCGCCACTTTTCGCTTGCTTCTTGTTTGCTTGTGTGTTGGATTGATTGTTTGCCAAAATGGCTCAAGACAATACTAAATTTTGTGACTTCCAATACCAACAACAATGATTTTATTATCACTCCGATTGCTCCTATTACCAATGCTGAATCTTGTGAAATCAATGCTGCTCTATTGAATCTTGTCATGAAAGATCAATTTTTTGGCCTTCCTAGTGAAGATGCCGCTACCCATCTAAACAACTTTGTTGATTTGTGTCATATGCAAAAGAAGAGAGATGTGGATAATGATATTGTTAAATTGAAGCTATTTCTGTTTTCTCTTAGAGATCGTGCTAAAACTTGGTTCTCTTCTTTGCCTAAAATAGTATTGATTCATGGAATAAGTGCAAAGATGCCTTTATCTCTAAGTATTTTCCTCCCGCTAAGATAATCTCTCTTAGAAACGATATTTTGAATTTTAAGCAACTTGATCATGAGCATGTTGCACAAGCTTGGGAGAGGATGAAATTAAGGATACATAATTGCCCCACACATGGTTTGAATTTATGGATGATTATATTTTTTTTATGTTGGATTGAATTTTGCTTCTAGAAATCTTTTAGATTCGGCTGCGGGAGGCACTTTTACGGAAATCACTTTAGGCAAGATGACCGTCACCTTGGATCTCATTACTATCCTTGCTATGCTAGTTGTCTCGATGCTATCGATATATGTCGCGCTACCTATCTATTTGTTGTCAGCCCCTCCTTGTTGCCATGAAACCTCTAACCTTTGACACCATCCCAGCAAACCGTTGTTTGGCTTTGTTACCGCTTGCTCAGCCCCTCTTATAGCGTTTTTAGTTGCAGGTGAAGATGAAGATTGCTCCATGTTCGAGCTAGACGTTGTTGGGATATCACAATATCTATTAATTAAATTAATGCACCTATATACTTGGCAATGGGTGGAAGGCTTGGCCTTTTGCTCAGTGTTTTGTTCCACTCATGCCGCCTTAAGAACCGATAAACAGGGGTTATGTTCCTTGATTTTGCGCTCCTAACACGGTTGGGGTTTATGGGCCCCCCTCGATAATCCGCATTGCTTAAAGCTTTTCCAGCAAGACCCAACTTTGGTACTACTTTTTCCTAATAACTAAAACTTGGATAGGGACCGGCTAGCACCCGAGGACTCTTAATCAACCCTCGGGCCAGTGCTCCTCATGAGTGTTGGTCCAAACTGGACGGACTGCGAGGCCACCATGGGGAAACTCGAGGTTTGGTATATACCTGTAGGCTGACCTATCCGGTCGTGGCCTGAGACGAGTTACGCGCGGCTACTATCAGGGTGTCGACACGCCGGGAGGTCTTGCTGCATTAGTTTTACCTTTGTCGAAATATCTTGAGAACGTGATTCCGAGAATACTCGGGTCTTCCCAACATGCAGTTGTGACTCCGCAGATCGAGAGCTTGTGATGGGCTAAGTTGGGACACCCCTGCAGGGTTCTGATCTTTCGAAATCCGTGCCCGTGGTTATGTGGCAGATTGGAATTTGTTAATGTCCGATTGTAGAAAACTTGACAGAGGATCCGAAATAAAACACACAACCGCGTGAGTAACCGTGACTGTCTCTTTTCACTTTGAGAAGAGAACACGGTGGGGTTATGTTTGACTCGTAGGTAGTTCAGGATCTTTAGCGATCATTACTAGTTTGCAACCGTTTGCGTAGATGCTCTTCTTACTCTTGTTGGGGAACGTAGTATTTTAAAATTTTCATACGATCACGCAAGATCTATCTACTAGATGCATAGCAACGAGATGGGAGAGTGTGTCTACGTACACTCGTAGACCGGGGGCGGAAGCGTCTAGTGACACGGTTGATGTAGTCGAACTTTCTTCGCGATCCAACCGATCAAGCACCGAACGTACGGAGCCTCCGCGTTCAGCACACGTTCAGCTTGATGACGTCCCACGAGCTCTTGATCCAGTAGAACCTCGCGGGAGAGTTTCGTCAGCACGACGGTGTGGTGACGGAGATGATGAAGCTACCGGCGCAGGGCTTCACCTAAGCACTGCAACGGTATGACCGAGGTGTGTTTCTGTGGAGGGGGGCACCGCACACGACTGGAGAGATCAACTTGTGTGTTCTAGGGTGCCCCCCTACCCCCGTATATAAAGGAGCAAGGGGGGAGGCCGGCCGGCCCTCCTATGGCGCGCCAAGGGAGCAATCCTACTAGGAATAGGATTGCAATCCTATTCCTAGTAGGAATCACCAAGAGGGAGAAGGGGGAAGGAAAGAGAGGGAGAGAAGGAGAGGGAAAGAGGGGGCCGCGCCCCCCTCCCCTAGTCCAATTCGGACTGCCCCTTTGGAGGGGCCGTGCCACCTCCTGGTTGCTGCCCTCTTTCTTCCCTATGGCCCACAAGGGCCCAATTCCCCCCCGAGGGGTTTCGGTAACCCCCCGGCACTCCGGTAAATTCCGAAACTTTCCAGAACACTTCCGGTGTCCGAATATAGTCGTCCAATATATCAATCTTTACGTCTCGGACATTCCGAGACTCCTCGTCATGTCCGTGATCTCATCCGGGACTCCGAACTACCTTCGGTACATCAAAACTCATAAACTCATAATACCGATCGTCATCAAACGTTAAGCGTGCGGACCCTATGGGTTCGAGAACTATGTAGACATGACCGAGACTCATCTCCGGTCAATAACCAATAGCGAAACCTGGATGCTCATATTGGCTCCTACATATTCTACGAAGATCTTTATCGGTCAAACAGCATAACAACATACGTTGTTGCCTTTGTCATCAGTATGTTACTTGCCCGAGATTCGATCGTCGGTATCTCAATACCTAGTTCAATCTCGTTACCGGCAAGTCTCTTTACTCGTTCCGTAATACATCATCTCATGACTAACTCATTAGTCATTTGCTTGCAAGGCTTTATGATGTGTATTACCGAGAGGGCCCAGAGATACCTCTCCGACACTCGGAGTGACAAATCCTATTCTTGATCTATGCCAACACCATGAACACTTTCGGAGACACCTGTAGAGCATATTTATGATCACCCAGTTACGTTGTGACATTTGATAGCACACAAGGTGTTCCTCCGGTATTCGGGAGTTGCATAATCTCATAGTCATAGGAACATGTATAAGTCATGAAGAAAGCAATAACAGTAAAACTAAACGATCATAGTGCTAAGCTAACGGATGGGTCTAGTCCATCACATCATTCTCCTAATGATGTGATCCCGTTGATCAAATGACAACTCATGTCTATGGTTAGGAAACATAACCATCTTTGATCAATGAGCTAGTCTAGTAGAGGCATACTAGGGACACTCTGTTTTGTCTATGTATTCACACATGTACTAAGTTTCCAGTTAATACAATTCTAGCATGAATAAAAAACATTTATCATGATATAAGGAAATAAATAATAACTTTATTATTGCCTCTACGGCATATTTCCTTCAGTCTCCCACTTGCACTAGAGTCAATAATCTAGTTCACATCTCCATGTGATTTAATACCGATAGTTCACATCGTTATGTGAATAACACCCATTGTTCACATCGCCATGTGACCAACACCCAAAGGATTTACTAGAGTCAATAATCTAGTTCACATCGCTATGTGATTAACACCCAAGAGTAATAAGGTGTGATCATGTTTTGCTTGTGAGAGAAGTTTAGTCAATGGGTCTGTTACATACACATCCGTATGTATTTCGCAAATTTATATGTCTACAATGCTCTACATGGAGCTACTCTAGCTAATTGCTCCCACTTCCAATATGCATCCAAATTGATACTTAGAGTCATCTGGATTAGTGAAAAGCTTGCATCAGTGTAACTCTTTATGACGAACTCTTTATCACCTCCATAATCGAGAAAATATTTCCTTAGTCATCCAGTAACTAAGGATAATTTTGACCGCTGTCCAGTGATCTACTCTTGGATCACTTTTCTACCTCCTTGCCAAACTCATGGTAAGGTACACAACAGGTTGGTACACAGCATGGCATACTTTATAGAACCTGTGGCTGAGGCATAGGGAATGACTTTCATTCTTTCTCTATCTTCTGCCGAGGTCGGGCTTTGAGTCTTACTCAACTTCATACCTTACAACTCAGGCAAGAACTCCTTCTCTGACTGATCCATTTTGAACTACTTCAAAAACTTGTCAAGGTATGTACTCATTGAAGAAACTTATCAAGCGTCTCGATCTATCTCTATAGATCTTGAGGCTCTATATGTAAGTAGCTTTACCGAGGTTTTTTCTTTGAAAAAACTCCTTTCAAACACTCCTTTATGCTTTCCAGAAAATTCTACATCATTTCTGATCGACAATATGTCATTCACATATACTTATCAGAAAGGTTGTAGTGCTCCCACTCACTTTCTTGTAAATACAGGCTTCACCGCAAGTCTGTATAAAACTATATGCTTTGATCAACTTATCAAAGCATATATTCCAACTCCGAGATGCTTGCACCAGTCCATAGATGGATCGCTGGAGCTTGCACATTTTGTTAGCACCTTTAGGATTGACAAAACCTTATGGTTGCATTATATACAACTCTTCTTTAATAAATCCATTAAAGAACGCAGTTATGTTATCCATTTGCCAGTTTTCATAATCATAAAATGCGGCAATTGCTAACATGATTCGGACAGACTTAAGCATCGCTACGGGTGAGAAAGTCTCATCGTATTCAACTCCTTGAACTTGTCGAAACCCTTTCGCAACAAGTCGAGCTTTGTAAATAGTAACATTACCGTCTGCGTCGGTCTTCCTCTTGAAGATCCATTTATTTTCGATGGCTTGCCGATCATCGGGCAAGTCAACCAAAGTCCACACTTTGTTCTCATACATGGATCCCATCTCAGTTTTCAAGGCCTCAAGCCATTTTGCCGAATCTGGGCTCATCATCGCTTCCTCATAGTTCGTAGGTTCATCATGGTCTAGTAATATGACTTCCAGAACAGGGTTGCCGTACCACTCTGGTGCGGAACGTACTCTGGTTGATCTACGAAGTTTAGCAGAAACTTGATCTGAAGTTTCATGATCATCATCATTAGCTTCCTCACTAATTGGTGTAGGAACCACTGGAACTAGTTTCTGTGATGCACTACTTTCCAATTTGGGAGGAGGTACAATTACCTCATCAAGTTCTACTTTCCTCCCACTCACTTCTTTCGAGAGAAACTCCTTCTCTACAAAGGATCCATTCTTAGCAAGGAATATCTTGCCTTTGGATCTGTGATAGAAGGTGTACCCAACAGTCTCCTTTGGGTATCCTATGAAGACACATTTCTCCAACTTGGGTTCGAGCTTATCAGGTTGAAGCTTTTTCACATAAGCATCGCAACCCCAAACTTTAAGAAACGACAACTTTGGTTTCTTGCTAAACCACAGTTCATAAGGCGTCGTCTCAACGGATTTAGATGGTGCCCTATTTAACGTGAATGCAGCTGTCTCTAATGCATAACCCCAAAATGATAGTGGTAAATAGGTAAGAGACATCATAGATCGCACCATATCTAATAAAGTACGGTTATGATGTTCGGACACACCATTACGCTGTGGTGTTCCGGGTGGCGTGAGCTGTGAAACTATTCCACATTGTTTTGAATGAAGACCAAACTCGTAACTCAAATATTCACCTCCACGATCAGATCGTAGAAACTTTATTTTCTTGTTACGATGATTCTCTACTTCACTCTGAAATTATTTGAACTTTTAAAATGTTTCAGACTTGTGCTTCATCAAGTAGATATACCCATATCTGCTCAAATTATCAGTGAAGGTCAGAAAATAATGATACCCGCTGCGAGCTTCAACACTCATCGGTCCACATACATCAGTATGTATGATTTCCAACAAATCTGTTGCTCGTTCCATTGTTCCGGAGAACAGAGTTTTAGTCATCTTGCCCATGAGGCATGGTTCGCAAGCACCAAGTTGATGAATAATCAAGTGATTCCAAAAGTCCATCACTATGGAGTTCCTTCATGCGCTTTACACCAATATGACCTAAACGGCAGTGCTACAAATAAGTTGCACTATCATTATTAACCTTGCATCTTTTGGCTTCAATATTATGAATGTGTGTATCACTACGATCGAGATCCAACAAACTATTTTCATTGGGTGTATGACCATCGAAGGCTTTATTCATGTAAACAGAATAACAATTATTCTATGACTTTAAATGAATAACCGTATTGCAATAAACATATTCATGCTCAACACAAATGCCAAATAATATTTATTTAGGTTCTACACTAATCCCGAAATTATAGGGAGTGTGCGATGATGATCATATCAATCTTGGAACCACTTCCAACATACATCGTCACTTCACCTTTAACTAGTCTCTGTTCATTCTGCAACTCTCGTTTCGAGTTACTAGCTAATTTTAGCAACTGAACTGGTATCAAATACCCAGGGTTTTTTATGAACACTAGTAAAATACACATCAATAATCTTTATATATCAAATATACCTTTGTTCACTTTGCCATCCTTCTTATCCGCCAAGTATCTAGGGCAGTTCCACTTCCAGTGACCATTTCCTTTGCAGTAGAAGCACATAGTTTCCGGCTTGGGTTTAGCTTTGGGTTTCTTCACGGGAGTGACAACTTGCTTGTCATTCTTCTTGAAGTTCCCCTTCTATCCCTTTTCCCTTTACTTGAAACAAGTGGTCTTGTTGACCATCAACACTTGATGCTCTTTCTTGATTTCTACCTTTGCCGATTTTAGCATCGCGAAGATATCGGGAATTACTTTCGTCATCCCTTGCATATTATAGTTCATCACAAAGTTCCACTAACTTGGTGATAGTGACTAGAGAACTTTGTCAATTACTATCTTATTTGGAAGATTAACTCCCACTTGATTCAAGTAATTGTAGTACTCAGACAATTTGAGCACATGCTCACTGGTTGAGCTATTCTCCTCCATCTTGTAGGCAAAGAACTGTCAGAGGTCTTATACCTCTCGACACGGGCATGAGTATGAAATACTAATTTCAACTCTTGGAACATCTCATATGCTCTGTGGCGTTCAAAACATTTTTGAAGTCCCGGTTATAAGCCGTAAAGCATGGCGCACTAAACTATCAAGTAGTCATCATACCGAGCTTGTCAAACGTTCATAATGTCTACATCTGCTCCTGCAATAGATATGTCACCTAGCGGTGCATCAAGGACATAATACTTTTGTGCAGCAATGAGGAAAATCCTCAGATCACGGAACAAGTCCGCATCATTGCTACTAACATATTTCAACTTAGTTTTCTCTAGGAACATATCAAAAAAACATAGGGGAGCTATAACGCGAGCTATTGATCTACAACATAATTTGCAAATACTATCGAGACTAAGTTCATGATAAATTAAAGTTCAATTTAATCATATTACTAAAGAACACCCACTTAGATAGACATCCCTCTGGTCATCTAAATGATCACGTGATCCAAATCAACTAAACCATGTCCGATCATCACGTGAGATGGAGTAGTTTCAGTGGTGAACATCTTATGTTGATCATATCTACTATATGATTCACGCTCGACCTTTCGGTCTCCAGTGTTCCGAGGCCATATCTGCATATGCTAGGCTCGTCAAGTTTAACCCGAGTATTCTGCGTGTGCAAAACTAGCTTACACCCGTTGTATTTGAACGTAGAGCTTATCACACCCGATCATCACGTGGTGTCTCGGCACGATGAACTTTCGCAACGGTGCATACTCAGGGAGAACACTTATACCTTGAAATTTTGTAAGGGGTCATCTTATAATGCTACCGTCATACTAAGAAAAATAAGAAGGATAATAAGATAAACATCACATGCAATCAAAATATGTGACATGATATGGCCACCATCATCTTGTGCTTTTGATCTCCATCTCCAAAGCACCGTCATGATCACCTTCATCACTGGCGCGACACCTTGATCTCCATCGTAGCATCGTTGTCGTCTCGCCAACTATTGCTTCTACGACTATCGCTACCGCTTAGTGATAAAGTAAAGCAATTACATGGCGATTGCATTTCATAGAATAAAGCGACAACCATATGGCTCCTGCAAGTTGCCGATAACTTTACAAAACATGATCATCTCATACAAAACCGTATAACTCATCATGTCTTGACCATATCACATCACAACATGCCCTGCAAAAACAAGTTAGACGTCATCTACTTTGTTGTTGCAAGTTTTACGTGGCTGCTACGGGCTTAGGAAGAACCGTTCTTACCTACGCATACAAAACCACAACGATGTTTCGTCAAGTATGTGTTGTTTTAACCTTCACAAGGACCGGGCGTAGCCACACTCGATTTAGCTAAAGTGAGAGAGACAGACACCCGTCAGTCACCTTTAAGCAACGAGTGCTCATAACGGTGAAACCAGTCTCGCGTAAGCGTACGCGTAATGTCGGTCCGGGCCACTTCATCTCACAATACCGGCAAACCAAAGTATGACATGCTGGTAAGCAGTATGACTAGTATCGCCCACAACTCATTGTGTTCTACTCGTGCATATCATCTACTCATAGACCTGGCTCTGATACCACTGTTGGGGAATGTAGCATTTCAAAAATTTCCTACGATCACGCAAGATCTATCTACTAGATGCATAGAAATGAGAGGATGAGTGTGTCTACGTACCCTCGCAAACCGGGAGCGGAAGCGTCTAGTGACGCGGTTGATGTAGTCGAACTTTCTTCGCGATCCAACCGATCATGCACCGAACGTACGGAGCCTCCGCGTTCAGCACACGTTCAGCTTGATGACGTCCCACGAGCTCTTGATCCAGTAGAACCTCGTGGGAGAGTTTCGACAGCACGATGGCGTGGTGACGGAGATGATGAAGCTACCGGCGCAGGGCTTCGCCTAAGCACTGCAACGGTATGACCGAGGTGTGTTTCTGTGGAGGGGGGCACCGCACACGGCTGGAGAGATAAACTTGTGTGTTCTAGGGTGCCCCCTGCCCCCGTATATAAAGGAGCAAGGGGGAGGCTGGCTGGCCCTCCTATGGTGCGTCAAGGGAGCAATCCTACTAGGAATAGGATTGCAATCCTATTCCTAGTAGGAATCACCAAGAGGGAGAAGGGAGAAGGAAAGAGAGGGAGAGAAGGAGAGGGAAAGAGGGCGTCGCGCCCCCTCCCCTAGTCCAATTCGGACTGCCCCTTGGGAGGGGGTGCGCCACCTCCTGGCTGCTGCCCTCTTTCTTCCATATGGCCCACTAGGGCCCAATTTTCCCCGGGGGGTTCCGGTAACCCCCCCGGCACTCCGGTAAATTCTGAAACTTTCCAGAACACTTCCGGTGTCCGAATATAGTCGTCCAATATATCAATCTTCACGTCTCGGACATTCCGAGACTCCTCGTCATGTCCGTGATCTCATTCGGGACTCCAAACTACCTTCAGTACATCAAAACTCATAAACTCATAATACTAATCGTCATCAAACGTTAAGCGTGCGGACCCTACAGGTTGGAGAACTATGTAGACATGACCGAGACTCATCTCCGGTCAATAACAAATAGCGGAACCTGGATGCTCATATTGTCTCCTACATATTCTACGAAGATCTTTATCGGTCAAACCGCATAACAACATACGTTGTTCCCTTTGTCATCGGTATGTTACTTGCCCGAGATTCGATCGTCGGTATCTCAATACCTAGTTCAATCTCGTTACCGACAAGTCTCTTTACTCGTTCCATAATACATCATCCCGTGACTAACTCATTAGTCATTTGCTTGCAAGGCTTATTATGATGTGTATTACCGAGAGGGCCCAGAGATACCTCTCCGACAATCGGAGTGACAAATCCTATTCTTGATCTATGCCAACACCATGAACACTTTCGGAGACACCTGTAGAGCATCTTTATGATCACCCAGTTACGTTGTGACGTTTGATAGCACACAAGGTGTTCCTCCGGTATTCGGGAGTTGCATAATTTCATAGTCATAGGAACATGTATAAGTCATGAAGAAAGCAATAGCAGTAAAACTAAATGATCATAGTGCTAAGCTAACGGATGGGTCTAGTCCATCACATCATTCCCCTAATGATGTGATCCCGTTGATCAAATGACAACTCATGTCTATGGTTAGGAAACATAACCATCTTTGATCAATGAGCTAGTCTAGTAGAGGCATACTAGGGACACTCTATTTTGTCTATCTATTCACACATGTACTAAGTTTCCAGTTAATACAATTCTAGCATGAATAATAAACATTTATCATGATATAAGGAAATAAATAATAACTTTATTATTGCCTCTAGGGCATATTTACTTCAACTCTTGTACTCGTAAGTTAGCCACCATATAATGCTTAGCTGTTGTTGCAACCTCACCACTTAACCTCTCCTTAACCTTTAAGCTTTGCTAGTCTTGATACCCATGGTTATGGGATTGCTGAGTCCTCGTGGCTCACAGATACTACAACAACAGTTGCAGGTGCAGGTTTCCAATGTCTTGACATGAGAGCGATGTACTTGTGTTGGAGTTCTTTCTTCTTCTGCTTCGTCAGTCTTGGGTTAGGTTCCGGGTCGGCAGCCTGTGATAGCAGGATGGATGTCGTTGTGCTTTTCATGTTTGCATCCGTAGTCGGATGTCTTGTATTGATGATGTTGTATTCATGTGACTTGTATGCATTGTTGTATCCCCATGTATTTATGTAATGGTACGATGTGATGATATCCATCTTGCTAAGCGCCCGAAATGCGGTTGTGCCCCAATCACGAGTGTATCACGTCATCAGGATAGAATCACATCTTGGGCGTGATAAGTTGGTATCAGAGCCTTGACCGACCATAGGAGCCCCCTTGATTGATCGTAGCTTGGCCGTTGTCGAGTCTAGCAAAAACTATTTTGGAGTCTAGTTATATCGGAGAGTAGGAATTCTTTTTACTCCTCAGTCCCTTTGTTGCTCTAGTGAGGAATCTTGACGTAGGTGTTTTGAATTACTTCTCTTCCCCTTCAATTTTTTTTAGGATCACGCAGTTAGTTTTCATTCGTTGCGAAGTCAGCTCTTTCATCCGGTGCAATTCTCGTCAAGTTTAGTCGACCCTCTTTGTCTTTTGCAAGTTCAATCCTTAGTTCTTTCCAACTGGCGTCGGTTTCCCCGTTTGATGTGGTCTTTCTTTTTCCCACCCGCCTACCCTTTTTTTCTTCTCGTAGCCTGAGTCCTCAATCGTGTATCCATCCTACTCATGTGAATCCTTTGCATTCTTTCCTCAGTTATGTCAACTGGTGAATTCTCGTCTCGTCATCATTATTCATCTCTTTTCTTCTCCGGTGGATTCAATTCAAGTTTTTGGTGTTGATCTTATTATTTCACTGGTTCAAATGTTTTTCCCTTGCTCGTTCGTCTCTTGCCATTTAATTGTTCCGATGTTCCAAAGACATTCCAGGAGATTCGTCTGTGTTCTAATTTATTCAAGGTTGTCACCTCATTCGAGTCTTTCAAACGTTCCGGTGAATCGTTTCTCACTCGAATAATCCTTTCAACGGTGTTTTTTCTTCGGTGGGCTCATAACCCACAAACCATTTCCCAGGATCTTACTTGACTCTTCTAATTTTCCGGAGTGATTCCCAAATTGTTTGAAGTGTGACGTAAGAATGTATTCCATCAGTCATATGCCTTCTCCAAGATCGCTTTCAAATTGTTTGTGTGGTTCAACCTTTTCCGCTTTTCATTCATCCGGAGTATTTCATGAATTCTTCCATTGTGATCCTCCGACGGCCATCATTCAGAAGATTTCTTCGTTCTGAGTTTTCAACTTCGTCCTCCAAATATTCTTCATTCATGCCTCTTCGTTCGTCTCACATTCGTCCGGTGCTTCGTTCAAGTATTCTTTAATCAGTTCGCGATCTCTTCGTTCTCGTGTATCTAAATTCCCCAAGTGATTTATTCTTCCCAGCGATTCATTCTCTTGTATTCACTCAATTTCAATTCTTCACGGTGGTTTGTTCTCTTTCATCACTCAATTTTAATTCTTACGGTGGTTCGTTCATAATTCCATTTCTGGTGTTATCATATCAATTGTTCGTTTTCCAATCCTACCGGTGGGTCAAGATGACTTTCGCGAGTTTTGCGTTATATCCCTCGTTAACAAATTTTCAACGAGAATAAGTAGTATGCGAATCCATTGCTTCACATCAATTTAATTGGTGGAGGATAAGCATAACATAATTCTTATTCATTTTCATCAAGTTGATTTAATCTTTTCCTTCGGAATTTGTTCTGGATGAATAAATTCTAGTCCCAAGTCCTTTAATCTTTTCTTTTCCGTAGTTCAAGTTTTCCTTGACCATCTCGTCGAAACCTTCATCTAAATCATCGCAAGGCCTTATTCTTATTCTTTTCATCCTTCATCATGCTTTTGCTACCGGAGTTCCTCATGGCGGTTCATCATGAGTTAATTCATTCTTTAAGTGTTCATCAAATTCTTGTGGAGAAACTCAAACATTCTTTTTATTGCCCCTGGAGTTGTGCAAATAATTCTCCATATTCTTTTTAGTGGAGTTTTTTAATTCGTCGTTCTTCTCGGCTATTCAATCTTTTGGTTGTGGCATAATTCACCTCAAGTGAGATAATTTCCATAAGCCCACATCGAGCGAACTATTTTGTTGTTGATTTTCTCAACAACTCCGTTCAAGCCTTTCTCTTGAAGATACGCTTTCAAATTCGTTCGTGCTGTAAGTTGTCATCTTCTTCTCCGTTCTTTCATTGCATTCTTTCCATTCTTCCGGATGCATTGTATTGTTCATTTCATCATGTTTCGTTTCTTCTTCTCAGGTTCATGTCCTATTCCATTCATATTCAACCAGGGTGCTGTGTAATTTTTCTTGTTCTTATTCCTTCTCTATCTCACTTAACCAGGGTGGTTTTAATGTCGCTCTTGTCATTTAAACTCTTGATTCTTGTCTTTCTACCGCCAAGGTTCTCGTAATGTTCCTTGTTCCTCTTTTGTAACGGAGCTTCTCAATCTTGTTCATCTCCATTGTATTCTTTCTTTTAAGTTTCTTTCAACCTCCCAAGGTTCTTTGGTTTCACCTTCTTCCTTTTTCCCTTCCGTCTCGTTCCTAAGATCTCGGGATGAGATCTCTTGTTAGTAGGGGAGTGTTGTAACGCCTCGAGACCGACGCGCCAGGTGTCTTCCAGTTATTCGTCATCGTTGCCATGTCATTTGCTTGCGTGTTGCATTTTGTGATATCATCATGTGCATTGCATCAGCATGTTTTCGAAACTTGCATCCGTCCGAGTCCGCCCCTCCTTTTCATTGTCCGTTCTGAGCCCAGACACACTCGCACGCGCCCGTGGCACACCGAATATTTATTTTATAAGTGACCGGAAAATCTTCTCGGAAAGGGATGAAACTTGACGTGCAGTCTTATTATATTGTAGGTAGACCACCTGTCAAATTTCGTCGCATTCGGAGTTCGTTTGATAGCCCAATCATTAAACTTAGAGCAGTACCATTGCCGGTACTGACGTCGGACGTTTCGGTCTCCGAAATGTCGTGCCGGGCTGCCTCGCTGCTCTTCTCTCCCCTCAGACTAGCCTGTCTACACAGCCTATCTAGCCCACCTACACTTCCCCTCCGCTCCGGGCCGTCAGGTCGGGATCCGAAGGTCTGAAATGGCCCCAAAATCCCCCCTAGACCAAACCCTAGCCCCCCTTCCACATATAACACCTCCTCCCATCCATTTTTGGCAGCCACACCCCTCCCTCCTTGTTTTCCGCGCCCCAATCATTAGCCGCCGCCGCCCTCGTCGTTTTCAGCGCCAGCGAACCGAGCTCCGCCACTTGGCGCAGGCCAGCTCAGCCAGCGCCGCCGTTTTCCTCCGCCCGGGCCAGTGGCAAG
>LR738715.1:270506549-270536448 GCA_902687465.1 Secale cereale
TCCCCTCCAGCCCCCTCCACCGCCGCAAGCCCGCGCAGCCCGTCCCCGGTCCTCCACCGGGCCTGGATCCCGGCTCCGCCACCCTCCCGGGCCCAACCGCGCCTCCCGCTCTCCTCGCCCGCGCTCCCGAACCCTGCCACCGTGCCCCGCCGGCGACGCCCTCGTCGGGCTGCTTGCCGGAGCACCCCGCCGCCTCTCCGCATAGTCGCCTCCTACCTCGCCGCCGTCCTCCTGCGTGCGACCCCCCCCGCCCTGCCGTCCACGCCCGCGGGTCCGGCCTCATCGCCTCCTTGCCGGCCGCTGCAAGGCTCCACAGCCGCCAAGCATGCCGCAGCCGCGCCGGCCGGATCCGCCTCCCTCTCGCCGTCACCTCCCCGTCCCGCGACCGCTCCGGGCTGGATCCGGCGAGATCCGGCCGGAGGGGCACTCCGGCACCCCGGATCCATCGATCCCTGTCGCAGTCGGTGGCCGGCAACCGCCGCCGTCTCGCAGGCCCTCTACCTCGCCCCGCTCCGTCCCTGGTCGGTGGGCCCGCGCGCCCAGCCAGCTAGACATGTCCAGGTGGGCCTGGACATGTCCAAAACCCCCTCGGCCCATGCCACTGACTGGTGGGCCCGCGCGTCCGCGCCGCCGGACATGTCTGCTCCCCTTCGGACACGTCTGTTCCCCCCTGAGGTTGTTTTTATGTCCCGAAAAATCATTATTATGTGTGCATGTTCGCGTGGTGATAACTTTTTGCATGGTGATCCAAATTGAGCAAATAATATGTCAAAATGTTCGTCTCGTGATGCCCTACATGTTAGTTGCATTTGCATGCATGTTACTGTTCATCTTGTTATCTTAATCTTCGTTGCAAAACTACTATGTGATGTTAGTGTCAAGTCCTTGTTGTCTGTCAACAATTTGTTTGCATGTTTAACATGGTGTAACTTTGTGCATGTTGGTCCAAATGGAGTGTATGATATGTCAAAATATTCATTGTGAAGTGCTCTACATGATGGTGGCTGTTGCATTCATGTTAGGTGCAATATTGCCATGTTTATCTCTGTTGCAAAAGTGCATGTGGTTGTTAAGTGCTGAAACTTGTTATAATATGTTGATTTGTCTTTTTCATATCTTTATGTGTGATTTTTGTTTGAGCTACATGTGAATATGTTTTAGAAGCACAATCATGTCATCTTTGCTGTACTGCAATCCACTTTTTATGATATGCCTTGTGGTGAGTGAAACAAGCTTGCAAAGTAACCTACTCGCTGTTGGCTGATTTCTTACACTTGTTGAAAACTGCTAAGTCTGAAACTGTTATATCCTGATGCCATGTTTGCTTGATGCTATAGTCAAATCCATGAATCTTTTGGAATGTTCAATGACCATGTCTTATGATCTATCCATTCATGCTCTTGTTTGCTTAAATGGTCTGTTGTAGCTTGTTGTTTTCATGCTCTCAAATTGCTATAAAATGTTTCAGTCGACCTGTTAACAGTAAGTTCAGTTTTGCCATGTGAATAGCTAGTGTTCTGTGCATCCTATGACCATGTTCTTACCATGAGTAGCTTCATAAGCATGTCCTCTCGCTGTTGGTTATATTCACATGTCATGATATGCTTTGAGATGAGTTGCACAAGCTTGCAAACATGCCTACTTGTCGTTGTTGCTGCCATGTTCAGTTTATTTCACTAAGTCTGTGAAACTGTTATCTTTTGCAATCTTGCCATGATGTTTTGAGCATGTTCTAGTGGTGTTTGGTAGTAGCTCAGTGACCATGCTTGTAGTGCTTGACATGTACATGCTTGGCATGCCCTTTGTTGGCATGAAATGTTAATATATCATGTTGTTTCGATGTCAACTACATGCATACTTGCTGTTTTGCTCTGATTGTGTTTCAAACTTGCTTCGAGTGTATGTGATGAACCGTTGCTCTGTTTTGAGCGTGCTTTATATGAAACTTGTGTTTTTTGCATTTAGATGCATAATAACATGTTGTACACCTGCTTGGAGTGTGTTTGCTTGATGTTTGGATGTGTTTTGCATCATTGCCTTGCTTAACTTGTTTTGCTCATATCTTCTAGGTCGTAGCTCCGAATTAAAAGAACTTTATATGTAACTTGACTAGAATTTTGAGTAGATCATCGTGGTGCATGTTAAATTTCTGTTTAAGAACTTTAACTTAAGGTTTGTTCAGATCTGGACCAATTTCGAAAATTGCATATGAGGACTTACCGGAGTTGTTATATGTCGTTTTCGGCCTCATTTAAACTTGCCTTGTTGTGTGTTCTTGTATGCTTCATCCCTTGCCATCATTTGCATCATCTATCCTTGTCATGCATCATACTTGGTTGAGCATCATGTATTGTTATGTGTTGTGTGTTTACTGTGTTGTTTGCTTCTTCTCGTTAGTTCCCATTTCGTTGCGATCGTGAGGATTCGTTCATCTACACTTGGTTCGTCTTCGTGGCTTCTTCTTCGTCTTCTTCATGGACTCGTTCTTCTTCCTTGTGAGATTCCAGGCAAGATGACCGTCACCTTAGATCTTATTACTATCCTTGCTATGCTAGTTGTCTTGATGCTATCGCTATATGTGGCGCTACCTATCTATTTGTTGTCAGCCCCTCCTTGTTGCCATGAGACCTCTAACCTTTGACACCATCCCAACAAACCGTTGTTTGGCTTTGTTACCGCTTGCTCAGCCCCTCTTATAGCATTGTTAGTTGCAGGTGAAGATGAAGATTGCTCCATGTTGGAGCTGGACGTTGTTGGGATATCACAATATCTATTAATAAAATTAATGCACCTATATACTTGGCAACGGGTGGAAGGCTTGGCCTTTTGCTCGGTGTTTTGTTCCACTCATGACGCCTTAAGAACCGATAAACCAGCGTTATATTCCTTGATTTTGCGTTCCTAACACGGTTGGGGTTTATGGGCCCCCCTCGATAATTCGCATTGCTTAAAGCTTTTCCAGCAAGACCCAATTTTGGTACTACTTTTGCCTAATAACTAAAACTTGCATAGGGACCGGCTAGCACCCGAGGACTCTTAACCTACCTGTAACGCCCCGGACACACCCGCCGGTGGTCGTTACTCCTGGCGGGATCTAGACTGGCCTCACATATCAATACTAGTCTTTTCTGCGCACTTTGTCCTCACTCATGCGCACCCGGGAGCAACTTCCCGGTCGGTCACCCATCCTGAAACTACTCCAAGCTGAGCACGCTTAACTTTGGAGTTCTATCCGAATGGGCTCCCGGAAAAGAAGGAATTCCTTATTGATATGAGTAGTCTATCATCCCTAATAAGCCATGCCATCACATACACCCTCACTCACAGGAACCGACGTCCTCGTCGGGCCACAGGAACGTTCCCTCTTGGCACAACCGTCTGTGCTTCTAGGACAGCACATGTGCCATGCCGTGTGCCACGATGGGTCACAAACGTCATGCACAACATGACTGCAAACTGTCCGCAAACATCCGTGTAACCGCAAGCGTCGGCTCTGATACCAACTTGTAACGCCCCGGACACACCCGCCGATGGTCGTTACTCCTGGCGGGATCTAGAGTGGCCTCACATATCAATACTAGTCTTTTCTGCGCACTTTGTCCTCACTCGTGCGCACCCGGGAGCAACTTCCCGGTCGGTCACCCATCCTGAAACTACTCCAAGCTGAGCACGCTTAACTTTGGAGTTCTATCCGAATGGGCTCCCGGAAAAGAAGGAATTCCTTATTGATATGAGTAGTCTATCATCCCTAATAAGCCATGCCATCACACTACCCCCGGGCCAGTGCTCCTCATGAGTGTTGGTCCAAACTGGGCGGACTGCGGGGCCACCACGGGGAAACTCAAGGTTTGGTATATACCTGTAGGCTAACCTATCCGGTAGTGGCATGAGACGAGTTACGCGCGGCTACTATCAGGGTGTCGACACGCCGGGAGGTCTTGCTGCATTAGTTTTACCTTTGTCGAAATATCTTGGGTACGGGATTCCAAGAATACTCGGGTCTTCCCAACATGGAGTTGTGACTCCGCAGATCGAGAGCTTGTGATGGGCTAAGTTGGGACACCCCTGCAGGGTTCTGATCTTTCGAAAGCCGTGCCCGCGGTTATGTGGCAGATTGGAATTTGTTAATGTTCGGTTGTAGAAAACTTGATAGAGGATCCGAAATAAAACACACAACCGCATGAGTAACCGTGACTGTCTCTTTTCACTTTGAGAAGAGAACACAGTGGGGTTATGTTTGACTCGTAGGTAGTTCGGGATCTTTAGCGATCATTACTAGTTTGCGACCGTTTGTGTAGATGCTCTTCTTACTCTTGTACTTGTAAGTTAGCCACCATATAATTCTTAGCTGCTGATGCAACCTCACCACTTAACCTCTCCTTAACCTTTAAGCTTTGCTAGTCTTGATACCCATGGTTATGGGATTGCTGAGTCCTCGTGTCTCACAGATACTACAACAACAGTTGCAGGTGTAGGTTTCCAATGTCTTAACGTGAGAGCGATGTACTTGTGTTGGGGTTCTTTCTTCTTCTGCTTCGTCAGTCTTGGGTTAGGTTCTGGGTCGGCAGCCTGGGATAGCAGGATGGATGTCGTTGTGCTTTTCATGTTTGCATCCGTAGTCGGATGTCTTGTATTGATGATGTTGTATTCATGTGACTTGTATGAATTGTTGTATCCCCGTGTATTTATGTAATGGTACGATGTAATGATATCCATCTTGCTAAGCGCTCGAAATGCGGTTGTGCCCCAATCACGAGTGTATCACGTGATCGGGATAGAATCGCATCTTGGGCGTGATAGTCATGCTACCTACCACTCATTTTTCGAGCCTTCCAAATTTCCATGAAATAACCTCTAACCTTATCCACCATCCTAACAAACCGTAGTTTGACTATGTTACCGCTTTGCTCAGCCCCTCTTATAGCGTTGCTAGTTGCAGGTGCAGTTGCAGTTGCATGTTGTTCCATGTTGGGACATGGATATCATGGATTATCACAATATCTCTTATTTAATTAATGCATCTATATACTTGGTAATGGGTGGAAGGCTTGGCCTTTTGCTTGGTGTTTTGTTTCACTCATGCCGCCTTAGTTTCCGTCATACCGGTTTTATGTTCCTTGATTTGTGTTCCTAACACGATCGGGGTTTATGGGCCCCCCCTTGATTCTTCGCTTAAAGTAAAGCTTCCCCGAGGAGATCGAACTTTGGTTTTACCATTTTCCTAATAACAACTAAAACTGCATAGGGAGTAATTAACCAGAGAATTCTTAATCAACAACCCCGAGGCTAGTGCTCGACATGAGTGTTGGTCCACCTACCTAGCAGTCGGCGGTGCCACCTGATAACCCACAAGTGTAGGGGTCGTTTGTAGCCCTCTTCGATAAATAAGAGTATCGAAGCCAAGGAGGAGTTGAACGTAGAACAAATATTCCATCAAGTTCTAACAACCACCGATACAACTCTACGCACACTTAACATTTGCTTTATCTAAAACAAGGATAAAACTAGATGTACTTAGCAGGAATAAAACTTGAAATAAATTGCAAGACAATAAATAAAGTAGTGTTGTAGCAAGCTTTTTGTAACACAAGAGAATGATTTGTCCATAGGCCATCAACTACGTTACTAGATTGATAGAAAGTTTATATGTGGGAGAGGCCACTTCTAGCATGTCGTCCCTTACTTGGAATGCTATGCACTCATGATTGGAACTCTAGCAAGCATCCGCAACTACTATCGTTCATTAAGGTAAAACCCAACCATAGCGTTAAGATATATTGGCCCCCCTTCAATCCCATATGCATCAATTGATATGCTAGTCTGAAGTTGTTGTCACCCTTGCCCTCCAATACATATTATAGGAACCAAAGGACATCAACATAACCACAAGAAAATTAAACCAATCATTTCAATTTCATCGATAAGCCCGTAGGAGAAAACATAATAGGATAACCACATATCATTGGATAATAGTATGTAGTGTTGAGCACCATTTTTAAGTAGAGAATTACAACGAGAATAGAGAGGTCACACCACTGCATAGAGGGGGAGAAATTTGGTGTTGACGGTAGCAAGATTGTTGATGTAGATCACTGTCACCTTCCTAGCCCCAGCGGCACTCTGGCGTCGTCGAGAGAGAGGGGGACAGAGCCCCCTCCTTATTCTTCTTCCTTGGCCTCCCCCTAGATGGGAGGAGGTTTCCCCCTCTGGTCCATGGCATCCATGGTGGCGGAGGGGCGAGAGCCCCTCCGAGATTGGATCTGCCTCTCTGTTCTCTTCTGTTTCGCGTACCCAGATCTAGCCCTTCACTGTTTCTTAAATTCCCGGAGATCCCTAACTCTGATTGTGCTAACATTTTTACATGATTGTTTTCCATAAATTAGATTTCTTGAGCCTAAAGAAGGGCCCCAACCGACGTTCGAGGAGGGCATAAGACACCTGGGCGCGCCGGGCACCCCCTAGCGCGCCCTTGTGGGTTGTGGTCACTATGGGGCCCCGTTTGCATTAATTCCAAGTCCCAAAAATCACATCAATTCCAAAATAATTCTGCGTAATTTTTTATCGAGTTTGGACTTCATTTGATACGGATTTTCTATGAAACAAAAACATGCAACAAACAGGAACTGGCACTGGGCACTAGATCAATAAGTTTGTCCAAATAAATCATATAAATTGTTGCCAAAAGTATGTGAAAGTTGAATAATATTAGCATGGAACAATAAAAAATAATAGATACGACGGAGACGTATCACCGCCTCGGGGCAACTCGAGGTCTTTTGTCTATCGTCCACTTTGCTTAGACGGATGAGTTTAGAGAGCGCGGGGCTCTGGACACAGATCTGACTCACCAGGAGATTGATACGTCCATTTTGAATCATGTTTTCTTGCTATTATTTATGTGTTTATTATGCATAATAATACTTTTTGAGTAATTCTAATGCCTTTTCTCACACAATTTGCAAGGAATGCACCAAGAGGGAGAATTTCGACTATTGGAAATCTGGACCTGAAAAGCTACGTCAGGCCGCCTATTCTGCACAACTCCAAACAAGCTGAAACTCCATGGAGAATTTTTATGAATTATTTGAAGAATATTGGAGTAAATAAGCACCAGAGGGGGCCCACCAGGTGGGCACAACCCACCTGGGCGTGCCAGGGAGCCCAGGCGCGCCCTAATGGGTTGTGCTCACCCAGGCCCGCTTCCGTTGTCCATCTTCTGGTATATAAGCCCTTCTGACCTAGAAAAAATAAGGAGAAGACTTTCGGGACAGAGCGCCGCCGTCTCGAGGCGGAACTTCGGCAGGAGCACTTTTGCCCTCCAGCGGAGCGATTCCATCGGGGGAACTTCCCTCTCGGAGGGGGAAATCATCATCATCATCACCATCAACAACTCTCCCATCTTAGGGAGGGCTATCTTCATCAACATCTTCAACAGCACCATCTCATCTCAAACCCTAGTTCATCTCTCATGTTCAATCTTGTTACTGGAACTATAGATTGGTGCTTGTGGGTGACTAGTAGTGTTGATTACATCTTGTAGTTGATTACTATATGGTTTATTTGGTGGAAGGTTATATGTTCAGATCCATTATGCTATTTAAAACCCCTCTGATCTTGAGCATGTTCATCATTTTTGAGTAGTTACCTTTGTTCTTGAGGCCTCAGGAGAAATCATGTTGCAAGTAATCATGTGAATTTGATATGTGTTCGATATTTTGATTGTATGTATGTTGTGATTCCCTTAGTTGTGTCATGTGAACGCCGACTACATGACACTTTACCATATTTGGGCCTAAGGGAATACAATGTGGAGTAGTAATTAGATGGTGGTTTGCGAGAGTGACAGAAGCATAAACCCCTGTTTATGCACTATTCCGTAAGGGATCGATTGGATCCAAAAGTTTAATGCAATGGTTAGAATTTATTCTTAATACTTTTCTCATAGTTGAGGATGCTTGCGGGAGGGTTAGTTGCGGATGCTTGCGGGAGGGTTAATCATAATAAGGAGGTTTGTTCAAGTAAGAACAGCACCTAAGCGCCGATCCACCCACATATCAAATTATCAAAGTAGCGAACACGAATTGAACCAACATGATGAAAGTGACTAGATGAAATTCCCGTGTACCCTCAAGAACACTTTGCTTATTATAAGAGACCGTCTTGGCCTGTCCTTTGCCTCAAAAGGATTGGGCTATCTTGCTGCACTTTTGTTACTATTATCGTTACTTGCTCGTTACAAAATTATCTTGCTATCAAACTACTCTGCTACTTACAATTTCAGCACTTGCAGACATTACCTTACTAAAAACACTTGCCATTTCCTTCTGCTCCTCGTTGGGTTCAACACTCTTACTTATCGAAAAGAGCTACAATTGATCCCCTATACTTGTGGGTCATCAAGGCAATTTTCTGGCCCTGTTGCCAGGGAGTGAAGAGCTTCTGGTAAGTGGAAATTGGTAAGGAAACATTCACATAGTGTGCTGAAATTTATTGTCACTTGTTACTATGGAGAACAATTCTTTGAGGGGTTTGTTCGGGGTATTTTCACCTCGACCGGAACCACAATTAGCTACCCCTCAACCCGCTGCACCTATTGAAAATATTGAATATGAAATACCTTCGGGTATGATAGAACAACTGCTAGCTAATCCTTATGCAGGAGATGGAACCTAACATCCTGATATGCACTTGATATATGTGGAACAAATTTCTGGATTGTTTAAGCTTGCAGGTCTACCCGGAGATCAAGTTATGAAGAAGGTTTTTCATTTATCTTTGAAGGGAAAAGCATTAACATGGTATAGGCTATGCGATGATATTGGATCTTGGATCTGGAACCGATTGAAAATGGAGTTTCACCAAAAAAATGTCATATGCATCTAGTTCATCGTGATCGGAATTACATATATAATTTTTGGCCTCGTGAAGGAGAAAGTATCGCTAAACCTTGGGGGAGGCTTAAGTCAATGTTATATTCATGCCCCAATCATGAGCTCTCAAGAGAAATTATTATTCAGAATTTTTATGCTCGGCTTCTCGTAATGATCAATCCATGATTGGTACTTCTTGTGCTGGTTCTTTTATGAAGAAAACTATTGAATTCCGGTGGGATCTTTTGGAAAGAGTTAAATGTAACTCTGAATATTGGGAACTCGATGAAGGAAAAAAGTCAGGTAGTAAGCTTAAGAATGATTGTGTTAAATCTTTTATGAATACTGACGCCTTTTCAAAGTTTAGCACTAAATATGGACTTGACTCTGAGATAGTAGCCTCCTTTTGTGAATCTTTTGCTACTCATGTTGATCTCCCTAAAGAGAAGTGGCTTAAATATCACCCACCTATTAAAGAAGAAATTAAAGAATCGGTACAAGTTAAAGAAGAAACTATACTTTATAATGTTGATCCAGTTGTTCCTACTGCTTACATTGAAAAACCACCTTTCCCTGTTAGGATAAAGGAACATGCTAAAGTTTCAACTGTGGTTGACAAAAGTTACATCAGAACACCTAAACCAGATGAGAAAATTAAAGTAGAACCTAATATTGCTATGATCAAAGATCTCTTGGAAGAAAATTTAGATGGGCATGTTATTTGCTTTAATGAAGAAGCTGCTAGAATTGCCAAGCCTGATGAAAAAGATAAACACAAACCTATTGTTGGCATGCTTGTTCTCTCAGTCATAATAGGAGATCACTGCTATCATGGTTTATGTGACATAGGTGCTAGCATGAGTGCTATTCCCTACTCTTTATACCAAGAAATTATGAATGACGTAGCACCCGTAGAGATAGAAGACATTGATGTCACTATTAAACTGGCTAATAGAGACACTATTTCACCAATTGGGATTGTTAGAGATGTTGAAGTCTTGTGTGGGAAAATAAAATACCCTATTGATTTTCTTGTTCTTGGTTCCCCACAAGATCACTTATGTCCCATTATCTTTGGTAGACCTTTCTTAAACACCATTTATGCTAAAATAGATTATAAGAAACAAACAGTCGGTGTTAGCTTTGGTGATGAGTCTCATGAATTTAATTTCTCCAAATTTAATAGAAATCTTCATGAAAAAGAATTACCTAATAAAGATGAAATTATTGGTCTTGCTTCTATTGATGTGCCTCCTACTGATCCTCTAGAACAATATTTGCTAGACCATGAAAATGATTTACATATGCATGAAAGAAATGAGATAGATGATATTTTCTTTGAACAACGTCCTCTGCTTAAACACAATCTACCTATTGAAACTCTAGGAGGTCCTCCTCCACCTAATGGTGATCCTGTGTTTGAATTAAAACAATTGCCTGACACTTTGAAATGTGCTTATCTTGATGAAAAGAAGATATATCATGTTATTCTTAGTGCTAACCTTTCAGAACATGAAGAAGAAAGATTGTTGAAAGTTCTAAGGAAGCACCGAGCTGCTATTGGATATACTCTTGATGATTTAAAGGGCATTAGTCCCACTCTATGTCAGCATAAGATTAATATGGAACATGATGCTAAACCCATTGTCGATCATCAACATCGGTTGAATCCGAAGATGAAAGAATTGGTAAGAATGGAAATATTAAACTTCTAGAAGCAGGTATAATCTATCATATAGCTGATAATAGACGAGTAAGCCTCGTCCATTGTATTCCTAGGAAAGGAGGTATTACTATTGTTCCTAATGATAAGAATGAACTTATTCCACAAAGAATTGTTACAAGCTATAGAATGGTAATTGATTTTAGGAAATTAAATAAAGCAACTAGAAAATATCATCACCCTCTACCTTTTATTGTTCAAATGCTAGAAAGATTATCAAAGCACACACACTTTTGCTTCCTTGATGGATACTCTGGTTTTTCACAAATACCTGTTTCTCAACCTGATCAAGAAAAGACTACTTTTACTTGTCCCTTTGGAGCTTATGCTTATAGATGTATGCCTTTCGTTTTAGGCAATGCACCTGCTACCTTTCAAAGATGTATGACTGCAATATTCTCTGAATTTTGTGAAAAGATTGTAGAGGTTTTCATCGATGATTTCTCTATCTATGGGAAGTCTTTTGATGATTGTTTAAGCAATCTTGATCGAGTTTTGCAGAGATGTGAACAAACAAGTCTTGTCTTGAATTGGGAGAAATGTCACTTTATGGTTAATGAAGGTATTATCTTGGGCCATAAGATTTCTGAAAAGGTTATTGAAGTGGACAAGGCTAAAGTTGATGCAATTGAGAAAATGCCATGTCCTAAGGATATCAAAGGTATTTGTAGTTTCTTTGGTCATGCTGGTTTCTATAGGAGGTTTATCAAAGACTTCTCTAAAATTTCTAGTCCTCTCACTAACCTTTTACAAAAGGATGTTCCTTTTGTTTTTGATGATGATTGCTTTGAAGCCTTTGAAACACTTAAGAAAGCCTTAATTTCTGCACCTATAGTTCAACCACCTGATTGGAACTTACCTTTTGAAATTATGTGCGATGCTAGTGATTATGCTATTAGTGCTGTTCTAGGACAAAGAATTGATAAGAAACTAAATGTTATTCATTATGCTAGTAAAACTCTAGACAGTGCTCAAAAGAATTATGCTACAACTGAAAAAGAATTCTTAGCAGCTGTGTTTGCTTGTGACAAATTTAGATCTTACATTGTTGATTCAAAAGTAATTGTTCACACAGACCATGCTGCTATTAAATATCTTATGGAAAATAAATATGCTAAACCTAGACTTATTCGGTGGGTACTCTTGCTACAAGAATTTGATTTGCATATCACTGATAGAAAAGGAGCTGAGAACCCTATAGCTGATAATTTGTCTAGACTTGAAAATATACTTGATGGTCCACTACCTATTAATGATAGTTTTCCCGATGAGCAGTTAGCTGCAATAAATATTACTAATAATACTCCTTGGTATGCTGACTATGCTAATTACACTCTTGCTAAATATTTACCACCTAGTTTTACCTACCAACAAAAGAAAAAGTTCTTTTATGATTTAAGACATTACTTTTGGGATGACCCACATGTTTATAAAGAAGGAGTAGATGGTATTATTAGACGTTGTGTACCTGAGCATGCACAGGGATAAATTCTTTGGAAGTGTCACTCCGAAGCATGTGGAGGACATCATGCTGGAGATAGAACTGCTCACAAGGTATTGCAGTCTGGATTTTATTGGCCTACTCTCTTCGAAGATGCACGTAAGTTCGTCTCCTCTTGTGATGAATGTCAAAGAATAGGTAATATTGGTAAGCGTCAAGAAATGCCTATGAATTATTCACTTGCTGTTGAACCATTTGATGTTTGGGGATTTGATTACAAGGGACCTTTTCCTTCCTCTAATGGGTATACACATATTTTGGTTGTTATTGATTATGTTACTAAATGGGTAGAAGCTATTCCAACCAGTAGTGCTTTTCACAGCACCTCTATTAAAATGCTTAAGAATATTATTTTCCCAAGGTATAGAGTCCCCAGATATTTGATGACTGATGGTGGTTCACACTTTATTCATGGTGCTTTCTGTAAAATGCTTGCTAAATATGATGTTAACCATATAATTGCATCACCTTATCATCCTCAGTCTAGTGGTCAAGATGAGCTTAGTAATAGAGAAAGAAAATTAATTTTGCAAAAGACTGTCAATAGGTCCAAGAAGAATTGGTCTAAGAAATTAGATGATGCACTTTGGGCTGATAAAACAGCTTATAAAAATCCTATGGGTATGTCTCCTTATAAAATGGTTTATGGTAAAGCTTGTCATTTGCCTCTTGAGTTAGAACATAAAGCTTTTTGGGCAATCAGGGAACTCAACTATGATTTCAAACTTGTTGGTGAAAAGAGGTTATTTGATATTAGCTCATTAGATGAATGGAGAACCCAAGCCTATGAAAATGCCAAGTTATTTAAAGAAAAAGTTAAAAGATGGCATGATAAAAGAATCCAAAAGCATGAGTTCAAAGTCGGAGAATATGTACTTTTGTAAAACTCTCGTTTCAGGTTCTTTACATGCAAACTCCTCTCTAAATGGGAAGGCCCCTATGTTATCGAGGAGGTTTATCAGTCTAGAGCTATCAAAATAAATAATGCTGAAGGTACTAACCCGAAGGTTGTTAATGGGCAACGAATAAAGCATTATATCTCAGGTACGCCCATTAATGTTGAAAGTAATATTATCCAAACTTTGACACCGGAAGAACACATACAATAATCCTTCCGGAATGCTCCAGAATCGTCAAAATAAGGAGGTACGTGATACGATAAGTAAACGGACTCAGAAAAATCAAAAAAAAATATTTTTTTATCAGTTTTGGAATATTTACAAAAATAGGAAAATAAGCACAAGACACCAAGGCGCGCCAGGCTTGCCTGGCGCGCCCAAGCAGGCTTGCCTGGCGCCCCCAGGTGGGTTGTGCCCTCCTCAGGTACCTTCCAGACTCCGTTTTTCTACAACTTGCTTGTTTCCCAAGATAAAAAATCTTTATATACCCCCCGAACCTGCTGACCACCGTATCGCGGAGAAATCTCCTGTTCTTCTTTCTTGCTAATTTCTGGTAGATCTGAGATCATGTCGTCTCAAGGCTCAGGAGATGAGAGCCCTTCCTCCCACAAGTCCTTTGATATCTATGTTTTTAAGCCTGCACATGCTTGGTCTATGGACGAGGAGGAAGAAGATGAGCCTCTTCCCCCTTGTTTTCAACGTGAGGCTAAGGTAGCATTGGGAAAGAAAATATTGAAGCTCGAGCTGGAGAACGAAGACCTAAGGGACGAAATTTTTAGCCTACGACGCAAGTTGGAAGAGCTCACTATTACTCCTTCACCACCAAAAGAAAATTGAATATCGGGTATGGGCACTCCCCTTGGCTTTCTCCAACCTTGAAGGAGGTGCCCCGGTATCGTATCATCCCTACTATCCTTTTGCATTTACTTATCCTAGTTCGATCCTTTGCTTTAAAATAAATGAACGTTTAGTTTGATCCCTTCTTTTTGTGAGTTTGCTTAGTGATCTATCTTTGTAATCATGTGTGAGAAATATAATAAAGTTTAGTTTTGAGTTTTTGCTTTCTTTACCTTCCTTTTGCAATAAAAAGAAAGGTTATAATTGAATGAATAAAAGAAAGGAAATAAATTAGGAATACCATATGCTAATCTTATGGTAGGTGATGGCACCACATAAGGAAAAGTATAAGTAGAAATATTTATTAGAGGTTGACAAACATAGCATTAGTCAATGATGCAACTCGTGAAAGAATTAATAAGGGAAGAGAAGATTCACATATAAATATACTATCCTAGATATCTTTTGTGATTGTGACCCCCCATCAAAATATTATATGCCAAAATTGTTGATGGTGGACAAGGAAGACAACTTAATGATTTATTTTTGTTCATATTCACATAGAAGTCATATTTTCATAGATCCTTTAACATGTGGTGGTTGCTCAATATCTTTTCTAGCCAAAAATTCCGCATTAAGTAGTGATACTACTTGTGCATCCAAAAACCCTTAACCCAAATCTTTTTTGAGAGTCCACCATACCTACCTATGGATTGAGTAAGATCCTTCAAGTAAGTTGTCATCACTGCAATAAGGCAATAAAAATTGCTTATAAAAGTGTGAGCTCATTTAGTGTAAGAGAAAATTGAGCATTGCACGAACTTGTGATGCTGAAGAATGAAAGTGCAGACTGCATAATAAAGGTTGCTATCACGAGGGGCAATGCAATGTGACATTCTTTTGCACTAAGGGATTGAGCATACAAACAAATAAGCGCATGGCAACCTTTGCTTCCCTCTGCGAAGGGCCTATCTTTTACTTTTATGCAAAGATTTAAAGTTTTCTCTCTATTCCTTTTCATTTTATCCTTTGGCAAGCATCATGTGGTGAGGAAAGATCTAGGCACATATGTCCAATTGAATATGGGTACATGAGTTATTATTGTTGACATCACCTCTGAGTTGAGTATGTTGGGAGGCAAAACCATAAGCCCCTATCTTTCTATGTGTCTGGTTGAAACGTTTTTCTCATGTGTATGCGGTGAGTGTTAGCAATCATAGAAGACTATATGATGATTGAGTATGTGGACTTGCCTAAAGGCTCCAATACGTGACCCTTCCTGAAAAGATGATGAATTGTAGTTGCAAAGTTGACTGAAAACATAGTTTGTTGGTTTCTAATAGAGTTTATGCTTTATACTTCAACTGTGCGATGAACTGTTACTTATTCATGAGAAGTCTATGATACAAGTCCTTTGATAAAAGCCTCATGTTTAAATTTGTTGTTGTTATAATAATAAACATGATGCTTCTATGATCGTATTTTGTTTTTATCGACACCTCTCTCTCAAAGCATGTGGACATGTTTTTCGATTTCGGTTTTCGCTTGAGGACAAGCGAGGTCTATGCTTGGGGGAGTTGATACGTCCATTTTGCATCATGTTTTCTTGATGTTGTTTATGTTGTTATTATGCAGAATAATGCTTTTGGGAGTAATTCTAATGCCCTTTCTCTCATAATTGGCAAGGAATGCACCAAGAGGGAGAATTCCGACAACTGGAAATCTGGACCTGAAAAAGCTACGTCAGGCCACCTATTCTGCACAACTCCAAACAAGATGAAACTCCACAAAGAATTTTTATGAATTATTTGAAGAATATTGGAGTAAAGAAGCACCAGAGAGGGCCCACCAGGTGGGCACAACCCACCTGAGCGTGCCAGGGAGCCCAGGCGCGCCCTGGTGGGTTGTGCTCACCCAGGCCCGCTTCCGGTGCCCATCTTCTGGTATATAAGCCCTTCTGACCTAGAAAATATAAGTTGAAGACTTTCGGGATGGAGTGCCGACGTCTCGAGGCGGAACTTGGGCAGGAGCACTTTTGCCCTCCGGCGATTCCGCCGGGGGAAGTTCCCTCCCGGAGGCGGAAATCATGGTCATCATCATTACCAGCAACTCTCCCATATTGGGGAGGGCTATCTTCATCAACATCTTCTACAGCACCATCTCATCTCAAACCCTAGTACATCTCTTGTGTTCAGTCTTGTTATCGGAACTATAGATTGGTGCTTGTGGGTGACTAGTAGTGTTGATTACATCTTGTAGTTGATTACTATATGGTTTATTTGGTGTAAGATTATATGTTCAAATACATTATGCTATTTAATACCCCTCTGATCTTGAGCATGTTCATCATTCGTGAGTAGTTACCTTTGTTCTTGACATCACGGGAGAAATCATGTTGTAAGTAATCATGTGAATTTGATGTGTGTTTGATATTTTGATAGTATGTATGTTGTGATTCCCTTAGTGGTGTCATGTGAACGTCGACTACATGACACTTCACCATATTTGTGCCTAAGGGAATGCATTGTGCAGTAGTAATTAGATAGTGGGTTGCCAGAGTGATAGAAGCTTAAACCCCAGTTTATGCACTATTCCGTAAGGGACCGATTGGATCCAAAAGTTTAATGTTATGGTTAGAATTTATTCTTAATACTTTTCTCGTAGTTGCGGATGCTTGCTGGAGGGTTAATCATAAGTAGGAGGTTTTTTCAAGTAAGAACATCACCTAAGCACTGATCAACCCACATATCAAATTATCAAAGTAGCGAACATGAATTGAATCAACATGAAGAAAATGCCTAGATGAAATTCCCATGTACCCTCAAGAACACTTTGCTTATTATAAGAGACTGTCTTGGCCTGTCCTTTGCCTCAAAAGGATTGGGCTATCTTGCTGGACTTTTGTTACTATTATCGTTACTTGCTCGTGACAAAATTATCTTGCTATCAAACTACTCTGCTACTTACAATTTTAGTGCTTGCAGACATTACCTTACTGAAAAACATTTGTCATTTCCTTCTGCTCCTCATTGGGTTCGACACTCTTACTTATCTGAAAGAGCTACAATTGATCCCCTATACTTGTGGGTCATCAGAGATCTCCTTAGGATAGTTTTCCTTTCTTCGAAGAACTTGTTCACCGGGATTCCAAGAATACTCGAGGTGTCCCTAGATGGAGGTTTTACCTTCGCGGATCGTGAGAGTTTGTGATGGACAAAGTTGGGACACCCCTGCAGGGTTTAATTGTTTCGGAAGCCGTGCCCGCGCTTATGTGGCAGATTGGAAATTTATAATATCCGGTTGTAGAGAACTTGACACCAGATCCGAAATAAAATACACCACTCGCGTGCGTAATCGTGACCATCTCTTTTCAAGGGAGTCCGGGAAGAGAAGACGGTGGGGTTATGTTTGACATGTAAGTAGTTCGTGATCACTTCTTGTCGGCGCAGGGCGACACCTACGGGGTCACGTGGATCCCTTCTATTGTTTGGCAGGGAAGAGGGGTAGAGCAAAGAGCGGATCTAACGATCAACACGACGGATTTTTACCCAGGTTCGGACCACTGAGCAGCGTAAAACCCTAGTCCTGCTTGAGTGTTTATTTTGTGTTCTTGAGCTTCGGCTCGCTGCTATGCATGCAAGATGGGCCCATAGGGTCCAAAAGATCGAATCCTCCTCCAGTATGCCATGGGCCTCCTTTTATATGTCCAAGGGGCTGCCATGGTGGCATACAGGAGGTGTAAAGTAGCTACAGTGTCTATGTTTATCATCGGCGTCTTAGGACAAACGCATTTAATGCGTTGATTATGTGCCCTCTAGCTTTATCGGGGATGGGCGTAGAACCTGTCCCACCGTCGCCGCCCCACCCTGTCTTGAGACGCGTCCCTGCCGATGAGGCATGCAGTGCCAAGTTGGCTAGCCAGCTGCTGTGCTGGAGAAGGGGCAGGATCTTCACGAAGATCTACATGCCACCACGCAGGCGCCTACTAGGATGGCTGGCCGGCTACTATGCTGGTTCGGTGATGGGGTGGCGGAGCCTTGCCGCGATCTTGCCGACGTCCCCGGCAAGGATCTTGCCGGGGGCTCATGGACGCCTTCGGCAAGGATCTTGCAAGGTACCTCGTCTTCTGGCCTTCACAGAGATCTGCACGACACTACGTGCATACCCCTGGGTCTTGGCCTTAACGTTGTCGATGGTGTCAGAGCTCTCAACCCCGAGGGTGGTGCTTTTGTTAGTGCTCGGCAAGCTGCCCTAGCAAGGATCTTGTCGGGGCCTCGCAAGCCGTACCGGCAAGGATCTTGCCAGGGGGCCAGCTCGCCCTCTGCTCTCTGGCTTGGTCGCTCCTCCTCACCTTGCATCTGTCCTCGATCGCCCCTATCGGGCTGTGCCACGGGCGTGGCTACGACTGCCCGTGCACAAGTATGAGGTGCTAAAGGGCCCAAACTTCAGTACACCGACAGGAGCCCCCGGGCCTGGTCCACACATGAGTGTGAAGCGTCGTTGGGCCAGGCCCAAATGATGCGCAAGCACGCGTGGCAGGGGACGAATTCTGTAATCTTCTCGTCTGTCATGTTTGTAGTGGCCCGTGAATGGCCTTTATTTCACGCGATGGTAATCGCTGTCCCACGCTTCCCACTACACCCGCCTTTTTCGCCACGTACGCCGCATGCATGGCGTGGGGTAGGTGGCGGATGTGTGGGATATGGGGAGGTGCGCCATGGCAGATACCCCATGCGCCTTTGATTGGCGCGGGGAGGACGATCGATGACCTTGCTCGTTGCCAATGGCTTTAATGAGCCGGACTCGAAAGGGCCCTCCAGAGAAGGTGTAGAGCCAGCCCCCAGTCCTTCTTGCTTGGCTATAAAAGGAGGATTGGTAGGAGAAGGGAGGGGCATCTCCTTGCGTCTTCTCTTCTTCTCCGTCCTCCATCCACCACCATGCCGAGAGGGCGCAGTCGTGGCTGACCCTCTGCGGAGGCTACTAGATCTTCCTCTCGCCAGAGAGCCGTGGCGGTCAAGGAAGAGCCAAGCACCCAAGGGGAAGAGCCGAGCCCCCAAGGCGGAGGTGCTGGACGGGGTCGCGGTCGGCGAGGTGGTCAAGGCAGAAAGGGATGTGGGAGTGGGGCACCTGTGGTGCCGCCATCTCCTTCCGCTTCGCCAGGCGGCCATGTCGGAGACACGGCGCTGGATTTTATCTTGCGGCTGTGCAACCCGCCACGTAGCCGCCTTCGTCTTCATGAGCTATTTGCGAGGGTGCTGGAGGTTGACCAACCATCGTGGTTGAGGCTTCACATGAAGGGATGTTGCAATGGTGCTATGTGGGCGAACGTGAAGTTCCGCGTCCCTCATATAATGCTTCTTCTCCTGGTTGGAAAACCTTTGCACGCGCCCACTGCTTGACGAAGGGGCACGTCCTCCGCTTCAAATTGGTGGAGGCTAACCTGCTCTCTATCAAGGTCTTTGGGCACTCGGGAATCCGGTTAGGGTGCTGCGCGGAGAGCTCGACCGATGACGAAAGATCCTCCTCGAGTGATAGCGACGAGGAGGAGACCGGTGGGGAACACTACAGGGGCGGGTCCGACTAGGCGGCAGAACCCCCGTCACTAGGCGACGCTGGCAGCCCGACCATCTGCACCTGGCCCTCTCCCCGGTAGAGCAATTTACCGGGGGTAGTTCTTGGCGGCGGCCCCTCAAGCCAGCTTCTTGAAATTCTCGGGGCTGTCGCTTCTGGCGGCTGGCACTGGAAGGCCGAAGAAGACGAAGAAGGCGGGTGGCGGGCCGTCATGTCGGAGTACGATGGCACCGACGCCTTTGTGTCGTATTGCCGGCTCTTTGCCTCATCTTTCGGCTTCACTCGCGACGCCGTCATCACCAGCCCTCTTCTGGACGGCCGCTGGGATGTTCTCTTGGTGTCTTCTGCCGCGGGCACCTCGCCTGGGCACTCTTTTTGTCCTCCTGCTATCTAGATCCGCTTGCTGAGGAGAGGGATAAGAAAAGGATTAAGGGCATCTTATCTTTTTTTAGATCTTAAGCCCGCGGGCACTTGTCGAATTTAAACTTTGTAACCCTTTGCTCATGCTTATATTCCGTATGAATTGTACTTGTTTAATCAATGTATTAAAGAAGAAAAAGGGTGTTTGCCGGTTTCTTTTGTGTGTGAGCGAGGCTCACACCAAGGAGCGAGTCCTCTTGATTTTTTAAGCAAACAACATCACCCGGCAACAAGCCTTGCCGTCTTCCCGCTTTGTACCCCGGCCACGCCCACACTCTCAGCGGAAGTAGGTGCAAAGCAGGATTAGGCCTTTCACCCGTCCCTCTTCCATCGCAACTACAACCAAATTCCAGCCCAAAAGAAAGGGTTTTGGGCATAAGAAGGAGGGAGCACGGTGGCATGGGAGCGAGCGAAGTTTCATACGTTCAAGCTTCATACGGAAGTACGCAGCGGGGGGAAAGAAAGAACTTATCTGAATCTGCTGCCCCCGACAGCATTGGCTTGCCGAGGTCAGGGCGTTAGTTCGTCTCCTTTCTTCCAAAAAGTTCCGCTGAAGTGCCCGTGCGGCCTACGGATCAAAAAGGACTAGAAGGGACAGAAAGACACATACTCGACCTCTATGCTAGGGGCTAGCTGCCGCTAAGCACTATCAACCCTACCAGAGAGACTCAAACTAGCATGCATGCTAATTCTTAGGGCGCTGGCGCTTCATTTATTTATCTGATGCTCAGGGTCTGCGCCTGACTTTGTACAAAGGGTCACATGCCTTGTCGGCAAGGCTTGTACAAAAGGTGGTTTGCCGGGGGCCGACAACCGCGCCTCATGGGTAAAAATTGCGAAGATGTTCAATGTTCCAGGAGTTGCTCACTGGAATACCATCCTCAGTCTCCAGGCGGATTGCGCCGGTCCTGGTGACTTGTATTACTCGGTAAGGGCCCTCCCACTTTGGCGTCAACTTGTTGGAATTCTTGGCCGACTGAATGCGCCAAAGAACAAGGTCGCCTTCCTCAAAGCTTCAGGCATGAACCTTGCGGCTATTGTAGCGGCGCAAGGCTTGCTGGTAGCGTGCAGCTCGCACAACATCCTGATGACGATCTTCCTCGAGGAGCGTTGTGTCATCTTGTCGCAACTGCTCTTGCTCAAGCTCATCATAAGCGAGCACTCGAGTTGACCCGTATATGAGTTCCGTGGGGAGAAATGCGTCTGCCATGTACATGAGGGAGAAGGGTGTCTGGCCGGTGGCACCATTTGGCATTGTTTTGATTGAGCAAAGAACCGCCGGCAACTCGTTAATCTAGCATCTTTCGCACTTGTGCAACCTGTAAAAAGTCCTCGTCTTGAGGCCTCGCAACACTTCAGCATTTGCCCTTTCCGTCTGGCTGTTGCTTCGTGGATGTGCAACAGAAGCAAAACATATCTTGCTACCGAGGTCTTGGACGTATTGCATGAAGGTGCGGCTTGTGAACTGTGTGCCTTGTCGGTGATGACTCTGTTTGGCACACCAAAACGGCAAACTAGTCCTTTGAAGAACTTGACGGCTGATTGTGCTGTCACCTTTCTCACCGGTTCCACTTCTGGCCATTTTGTGAACTTGTCGATCGCAACATACAAGTACTCAAAGCCCCCGACAGCACGGGGAAAGGGGACCAGTATGTCGAGCCCCCAGACCGACGATGGCCAGGAAAGAGGGATTGTCTGAAGAGCCTAAGCTGGTTGATGGAGTTTCTTCGAATGGAACTGACACGCTTCACACCTGGTTACTAGCGTAGTTGCATCCTCGAGAGTAGTGGGCCAAAAGAAACCTTGTCGGAATGCCTTGCCGGCAAGGGCTCTTGATCCTATGTGAGAGCCACATACACCTCCATGTATCTTTGCCAACAGCTCCAGTCCGTCCTCCCGGGGAATGCACTTCAATTTCACACCGTTCGGTCTTTTCCAGTACATGACGTCATCCACAAACTGGTACATGACAGACCGACGGGCTACTTTCTCCGCTTCTTCCTGTTCCTCAGGGAGTTCCCATGTTTGGAGGAACTGAACGGTGTGCCGCGCCCATGCCGGAGCCTGAGACTCGACGACAAGGCCTAGAGGCATGTCTTCTGTCGTGGGAGCGGTTGTCTCTACGGCAACGGCTCAAGGCCCTGCCGGAGCCTGTCATTCCCCGGCAAGCTCGACGTCCCTAGCAACATCCTTGCTGGCGGCTCCTGGGAGCTCGATGGGAAAGTACTTGCCGGGGCCCGATTTTCTTTGCTTATTCTATCCTGCCAATGGTTCAACGGATGGCTTGGTTAGTTGGAGCACAAAGGTCCCTGGTTCCATAGGTAACTTGAGGGCAGCACGTTTTGATAGGTTGTTAACAATGATGTTCTCTGCTCGAGGAACATGCTCTGCTTGCAGACCGTCAAAACGCACTTCCCACTTCCTCACTTCATCCACATAAGCTTCCATCGGCAGACTCTAATAATCCTTGTTCACCCGCTTTACTACGAGTTGCGAATCCCCACGGACAATCAACTTTCTGATCCCAAGGTCTGCCGCAATCCTAAGACCGGCAAGAAGTCCCTCATACTCTGCGGTGTTGTTCGTCGATCTCTCCTGGGGAAAATGCATTTATACTACGTACTTGAGGTGCTCTCTAGTGGGCGCGACAAGTAGTATGCCGGCACCGGTGCCTTGCAGCGAAAAAGCCCCATCAAAGTACATAATCCAGTTGCGGCTTGTTTCCTTGCCGGGGAGAGTGGTCTCTTGTATTTCTTTGTCAGGCGTTGAGGTCCATTCCGCAATGAACTCTGCCATAACTCTGCTCTGGATTGTCGAAGTGCTTTCGAACCTGAGACCAAAGCTTGACAGTTCCAACACCCATTCCACAATCCTTCTAGTTGCATCTGGGTTGTACAAGATCCGTTGCAACGGGAAGCAAGTGATGACGGTGATCTCATGTGCTTGAAAATAATGGCGCAGCTTCCTCGAGGCCATAAGGAGGCCAAAGAGCAGCTTCTGCACACTAGAGTATCTTGATCTAGCTCCCTGCAAGACGGAGCTGACAAAGTAAACTGGGTGCTGCATCATCTTCTTCCTGTGTATTACTTCGTTTGCTTGTGCAGATCCTACCTTACCGGCGCCAGACCCTGTTAGGGCCCCTGCCTTGCCGATGCCGGACTCTGTCAGGTGTCCTGCCTTGCCGGCACCAAACCCTGCCGGGGAGAGCTCTGGCTCATCATCCGATAGTCTTGCCGCCGCTGCTGCCTCTTCGTTAGCTTCCCTCTGCACAACTAGTGCAGCATTGACCACTTGATTCGTTACCGCTAGACATAGCAGCAATGGCTCTTGTGGTTTAGGCGCAACTAGTATTGGTGTAGAGGAGAGGTACCTCTTCAAATCCTGCAGCGCTGCCTCAGCCTCCGGGGTCCATTTCATGGGCCCTGCCTTCTTCAAAATATTGAAGAAGGGGAGGGCGCGCTCAGCAGATTTGGAGATGAACCTACCTAAAGCAGCCGCAGCTAGCAAGCCGACACACATCTTTGACTCACCTTGGCACTTCAATCTGCTTAATTGCCTTGATCTTGTTGGGGTTTGCTTCGATCTCGCGCTGAGATACAAAGAACCCAAGAAACTTGTCGGATGGAACACTGAACACGCACTTCTCAGGGTTGAGCTTGAGATTGATCTTGCGCAAATTTTCAAATGTTTCTTCCAAATCATGCACAAGTGTTGCCCTATCCTTGGTTTTGACCACTATATCATCCATGTAAGCCTCCATATTTCTATGGAGCTGGGGCTCAAAACCGATCTGAACTACTCTTGCAAATGTCAAACCAGCACTTTTCAACTCGAAAGGCATTCGTATAAAACAATACGTACCACATGGGGTGATAAAGGCGGTCTTCTCTTCATCTTCCTTCGTCATGAAGATTTGGTGGTATCCTGAATAGGCGTCAAGGAACGACACCAGGTCGCACCCGGCAGTGGTGTCCACGATCTGGTCAATGCGCGACAAAGGGAAAGGATCCTTTGGGCAGGCTTTATTGATATCTGTATAATCAATGCGCAGCCTCCATTTCCCATTTGCCTTACGCACCACCACCGGATTGGCCAACCATGTTGGGTGGAGCACTCCTCTGACCAAGCCTGAAGCTTCCAACTTCCTAATCTCCTCAATGATAAACTCTTGCCGCTCCAAAGCTTGCTTCCTGACCTTCTCCTTGACGGGACGCACATGAGGACAGACAGCAAGGTGGTGCTCAATCACCTCCCTGGAAATGCTGGGGATGTCGGATGCTTGCCATGAAAACACATTGACATTCGCCCGTAGGAAGGCGACGAGTGTGCTTTCCTATTTGCTATCGAGGGTGGAGCTTATAGTGAAAGCTTCGCCTGTGCCGTCCTCCTTGACGGGCACCTTCTTGGTCTTTGGTGGTGCAGCCTTGGATTTCTTGCTCTAGCCGGTGGAACTCTCCAGCACGTCTTCAACGAGAACGCATCACTCCAAAGAGGCGCGCTTGCCAGAGTTTGTGCAAGAGGCTTGGCCAGGGCCAGAAATCTTGTCGGCGACTGAGGTCTTGCCGGTTTTCTTCCCCTCGGGCGCTCCATCGGCAGGAGCAAGTGCCTTGGCGGCAGGTGCTACCACCGCTTCCCGGTAGAGCTGGTCGTCACAGATGAGTGCGTCCTTCTTGTCGGAGCTGACAGTGATGATGGTCATCGGGGCGGGCATCTTCAGCGTGTTGTAGGCGTAGTGTGATGCCGCCATAAACTTGGCCAGTGCTGCGCGGCCAAGGATCCCGTTATATGGCAATGGGATCTTGGCTACATCAAAATCGATCTTCTCCGTCCTGTAGTTCAGCTCGCCGCCAAATGTAACTGGTAGTGTGATCTTACCCTTCGGCTGGCTTCTCCCCGGATTGATCCCTTGAAACGTGCCTGTCTCCTCGAGATCTCCTTTGGGGATTTGCAACTTCTTGATCACTTGGGGCTAGATCAAGTTTAGTCCGGCCCCACAGATAACTAGAATTTTTGTTACCTTGAGGTTGCGAATTGTTGGGGAAACCAACAAGAGCAAGCACCCGACCGCGGTTGTGCGATCGGGTGGTCCTCGGCATCGAAAATTTCAGTGGCTTCTGGGCGTCGATCGACGGCTCCGCCGCATTGACCTCACGCGCCCACTATTTAAGCTGGCGGTGAGAAGAATGCAACGAGGCACCGCCATCGATGCACATGGCTTCCGTGGCCTTTTAAAATTCTTGGTCACTGGAATCGTCATCCTCTTCGCGGTCATCATCCCCCTATTTCTTGTTGTGGACTTGAGCAGGCCTCTCTTGTTGCTTCAACTTGCCGCGACACCCCCCTCGGTCACCGCGCTTCTTGCCAGACCCCTCGGCACCATCTTGGCCCTTCTCCTTGTCTTGTCTCTCATACTCAGATTTCTGCCTCTCCACAAGCTGTTCAACTTGTCGGCAGTTCTAGAGGTCATGGCCCTTGGTGCGGTGGATCTTGCAATATTGCTTGTTGGATCCCTCCGACTTATCAGCAGCTGCCAGGTCTTGGTAGGCGGCACACCAGGCAACATCCTTGCCGGGGATGTCAACCTTGGCCTTCTTGGAGGTGCCGAGATCGCCGGATTCCTCGGCGGTAAACGCGGTCTTGCGCCTGCGCTTCCTATTACGTCGTCGGCCTTTCTTTGGCGGTGCGACGCCGTCTTCGTCTCCAGAATTGCTACCCGCGTCGGCATCTTCGCCTGGGTACTTCCTCCCTTCTTCAGCACGAGCACATCAGTCGGCCAGAACATGTAGTACGGCAACATACCTAACCTTGTTCATGGCCATCTCTTCACACATCTTGCGGTTGTGCATATTCTGATGGAATGTGTTGACGACAGCGGCATGATGAACATCTAGGATGTTATATTGCACATGGTTGAATCTCTGTATGTACTTGCGCAGGGATTCGCCGTCCTTCTAGGGTTTAAGCTTCTGTCACTCTAGCAACCCATCATCTACTTATTACTTCCCAATGCCTTCCCCTAGTCCCAAATAAAGGTGAAGTGTCATGTAGTCGACGTTCACATAACACCACTAGAGGAAAGACAACATACATCTCATCAAAATATCGAACGAATACCAAATTCACATGACTACTTATAACAAGACTTCTCCCATGTCCTCAGGAACAAACGTAATAATCACAAATCATATTCATGTTCATGATCAGAGGGGTATTAATGTGCATAATGGATCTAAACATATAGTCTTCCATCGAATAAACGAACTAGCATCAACTACAAGGAGTAATCAACACTACTAGCAACCCACATGTACCAATCTGAGGTTTTGAGACAAAGATCGGATACAAGAGATGAACTAGCGTTTGAGAAGAGATGGTGCTGGTGAAGATGTTGATGGAGATTGACCCCCTCACGATGAGAGTATCGATGGTGACGACGATGGTGACGATTTCCCCCTCCCGGAGGGATGTTTCCTCGGCAGAATAGCTCCGTCGGAGCCCTAGATTGGTGTGACGCCCCAAGACCAACGCTCCAGAAGACTTCTAGCTATTCCGAGTTTCGTCGTGTGATTTGTTTGTTTTTTGCATTCATCTTTGCATCATGCCATCATTTCACAAACCAACTAAAACTCTTTTAAATAAATCATGTGGATCTTCGATCTATTTAAACCGAGGGGACTCACATGGTGACTTCTCTTTATAACATATCCTCCCGATATTAGGGAGCTATTATAAAATATTCCATTGTTTTGGAATCAACCATAACACACTTGCAAGAGAATTCCCATACCCTTTCCATCTCAAGTTTGTTCCCCTAACTATGCCAAGAATTCTCATCTCTTCTATCGAGGCTCCTCTAAAAGTCTCAACATTTTTGGACACTCCTAAAGTCTAGACTCCATTCAAACTCCTCCGGTGCAAGTTAAATAATTTTGGATTTAACTTCCCCAGTTTTGTCGGAACCACTTTTGTCGGTTTGGAAATGTTCCATAAAACCTTACAAAATATGTTCCACCATTTTATTCCTGTTCATGGCCTCTTCCCTTAATTCTATTGATCTCTCTCTCTCTCTACTTTTATTTCTGCTGAAGAGAATTAAGAGAGAGAGAGAGAGAGAGATCAATAGAATTAAGGGAAGAGGCCATGAACAGGAATAAAATGGTGGAACATATTTTGTAAGGTTTTATGGAACATTTCCAAACCGACTGTAAAAATTGCTAAATGACATGGGGATTTACCGGGATTGCTATTTGTTGTTTTCGGCCCCATTTAAATTGCTTAGTTAGTGTAGTTTTATTATGCTTCACCTCTTGCCATGTTACCCCTTGCCATGTTAAAAACATTTAAACTTGTTGGGTTCATTACTAGAGCAAACTAAATCATGTAATGTGGAGTTTCGTCAATATGCAACTCGTTGCATATTGAGCTCCACTTAACTTGTAGTATTGTTTGTGCACTTTGCCATGCCTTGCATATTTAAACCGTACATCCATCATTCTTGTTTGAGCATCATATGCCATGTTTATGCTTGTGTGCTTACCATGTTGTTTGCTTCTTTCCGGTTTGCTCTCTCGTTAGCTTCGGTTTTGTTCCGGAGTTGTGAGGATTCATTCGACTATGTTCGCTTGTCTTCTTCATGGACTCGTTCTTCTTCCTTGCGGGATCTCAGTCAAGATGAACATTCCTTGATATCACCTCTATTGTTGTTATGCTAGATGCCCTTGCTCTATTGCTTTCTCGCGATACCGATCCTTTTGCATGTCAGCCCCCACCTTGCCATGAAACCTCTAACTACCTACCTAGCAAACCGTTGTTTGGCAAAGTTATGCTTTTGCTCAAGCCCCCTCTTATAGCGTTGCTAGTTGACTGCGAAGATGAAGTTTGATCCATGTGGATTGGGTGTTTGGGAATAACACAATATCTATTATTTACATTAATGCACCTATATACATGGAAATGGGTGGAAGGCTTGGCCTTTTGCGCGGTGTTTTATTCCACTCATGCCGCCTTAAGAACTGATAAACCGGTGTTATGTTCCTCGATTTTGCGTTCCTAACGCGGTTGGGTATATGGGGACCCCTTGATAGTTCGCTTAGAATAAAACTCCTCCAGCAAGGCCCAACTTTGGTTTTACCATTTGCCTAATAACTAAAAACATGCATAGGGACCGTCTAGCACCCGAGGACTTATTTAACAACCCGGGTCAGTGCTCCTCATGAGTGTTGGTCCACACTTGTCAACCACCGGTGGCCACCAGGGGCAACTTTGGTTTGGCCTACCAGAAGTTTGGACAATATTATCGTGGCCTCAGACGATATACGCACGGCTCCTATCAGGGTGTCGGCATGTCGGGAGGTCTTGCTGGACTTGTTTTACCATTGTCGAAATATCTTGTACACCGGGATTCCGAGTCTGATCGGGTAGTCCCTAAGATAAGGTTTTTTTACCTTTGTTGATCGCGAGAGCTTGTGATGGGCTAAGTTGGGACACCCCTGCACGGTTATGATTTTTCGAAAGCCGTGTCCGCGGTTATGTGGCAGATTGGAATTTGTTAATATCTGGTTGTAGATAACTTGACCCAAAACCTCAAACATAATACACTACCGTGTGAGTAGTCATGATGGTCTGTTTTCGAGGGAGTTCGGGAAGAGAACACGGCTGGGTTATGGATGACTCGTAGGTAGACAGGATCATCTAGTGATCATGAATAGTACACGACCGATGGCTTTCACTTCTGTTCTCGCTCTGATGATACGTAAGCTAGCCACCTCATCTACGCTTAGTGCTTGTAGCAGCCCACTTATACACTTTCTCCTTACCAAAAGGCTTTGATAGTTTTGATACCCGTGAATGGGATTGCTGAGTCCTTGTGACTCACAGTTTAGTACCAAACACAGGTGCATGTACAACCAAGTACGATTCAGGTGATGGCCAGGAACTCAAGTGGGAGTTTAATGAGGAACATGGGCGTATGTATGTGACGTGTCCCGACGATTAGTAGTGGTTCCTACTAGGGCCGATCGGGCATAGTGGGTGGTTATCTTCTTTTCATTTGGATTTGTCCGTAGCCAGACCATGATTGTACGTGGATGAATGTATGACTTATTTATGCATTATGTGAAGTGGCAATTGTAAGCCAACTATGTTTTTTCTCCTTTGTTCTTGTACATGGGAATGTGTGAAGATAACCATCTTGCGATCATACCAAAATGCGATTATGCCTATAAGTCATGCCTCGACACGTAGGAGATATAGTCGCATCTTGAGCGATACAAGTTGGTATCAGAGCCTTCCCCGACCTAGGAGCCCCTACTTGATCGAACCGCTGCCGATGTTGAGTCTAGAATTTTAAAAATGTTTTGAGTCTTAGGATTAGATGTATCGGAGAGTAGGAATTCTTTTTCTCTTCATCCCCTTCGTCGCTCTGGTGAGGAGTCCTGACGTAGAAGTTTTGACTTCCTACCCTCTTTTCCACTAAATTTTTTAGGATCACGCAGGTATTGTTGGGATCGTTTCGATATCTTTGTGACGAGAACATTGTTCTTGGTGCCTCCTGTCATTTAGGGGTTGTGGCAGTGTCCCGGGGAGTTGAGCTCCGAGGTGTTGTCGTCACAATTGTAACGTTGCAGTTCTGGAATACAAGAGGTGGCCAGCATCGAAAACGCTTCTATGCATGTCTGGTGGTGAGATAACCCCGACTTCACCCAGTACTGGGGGGATAGTCCGGGAGTATTGCCACAGCTAGTATAGAGGATGCTTTTCGAAGGTCTGAGGTAAACGGTTTCCAAAGTTGTCTGGTTATGTGTTCACGGATGGATATAGCTGGATGTAGGTATTGTGAGTTGGGTGAGATATTGTTCTTCCCTTGTATCCCCAACACCAGATTGCATAACCAGAAAGTTTCGGGAATTAATAGGTGGGAATTCAAGTAGCTCTTAGGAAATATTCCAAGGGATGCATGATATGAGGTTGGGGTTCAACGTCTAGTGGTTCGTTTGTCACGGTCGATTTTACGCTGGGGGTTGCATCTTAATGAATCCTTGGCTATGCTGATTCGGGGATGCAATGTTCTTTGTAACGT
>LR738715.1:270536458-270557103 GCA_902687465.1 Secale cereale
ATCATGAAAACTTTGGACGAAACCTCTATCATATGTTTGTTCCGTCTTCTTTCGCATGCCAAATCCTTTGTTTTGTTTTGAGTTGTGGTATTAGAGTTGCTTCGATGTCAAGTGTTGATTCCATACCTTTCCTAAGTGGTGTTCTCATATTTCTATGGGAGTGCTAATCCTTTATGATCATCAAGATTGTCATGTAAATTCTTTTCCAACAAGTGTTCCTTCTCTTCAAGTTATTCCATACGGACGCCATTGAGAAGCCCGAGAGGATTGTCTATTTCATTCATCCCAAGTTGTCTTTGTATTCCCCACCCTCCCACCCTTTTCTGTATGGAGCCAGAATTCCTTAACGAAGTATCCATTACATTCATGTGAAGCCTCTTCATTATTTCCTTTGATTTTGTTTATCCGGTGATTCTCAGGAAAATGCTAAGGAAACTTCAACTTTATCATTCTCTATTTTTGTTTTTTCTCTAGTGGACTTAGTTCAAGCTTCGGTGTTGATCATATCTCTTTCTATTGCTAAACACTTTATTACGTTGGAATTTCTTATCCAAAGTCTCTTTTATTATTCAACTCCCTATAATTCTTCTCCGGAGTGCTGAAGATATCTCAGAAGATTCGCGTTTCTATTCTTAATCCGTTCATGCTATTTCGAGGTTGTTATCTCAATCAAGTCATTTAATTCAACCGGTGCAATCTCTCTTTCAAGTAATCATTTCAACGGTGCTTCTTTTGAGTGGGCCCTAACCCACAGGTCTTTTCCCAGGATCTTAATTGACTCTTCTAATTTTTTCGGAGTTATACTCAAATTCTTTTCAAAATGTGACATAAGTATGGATTCCATCAGTCATATGCCTTTGTAACATCCCGGTTCTCAAAAAAGTTTTTTCAAAAATTCAGGGCCAGAAAATTTCGTTTGTTTTATTTGTTAACAAAACTTAATTTGGACTTTTATAATTTATAGGATTTAATTTGAACTATTGCGTATCTATATTAAAGATTTGAGTTTACTTCTTTTCTTTTAGTCGGGTTTTATTTTCTCTTGTTCGGCATATTATATCATGCACCGTTGAATCTTTCTTTGGTTCATTAAAATTTGTTTGATTGTTGGAGCGTTTCCTTCTCTAGATTTCCTAAAGGAAAATCAATTTCTTTTCTTCCCTCAAAACTCTAGACGAAATTCCCTAGCATATCTTTTCTTTTTATTCCTGTGTGAAGCCCACCTCCTTTATTTTTTCCTTCCAAACCGAATGGGCTTAGGCCAACTGTTTTTTCTTTCTCTTCCTTTTCTATTTCCTTTTCCACATGGGCCCTTAGCCCATTTTGGCTGAACGTTCAATCTTGCTCATGTACATACACAGAGGAAACGCACGCACATGAAACTGCAACAGTCATAGTTGCCTCCTCCTTTAATTCCCTCTCTTTGACTCCTCCCTTGCCTTATCTCCCTCTGACTTGCCATCTTTCAAGCGCCAGGCTCAAGTGCTTAGTCTCTTCCTCCACTCACGAGCACGCACACCATTACGAGAAGAAAACCATTACAGAGAAGAAAACCTATAGGAGAGAAAGAGCCCCTCCACTAACTCCCTTAAATCTCCATCATTTTCAGTTTTGAAGATAACTAGACGTCCTCCATGATCTCCTATCTATTTCCCATCAGTCCTCATGTCCTTTCCTTTCCTCCTCTACCCAAGAACTCTCCTCGAACTACTACTGCTCCATGAATGCCGGTGCTAGTTCTGGTGACTTCAAGCATCTCCATCCATGCCCTTGCGCCAGAAGGTTTCCCTCGATGCGGCGAATCCATTCAGGAAAGAAGGAACGCATTCCATCGACCACACACGAAGAATTTCACATGTGCGTGTACACTGTTCGTCCAGTTCATAGCACCGTTTCATCAAACTTGGTGACCTTTTATCAAATTCCTTTTGCACGTGTACTTTTGATCATCTAGTGTATTACGTAGACATCATGATTTAACCTATCCATGTCGTTGGCCGCGTGTGTCCAAAACCGAATTTGATTTGATGGCATCGGCTTGTCTTTTTTATTTTCTGTCCATCGAATGCTCTTGTGGTCAACGTATGAAATGTTTCTTGTGGCTGTAGTAAACCAATGGTGGAGTTAGATGATAGTTTCATCAATAGATATTTAGTATAAATTGGTTATAGTTATTATTGCCCAAGATTGAATGGGGTTTGTTCATCTGTTAAATCTTGTGTTGATATGTTACTGTTCATATGTTTGCGATATGCCTAGGGGTTCATCATATTGGTCTCATGATTTTTGCATGTGATAAATGACTTATTAGATTTATTTGTTTACCGATTATAGTTTTTGTTATCGCAAGTCGATAATATTTTGTTTGTATTGTTATTGTCTTGTTTTAGTCATGTCTATAGATTTAAGATAGTTTTCTATGGTTTCATGTATATAATTCATGCCTAATGTTACACTTTTGTTTCACATTAGTTCTTGTGATTTATTAACACACGTAATAGTTGATATGTGAACTTTTATGTTAGTGTGATATTTGTATGTTTGTTATATGCCTAGGAGTCGCTCCGGTTAATTATTCCGTAATTCTAGGAATTAAATGTGATCGACTAGATTTGTTGTAAGGTTTCTTTTATTTATTTATCTTATATTGGTGCTTGTCTCAGTTGTTATTTTTGTAGCATGTAGCCTATCTTATGCATGCGTAGAATATTTGGTAAACATTCTCCATGTTTGTAATTTTGTAGGATTATTCTAGGTTTTGGTTTGTTATCAAATCATGAAATACTTCATGACTTATTTTGATATTTTTTTTGATAGCATGGTGACATTTTAGTACAAACTTTTGAGTAGTTGTATCATATTTTGTAAATGTTTCTTTAGCAAGATTTCATGGATAGATGCTTTATGAAATCATTTTGTTTTGTATTGCTATATATAATTTATTCTTGTGAAATAGAATTTAGTTTATTTCATCTTGGTAATTATCATGTGTGTCCATTTACATTTGTTTATCACCATGCCATGTAGGGACTTGCTCAGTGTCCAACACATGTTTTGATTGAATGTGTTATATGATTGCTACTTTATATTGTATGACCAATCATATGGTTAATATTGCTTATTAGAGGTACATGTTAGTAGTTGATGATCTCATATATTTTAATAAGTAGGATTCCTTCTTGCTTCAATATCGTGCCATGATATTGTGATTGTATAACTAGATGGTATAGAGTGTGTGTGTGTGTGTGTGTGTGTGTGTGTGTGTTCATGTATTAGATCATGTCGAGTTGTCCATTATGCATTTGCAAGTGTAAGTTGTACAACACAGGAATGCATGCCATCTTGTCACTCATTCTAGTATAGTATATTGCTTGATATTGTTGATGGCGTGGTCTAGTTGTTTGCTTGCCTACATGCTTATTATGCTTCCTCGAGGTCCTTATATGTCACAACTAGAATGTACAGTGGTGTGCTATTGCCATACTTGATAGTCATGTTAGTTGATATCAACTAAGTTATCTCATAGTTATGAGTTGTATTCTATTATTAGCATATTTTGGCATCTCGTGGGATGATCACCCATGCATAGCATCATATCGGGTTTATCTTACTATTGCGTTTGTTATGTGCATGTCCTTTGTCATATCTATTATATCTAGTTGTTGCATTGTTGTATGTCTAGCCCTCGTCATGCAAGTGATCTTTCATATCTTATGAAGTTCTATGTGTTATATTTGCCTAGTTTAGTTCTTCCTTGTAGATGCTTAATTTCGTTACATCTTGTCCTTATGGGCATTTAATATTTGCTGCTTTGACTCCTATACTTAGGATGAGTCATATGTCATGTCAGTAGAGTTGTGATTTGATCACACACTCTGTGTGTAACGTGCTTTATTATTGCAAGTATGTGGTGATAATATGGTTGCTGGTGGTCATTAGTATTAGTTGTTCTTTATTATTAAGATCATGTCCTAGTTTAGTATCTTCTCATGATCAATCATATGTCTGATGCTTGTGTTATTTGTTAAGACCTTTAGTTATTCTCCATTCACATGCCTTGTATGATGTGCATCTTACTATTAATGGTTTGATTACCTTTCACCTTAGGGTTAGTTTGACTTTTATTGTGGAATGCTTGCTATTAGATGCCTGGTGGATTCATATCCTTTAGTTAATGTTTGACCATTATAAATATTTAGAGTTATCTAAATATTTATTTATGGTTGATTATCACTCTTAATCATATCATGTCTAGGATAGTAGTTCATCCTTTTGTTCGATGTGTTGTATAGTTGTTGTTAATTATTTGACAAATGAATTAGTCTGATATAATGGAGTTGATTCTATTTCCTTTTAATAATATTTTAGGGCTGGACCTAGATCCAACTCAATTCAAGTTGTTGTTGAATGTTATTTTATTGGTTAACTAGTATGGGCTATAATGTTAGTTTCGTTGTCTTATAGAACACTTGTTTTGAGTTATTATAGAGTTAATGTATATGTTTGGATTCTATTGACCATTATGAATATTTTGATTCTATCTAAATATTTATTGGTGGTTAACTTTATATTTTCATGCCATGTTGTGATTGTGTAGTTAAAATACATATGTTGGTTCCATTCCATGTGTGTTGTTGCGATTGTGTTTGTTATACACTTGTTACATATAGAGTTAGCCAAGATGTGTAGTGGGCACTACTACTGATAGTAGCATAATTCATAAGAGAACGTTAGTATTGATTGCCAAGCATTCTTTAGCCGTTTCAACCAACAATGTCCCTTGTTGAATCATATTTCTTACCTCCCTATCGTGCTACCTCATTGCGGAATCTCCATCTTGATCAATATCTTGTTATCCATCCACTCTTAATTTGTTTTCGATGTTATTTGGATTTGCTATTGCTTTGGTATTTATTGTTTGTATTTTGTTGTTGTTACGACGATTAGGGAGTGACGACGATGTTGGACATGGACAAAACCAGGTTACCGAAGAAGGACTCAACAACGAAGGCATGCCTCCTTTGATCATACTTATCCTATGTTTACAAAATTGCATTGTGTTTTATGGTTACTATATGCATGCTTTTCAATATCGTAGCTAGCGTGTCCATTGACACATTACCTTGATTCTCTTGTCGCCTATTCATTTGACAGCTGAGTAGAATTATAGTATTCTGGTAGTGTAGAAATGCTTAGCCGTGCTTATCACCTTATAAGTCCTTTGTTGAATGACCTTTGTGTCATTGACACTTGAAACTTACTGCTGAGCTAGGCCGGTTGGCCCTTGTTGATCTCCTCTACTCTCTTCTACTCTGGGTGAAACTTACCATCTGAATACCGGCGCGGGCGATAGCTGAATCAAGGATTGAAGGGGCGATTGGCTGCCCTTCATGAGTTGAAGGGGGCAATCAGTCGTCCGTGCCGCATGAGACCTAATAAGTCTTGGATTTGAAGATTGTGATAACAGTACAATCACATGCTATATGGGCACTGGCTTGCTTAATTAGTCAGCTCACTCTTATTGTCGTCATCGCCGTACCGCAGATGGGATAGCTGCCTTGCGGGGAGTGTCCTCGGCACAAAATGGGGCTCGCACTGTGAACTGCGGTTACTTCCGTGTTGAAACCTAGTGGGCTTGGCATAGTAAGTTTGGTCTAATGAAAGACCTCATCGCAATCCCCCTACCGGTACACCAAATGGAGTACTATACCAGCGTCCACTGGTGGCAACAAGTCGGGATTGTGCCGTGTGGGTAAAGTGTACAACCTCTGCGGAGTGTAAAACTATTCGAATAGCCGTGTCCACGGTCATGGACGACACATGAATCTTTCTTGACATACAGGACCTGTCTTGCTTATTCCCTCTTTCCCCTATTCTTGGAACCTATGAAGAGTGTGAGTTGATCGAGGGTCCTCACTTTGATGAAAGTTATTCTGGAGACAAAACATGTTTTCATCTAAAACTGCTATTATCCAACTGCTATATGTTTTTCAAACAAAATTAGCTTTTATGCAAATGAGCCATACAACCATCCTTTGAAGCCCCATGTAGCTATTAGGTCCTTCCCCGTGGGAGGCATGTTGAGTACGTAATGTACTCATGGCAATAAGTTTGTTGACAACAGAGTTCCATGAGGACGAAGGTGATGACTACGACAAACATGGCGATTCATAGGAGTGAGGTCACGTGGACTACATCAACTGCCTGTAGCTTAGATGGAGTCACTACGCATTGTACTTTCCGCTGTTTTCTGATTGTGACAAATTTCATGAGACATTTCTCTAGGTATGCCTTGTGGCAAGATTTATTAAACTTGTAATACTTTTACGCATTGTGCAATGATATCATTTCACTGTGTTGTCAACAATGATCCTGGGGTTGACAAATATACACAGGAGGGTCTGGAAGTTAATTCCGGGTTCTCACAGCCTTCTCCAAGATCGCTTTCATTCATTGTTGCTTCGACCTTTATATTTTCATTCTTTCAGAGTATCTCAAATTCTTGATGGTGGTTATCGTTGTCATTCTCAACAGTTGAAGACCGAAGAAGAGTTCCTCTAAATATTTTCTTACCCATCCGAAGCATTTCATGAATTTTTCCATTGTGATCCTCCGAAGGCCATCATTTCAGAAGATTTCTTCTTTCTCAGTTTTCAACTTCGTTCTCCAGCTATTCTAAATAGATACCTTTTCATTGGTCTCCATATTCTTCCGGGGCATCATTCAAGTATTCTCTAATCAGTTCGCGATCTCTTGTTCTCTTGTATCTATATTCCCTCAAGTTCTGTATTTGTTTTTCTAATTCTTCCCGGAATTTGTTCTCTTTTCTTCATTCATTTCAATTATTACGGTGGTTCGTTCAAGATTCCTCTTCCTTTGTTATCGCATTAGTTCATTCGTTCTTTCCAAAGTCCTACCGGTGAGTCGTTAAAGACTTTTCTCAAGTTTGCGCTATATCTCGTGTTAATCATTTTTCAACGCGAATATGTAGTATGCAAAACCATTGCTTCTCATCAATTTAACTTGTGGAGGATACGCATAACATAATTCTTATTCTTGTTTCATCAAAGTGATTAATCCCTTCCTTCAGAGTTTATTCATGAGGAATAAATTCTTGGTTTCAAGTTGTTCGTCTTGTCTCCCGGTGTTCTAAGATCTCTCAATTTTCTCATCGCGAAGATCCATCTAAATCATTGCAAGGCGTCAATCTTATTCTTTTCATCCTTCACTTCTCATCCTTTTGTTACCGAGTTCTACATGGTGGTTCATCAAGGATTTAATGCATTCTTCAAATGTTCTCCAATATTCTTGTTGAAGGAGCTCAAGTATTCTTCTTCTTGCATTTTGAAGAGAAATTCTTGCTCCCTTATCTTTTGAGGTGGTGTTATGTCATTCTTGACAATTTCCTTCATGTTTCATGATTCACAAGTTGTCAGGAATGAGATATTGTAAAATCATCATTTTCTCTTTGATTATGAGTTGTTTCAACCCATAATAATTTCTTTGTTGGAGTATCTTGGTATAGATTTCACCTAAAGCCTTCCATTGGGGATGTTGCTATTGTGGTGCTTATCAATGATCCAAGTTATCTCTTTATCATCTTGGTGGAAGAAATTTTTCATCTCTTTGGTGCTCTCAATCAAATCAATTGTTTCCGTTAGTGGCAGAATTTCACCTCAAGTTTTGAGATGTTTTCCATAAGTCCACATCAAACCGATTCTTTTCGTTGTTGAATTTCCAACAACTCTGTTCAATCCATCTTTCTAAGGATGCTCTTTTAAATTCAATTGTGGGAGAAGTTGTCATTTTCTTCTCCTTTCATTTCTTTCATTGATCTATATTCTATTCTTTCATTCCGGAGGCATTGTGATATTGCTCTCTTTGACCATCATCTTGTTTTATCAAGATCATGTTCTTTTCCTTTATGTTCCATTCAACAGGACTGTTGTATTCTCCATTCAAGTTTCCTCAACCTATCAAGTTTTGCCTCTCTTTTCAACCGGAGTGTTGTCTAAATCCTTCTTAACCCTTGTGTCATTCTTTTAATTGTTTCGGAGGCAGTGTGTTGTTGATTTCATCAAGTATCATCCCAACTTGGCAAGTTCATGTTAATCCCTTCCATTTTCATTCGGAGTGATGTCCCAATTATTTCATTCTTCTCTATCTCGTTTAACTCGAGTGGTTTCAGTGTCTTTCTTGTGACCTAAGCTCTTAATTATCGTTGGTGTTCCTTCTTCCTCTTTGGTAGCGGAGTGTTTGCAATTCCGTTCATATCCATTGTATTCTTTCTTTCAATTTGTTCAACCTCAAGGTTTGTTGGTTTCACTCGTTTGTCGAAGAAGCAACTTTGTTTTACCTTTTCATTTTCCGTTTCTATCTGGTGCCATCTCCAGGATCTCCGGCCGACATCCTCTGTTAGTGTGGGAGAGTTGTGACGCCCCAAGACCGACGCTCCAGAAGACTTCCAGCTATCCCGAGTTTCGTCGAGTGATTTGTTTGTTTTTTGCATTCATCTTTGCATCATATCATCATGCCATCATTTCACAAACCAACTAAAACTCTTTTAAATACATTGTGTGGATCTTCGATCTATTTAAACTGAGGGAACTCACATGGTGACTTCTCTTTATAACATATCCTCCCGATATTAGGGAGCTATTATAAAATATTCCATTGTTTTGGAATCAACCATAACACACTTGCAAGATAATTCCCATACCCTTTCCATCTCAAGTTTGTTCCTCAAACTTTGCCAATAATTCCCATCTCTTTTATCGAGGCTCCTCTAAAAGTCTCAACATTTTTGGACACTCCTAAAGTGTAGACTCCATTCAAACTCCTTCGATGCAAGTTAAATAATTTTGGATTTAACTTCCCCTGTTTTGTCGGAACCACTTTTGTCGGGTTGGAAATATTCCACAAAACCTTACAAAATATGTTCCACCAGTTTATTTTTGTTCATGGCCTCTTCGCTTAATTCTATTGATCTCTCTCTATTTTTACTAGACCGTAGTGGCGCGCGTTGCCGCGCCCGTCAATTTTTCTATAAAATGATAGGAATTTTTATAAATATATGAAGACATGAACCATAAAAGTAAATTTGCATTAAGACCAATAAATGTCTCGATAATTATTTTTTGCAGGTGATTAAATATCTCAGTAATTAAACATATAAAATCAGTTGATACTGAGCGAAATAGTGCAAAGTCAGTTTGAGCCTTGTGGGTATTTAGTGAGGACCGTCTATGGATAAATGTTCGATTTTTGTTATGCATCCTACCCGCCATCTTGTTAGCCTTTAACTCCAGGTGCATTCGGCCTTGCAACATGCTCCAACTTCCCTATTTGTATAAAAAAGACAACATTATAGTAGTTGCCTACTAATTTTTCTTGTACTTAAGCATTTACAGAGCTATAATATATTGTCTTAATAGCACAGATGAACACCTCTTCAAGAATCAATAATCAAAACAATATGTACCAGTTTAGGGTGTATTCCTAAACTTTGAACGCAAAATAGAAGGATGATTCTTAGTCTTCACACCATGTATATTCAGTGTAACTCACCACAAATACTTCACTCCGTACATATTTATATAACTTTACTACATATTCAGATAATTCACACGATACAAATTTTGAGTATATGGCGCGACATTTGATAACATAGTTGGTGAGTACAAATCTGTTTCATCAACCAATGCTACATAGCAAGTCTGTTTCATCAATCAATGCTACCTGCAGATTTTCAACCTTTCATGAGGTAAAAGATATGGACAAAACATATAATTATTGGCAGTGGGATTCCCTACCCCTTACCTTCGAGTAGTTTAAATCAACCATTTGTTGGAAAGCCTATACAAAAAACAATGGGGCAGAGAGAAAAGAAATTTGATAAATTTGGAAGAAAAATATAATTATGCCACTACATAGTTAATGATTTCTGTTGTGGGAATCAGTTTCCTTCTGCTCACATAACACAATGAAACAATTCTTATAGAGCCCTATAATTATCTCTAGAAAACCTCCGCAATGAAGGTTCCATGCTTACTTTTTCGCACAGACGTGAATATTCATAAACTGAAACCACTCGCAGTTGATCTCATGGCTGACAGGCTATTGGCAAATAGAGGATCCAATTAAAACAGTAAGAACTTTTTAGCCATTGAATCCAACACCCTGCAGTAATATAATCAAATCTCGACTGGAATTAGTACGATAAGATATAGCCTCGTGCGTGATATTATACTCCACATCAAGAAAATCGTGTATCATGAAGAAGTTGATGTACATGCCAAGTAGAGTAGGAAAAATTATAATGCCTTGATCATCACACTAACAAAACATTATGAGAAGTAAGAATCTTCATATCTTTTTAGATCGAACATAACTAAGCTTAGTCTCAATCATTGATCAGAAATTCAGAAGTGATGTGAGATTCTCACGCATAAATGCTTAGAATATTGCAGCACTTAGTAATATGTACGTTTCCACATCATTTCAGCAGTTCATCGGTCTGCACCAGATACTACTCCTCGCATTGCCGCTCATGTAGACGTGTACAGATACACTCTATTCCCAATTAAACCATCATTCCTTATAGCACTAAAACATCAACTGAACTTATCAATAATGGTCGGCATGAGCGTAGCCAAACTCTATAATTATACCAAGAATAGAAGTACTTACATGTGAAGCGGGAGGTCGCCACATCTCTGCTACTTACGAAACCACACGGCGAGGCTGTAGCGCTAGCCACCAACATGAACATCCGCCCCCTGTGCCTGCCCGACTCTTTCCCACACGAAGCCATGGCATTCTCCGCCGGCTAGGGTTCGGCCTGCTCCTCCAGCGCCGCACGGTCGCTGCAATATGAGTTGGATTATGCCTGCTCTTTCTCCATAGCCGCTCACGCCATTTCTCCTTCTCGGCCCGGGATGTCGCCCCTCCAGCCATCCTACGCGATGGGGAAAGAGGGGATAAGTCTGTCCGGCCACCGCACTACGACCTGTCCTCCACGTTGTCCCCGCCGCGGCCAAATCACTACCTCCAAGGAGATGAGAGGGGACGCGGTGACGGGGATGAGGAGAGCAGAGTGGGGCGGCGGCGACGGGGATGAGGAGAGCAGAGTGGGGCGGCGGCGCATCGCCCCTAGGTCGTGAGAGGGTATACGGCTGCAAATTTAACGGGCCGACGGTACAGCCCCACGGACCCGGATTAATCACAGGCTTCCAGAAAAGCTACCGGAGTAGCAGCCCATTAGGACATTGGGCCCAGTTCGCGATCTGAACTAATATTGGACGGCCATGGACGTCCCAAACACAAAATCTAACGGCTCGTGAGTGAGGATGCGTGAGAGGGCTGGAAAAGTTCTCGGTATAATGTTTCTAAATTTCTTCTAAAGAGAATTGAGAGAGAGAGAGAGAGGGGGGGAGGAGCACCAAGCCCAGCCGTAGCCGGCAGCCCACCCAGGCCGACCTACCTAACTAGGCACATCCTTCCCCCGCAGCCCACTATACCTAAACCCTAGCCCCTATCGAACCCTTCTCCTCTCGTCCTCCCCTGCACCGCACCCGCATCTCCCCTCGACTCCCTCCCCTCGATATCCTCCATCCTCCTTCCGCACGCACGCACGCAGTGAGGAGCGCTCGATCCCCATGGTGCCCGTAGCCCCACGCCCGCCACTCGTCCATCCGCTCCCGAGCTCCTCTACTCCACCCCGCGCCTTGCAGCGCCCGTGAGCCGCCGCGCTCTCCTCCCTGGCTCCTCCTCGCCCACGCGCTAGCACCACCCCGGCCACGCGCGTCGTCGTGCCTCGCCACCCCGCCTCCATAGCCGCCGTCGTCACGCCTCTTCGCCTCCGCGCCGTCCGGAGCCCCCGCTACCACCTCACCATCCTGTCGCCGCGTCCGGTCACCGCTGGTGACCACAACCCGCGCCGCTCCTGCCCCGGCCTCCTTCTGCCTCAACGGAGAAGGTCCCCGCACCCCCCATGACTTCGTCTGCGTTGTCTCCTGCTCCTCGCCTCGAGCACCTGCGTTCCAAGGCCGGCCTCCTGCAACTTATCGTTGCCGGAGCTCCCCACCTCCAGCATCGCCCTCCTCCTCTGCATCCACGCAGTGCCTGGCGCCCGTTTGTCCCCAACTCGGTGGTGTCGGGGGCCACCTCCTGTGCATCGCCGTCGCCTGATGCAACGCCTCCAGCACGCCCCTGCACCACACTTCGGCCACCGCGAGCATCGGATGCTCTGGTGAGCCCCGCGCCAGCCAACAAACTCCTGCTGGCCTTGCCCTATGCTTCTTCCACTCTATGAGCACCCGATCTGTGAACCTTGCTGCCATCGGAGGCAACCAGTTCATCGTGTCCTTTTGAACACTCAACCGAGCCTTTTGTGTTGTTCTGGATCTTGCCAAGACCCTCTTGGATTTCGCAAGTAGCATGAGGACTGAGGACTCGGAGCAACCGGTCCGTCAAGTTTCTCAGAGACCACATGGACGTCAAGTACCACTACCATCGACCCCGAAGCGCGTGGACAACTACCGCCGATGTGTACGACTACGAAACGTGAACGACTACTTCCCACGACGTCTGTGAATGACTACTTCCCTCGATGAACTCGATCTGCTTCGAAAATGCACGCTTCAAAGGTATACCGCCGAGACAATCCCCGTGGACAAATGTTGCATGTGTTGTATGAGATGCACCCTTGTTTGCCTCGAGTCCGAATTGTCGGTGCACGTTGCCCCTCTTTTGCCTTGCCACCGACATGTGGGAACCCGGTATGCGGGAGCACCCCACCATCTTACTTGACTCGCCCACGCCACCCTTCGTTTGCATCGGCATCTCAATGAGTTACCGGATCATCGAAATGTTGTCATGACACCATTTCGGTTATCGCCACCGTGGCACCCTTTCTTTCCATCACGGTGACAAATGCTTCATATCTTGCTCATGTCAATTTTTAACAAAAATTGCATAAAACTTGTATATGTCATCTGCATCATGGTAACAACATTAAAATGTTTAAATTGTTGTTTGCTTTAAAAATTGCTAAATGACATGGGGACTTACCGGGATTGTTGTTTTTTGTTTTCGGCCCCATTTAAATTGCTTAGTTAGTGTAGTTTTATTATGCTTCACCTCTTGCCATGTTACCCCTTGCCATGTTAAAAAAATTTAACTTGTTGGGTTCATAACGAGAGCAAACTAAATAATGGAATGTGGTGTTTCGTCAATATGCAACTCGTTGCATATTGAGCTCCACTTAACTTGTAGTATTGTTTGTGCACTTTGCCATGCCATGCATATTTAAACCGGACATGCATCATTCTTGTTTGAGCATTATATGCCAAGTTTATGCTTGTGTGTTTACCATGTTGTTTGCTTCTTTCCGGTTTGCTTTCTTGTTAGCTTCGGTTTCGTTCTGGAGTTGTGAGGATTCGTTCGACTATGTCCGCTTGTCTTATTCATGGACTCGTTCTTCTTCCTTGCGGGATCTCAGGCAAGATGACCATTCCTTGATATCACCTCTATTGTTGTTATGCAAGATGCCCTCGCTCTATTGTTTTGTCGCGATACCTATCATTTTGCATGTCAGCCCCCACCTTACCATGAAACCTCTAACTACCTACCTAGCAACCCGTTGTTTGGCTAAGTTACGCTTTTGCTCAAGCCCCCTCTTATAGCGTTGCTAGTTGCAGGTGAAGATGAAGTTTGCTCCATGTGGATTGGGTTTTTGGGAATAACACAATATCTATTATTTACATTAATGCACCTATATACATGGCAATGGGTGGAAGTCTTGGCCTTTTGCTCGCTGTTTTGTTCCGCTCATGCCGCCTTAAAAACTGATAAACTAGTGTTATGTTTCTTGATTTTGCGTTCCTAACGCGGTTGGGTATATGGGGACCCCTTGATAGTTCGCTTTGAATAAAACTTCTCCAGCAAGGCCCAACTTTGGTTTTACCATTTGCCTAATAACAAAAAACTTGCATAGGGACCGGCTAACACCCTAGGACTTAATTAACAACCCGGGCCAGTGCTCCTCATGAGTGTTGGTCCACACTTTTCAACCGCCGGTGGCCACCAGGGGCAACTTTGGTTTGGCCTACCGAAAGTTTGGACAATCCGATCGTGGCCTGAGACGAGATATGCGCGGCTCCTATCAGAGCGTTGGCATGTCGGGAGGTCTTGCTGGACTTGTTTTACCATTGTCGAAATATCTTGTACGCCGGGATTCCAAGTCTGATCGGGTAGTCCCTAAGATAAGGGGGTTTTACCTCTGTTGATCGCGAGAGCTTGTGATGGGATAAGTTGGGACACCCCTGCAGGGTTATGATCTTTCGAAAGCCGTGCCCGCGATTATGTGGAGGATTGGAATTTGTTAATATTCGGTTGTAGATAACTTGATACAAAACCTCAAACATAATACACTACTGTGTGAGTAGTCGTGATGGTCTCTTTTCGAGGGAGTTCGGGAACAGAACACGGCTGGGTTATGGATGACTCGTAGGTAGACAGGATCATCTAGTGATCATGAATAGTACACGCCCGATGGCTTTCACTTCTCTTCTCGTTCTGATGATACGTAAGCTAGCCACCTCCTCTACGCTTAGTGCTTGCAGCAGTCCACTTATACACTTTCTCCTTACCCAAAGGCTTTTATAGTATGGATACCCGGGAATGGTATTGCTGAGTCCTCGTGACTCATAGTTTACTTCCAAACACATGTGCAGGTACAACCGAGTACGATTTAGGTGATGGCCAGGAACTCAAGTGGGAGTTCAATGAGGAACATGGGCGTATCTATGTGACGTATCCCGACGATCAATAGTCGTTCCTACTAGGGCCGATCAGGCATAGTGGGTGGTTATCTTCTTTTCATTTGGATTTGTCCGTAGCCGGGCCATGATTGTACTTGGATGAATGTATGACCTATTTATTCATTGTGTGAAGTGGCGATTGTAAGCCAACTATGCTTTTCCCCCTTTGTTCTTGTACATGGGAATGTGTGAAGATGACCATCTTGCGATCATACCAAAATGCAATTATGCCTCTAAGTCGTGCCTCGACACGTAGGAGATATAGTCGCATCTTGGGCATTACAAGTGGTTCCGCCAAGGTTCCGCCTCGAGACGACGGCGCTTCGTCTCGAAAGCTTCCTTCTTATTTTTTTCAGGGCAAAAGACACCTTATATCACAAGATGGGCATCGGGGGCCTTCCAGGTGGCCCACGAGGCAGGGGCGCGCCCTCCACCCTCGTGGACACTAGGTGGCCCCTCTGGTGCTTTCTTCGCCCAATATTTTTAATATATTCCAAAACTGACTTTCGTGGAGTTTGAAGACTTTTTGAGTTGTGCAGAATAGATCTCTAATATTTGCTCCTTTTCTAGCCCAGAATTCCAGCTGCCGGCATTCTCCCTCTTAATGTAAACCTTGTAAAATAAGAGAGAAAATGCATAAGTATTGTGACATAATGTGAAGTAACAGCCCATAATGCAATAAATATCGATATAAAAGCATGATGCAAAATGGACGTATCAGACTTTATCGGGTATTCTCCTCTATTCAGTACATGGTAGGTTGTAAAGATATCCACCTTGCTAAGCGCTCGAAATGCGGTTGTGCCCCAATCATGATTTCATCACGTGATCGGGATAGAATTGCATCTTGGGTGCTACAACCAACTAGGAAGCACTATTATCATACTTGAGCATTGGATGTAGCTAATATTTGGATGTGTTTCATGAATGGATCAACGATTGAGCATAATGGGCTAGTGATAGCTTTCTTTAGTGTTGATATTTTGAAAGACATGGTTGCTTGTTGATATGCTTGCGTACTAAATTCTTCATGTCAATTTATAGACTATTGCTTTGAATCATCTACAAGTCCAAATGTCCATGCTACAAAGAAAAGAATATGATGAATATGTTAGGCAACATTCCACATCAAAAATTCTGTTTTTATCATTTACCAACTCGAGGGCGATCAAGAATTAAGATTGGGGATGCTAATATGTCTCCAATGTATCTATAATTTTTTATTGTTCGATGCTGTTATATTATCAATCTTGGGTATTTTACAAACAATTTCTAGCAACTTTACATCATTTTTTGGACTAACCTATTGACATAGTGCCCAGTGCCAGTTGTTGTTTTTTTGCTCGTTTTTTTCTTTGTAGAATATAAATACCAAACGGATTCCAAATGCAACGAAACTTTCCGAAGATTTTTATCTACCCAGAAGGGATCCAGAGAGCCCAAGAGGTTTACCAGAGGAGGCTCGTGGGGCCCACAGGACACCAGGGAGCGCTAGGAGGCCTAGACGCGCCCTGGTGCCTTGTGGGGCCCATGGTGCCCTTCTCCACCGACCTCTAGTCTATAAATACCATAATATTCCAAAAAGCTGAGAGGAGTCGGCAAAAAATTGTTTCAACCATCACAAGTTCCAGAACCACGAGATCCAATGTAGAGGCCTTTTCCGGCACTCCGCTAGAGAGGAACACGATCACGGAGGGGTTCAACATACTCATTTGTGCTCCTCCGATGATGCGTCAGTACTTTACCATAGACCTACGGGTCTGTAGTTAGTATCTAGATGACTTCTTCACTCTTTTTGATCTTCAATACAATGTTCTCCTCGATGTTCTTGGAGATCTATTTGATGTAACTCTTTTTTGCGGTGTGTTTGTTAGGATCTGATGAATTGTGAGTTTATGATCAGATCTATCCATACATGATTATCATAGCCTTATATTTCTTCTTTGATATTTCGGTTTTGTTTGGCCAACTTGATTGATTTATCTTGCAATGGGAACATGCGCTTTGTAATGGGTTCAATCTTGCGATGCTCAATATTAGTGACTGAAGGAGACATGACACACATGTATCGTTCCCATTAAGGATAACAAGATGGGGTCCATTCCTACACAAATAGATCGTGTCTACATCATGTCATCATTCTTAAAGCATTACTTCGTTTCTCCATGAACTTAATACATTAGATGCATGCTGGATAGCGGTCGATGTGTGGAGTCATAGTAGTAGATGCAGATAGGAGTCGATCTACTAATCTTGGACGTGATGCCTATATACATGATCATTGTCTTGGATATCGTCATAATTATTTGCTCTTATATCAATTGTCCAGCAGGTAATTTGTTTACCCACCGTATGCTATTTTCTCGAGAGAAGCCACTAGTGAAATCTACGGCCCCCGAGTCTATTTCCTATCATATATTTTGAGATATGTTTTGCCAAAAATCCAAAAACACTTTGCTGCATTTTATTTGCTTTTATTTTATTTGCATTTATCAATCTATCTATTTATCTTAGCTTGAGGGATGGACAACCCGTCTACGCGTTGGGTTGCGAGGTTTTGTTGTTTGTGTGTAGGTGTTGTTTACATAGTGTTGCTTGGTTCTCCTACTCGATTGATAACCTTGGTTTCATAACTAAGGGAAATACTTACAGCTATTGTGCTGCATCATCCCCTCCTCTTCGGGGAATTTACCAACGCGGATCACAAGTACCAGAAGTTCAGCCAATGTCGCGTCGGTCCTTTGAGCTTTGAAGGCATGTATTTGACAACGTGAAGTTCATTGCCTTGGGCCATATTGATGTGCATGAGGAAATCTTGAATCCACACTGTTGGGTTTGTGCTCGCATCTTATGGTTCGATATTAATGGGTTTAAACCCATCCAAGAAAAGATACTGCATCACATTGTTGGTAAAAACACAAGGGATGGGCCGCTCATTGGATCCAAGATACAACATGTCGAACGTCTCATGCCGTCACTTCCCGATTACGCCTGTGATCACATGCTTGGCCATATTTGATCATCCAGGCCAGGTGTCCCTCCTGTTCAGCAGGCTGGTCTTCCTAGGACCCGTAAGTAGGACCTAAAGGAGCACCTAGCATCGGATCTGACATGTCTCATTGATCATAAAAATTTCAAAGTGGGAATGTTCTTTGCCACGACGACGTCATTCCTCCGGAGTTTTATAGCATTCGCCCGTTGGCCTTACTTGGCTTTGAGGAGAGCTATCATGATCTTCGACCCAAACATGTGTTAACAGCGAGGTGCCAGCGACTTCCTCGTTGATTTTTGGGAATGAGTCCCTCCATGGATGTTGCTTATTGTTACCTGTGGTTCTTTGTTTGAACTCTTGCTCGGCACTAAGGACCTCAGTCCATTTATCATTTATTTTGTCATGTTCGGCTCAAAGCTGTTCGGACTTTTGCTTCATCCTTTTGGTGGTACTAATTAACCGGCTATGGAAGGCCTGCAGCCGAGGATCAATAAGTGGTTCCTTGGGGATATCAAAGTCATCGGGTCTGAGGCTTAAATATCCCCGGACTTGGGATAATAATCATGATCATCGGGGTCATCCTCATCCCTTGTATTGTCTAGCAGACAGACGTCGTGGGTTGAGGAAACCACTTGGCTTTCAGTCTCATCAGTGCTAGTCGGCGAAATGTCCCGTGATGGATTGCTGGGAAATTCGTCCGAATTGATGTGTTTTTTAGAGGCGTGGTCTGCTACGTCGGTTAAATCTTCTACATTTGCGATTTTTGGGTGGCGGGTGGGACAAAAAAATTATATGCCTTTAGATTCACCTTAAATCATGTTGTAGACCGAGGTATGACCATCCGAGAGGCTGAGATTTGGAATTTGGTTTAACATCTCGTTCAAAGCTGAGAGATCAACCTCGCCCATCTCTTGACGGTAGGGGAAGCTTACATGTGGTCGAGCCGAGGTGCGGCATGGCAATGTCTAAGAAATTTTGCCGGAGGGGCTGGATGCCTGAACTGGCGAGGTAATGTCCGGATCCGGGTTTGAGGCCATGTCCTGGGAACAGATCTCATCGTGGGCCCGCTCTGAGATCGAATCCGGCCTATGGGGGATGACATCCGTAGAATCCTTTGTTGGGGATCGTAGCAGAAAATCAAAAATTTTCCTACGCATCACCAAGATCTATTTATGGAGTAATCTAGCAACGAGGGAGAGGGGAGTGCATCTACATACCCTTGTAGATCGCGATGCGGAAGCGTTACAAGAACGCGGATGAAGGAGTCATACTCGCTGCGATTCAGATCGCGGTTGATTCCGATCTAAGCGCCGAACAACGGCGCCTTTGCGTTCAACACACGTGCAGCCCGGTGACGTCTCCCACGCCTTGATCCAGCAAGGAGAGAGGGAGAGGTTGGGGAAGACTCCATCCAACAGCAGCACGACGGCGTGGTGGTGGTGGAGGAGCGCGGGACTCCAGCAGGGCTTCGCCAAGCACTGCGAGAGACAAGGAGGGAGAGAGGTAGGGCTGCACCAAGCGAGAGAGGTCCAACCGTGTTGTGGGCAGCCCCAGAACTCACATATATATAGGGGGAAGGGAGGGGCTGCGCCCCCTCTAGGGTTTCCCACCCCTAGGGGTGCGGCCACCCCAGATCCCATCTGAGGGTGGCGGCTAGAGGGGGAGAGGGAGAGGGGGGCGCACCAGATTGGGCCCTAGGGCCCATCTGCCCTAGGGTTTGCCCCCCTCCCCTATTGGTGGCGCCTTGGGCCCTGGTGGGGGCGCACCAGCCCACCTGGGGCTGGTCCCCTCCCACACTTGGCCCACGCAGCCCTCTGGGGCCGGTGGACCCCCGGGACCCTCCCGGTGGTCCCGGTACGCTACCGATAGCGCCCAAAACTTTTCCGGTGACCAAAACGGGACTTCCCATATATGAATCTTTACCTCCGGACCATTCCGGAACTCCTCGTGACGTCCGGGATCTCATCCGGGACTCCAAACAACATTCGGTAACCGCGTACATACTTTCCCTATAACCCTAGCGTCATCGAACCTTAAGTGTGTAGACCCTACGGGCTCGGGAGTCATGCAGACATGGCCGAGACAACACTCCGGTCAATAACCAACAGCGGGATCTGGATACTCATGTTGGCTCCCACATGCTCCACGATGATCTCATCGGATGAACCACGATGTCAAGGATTCAATCAATCCCGTATACAATTCCCTTTGTCTATCGGCATAGTACTTGCCCGAGATTCGATCGTCGGTATACCGATACCTCGTTCAATCACGTTACCGGCAAGTCTCTTTACTCGTTCTGTAACACATCATCCCGTGATCAACTCCTTGATCACATTGTGCACATTATGATGATGTCCTACCGAGTGGGCCCAGAGATACCTCTCTGTCATACGGAGTAACAAATCCCAGTCTCGATTCGTGCCAACCCAACAGAAACTTTCGGAGATACCTGTAGTGCACCTTTATAGCCACCCAGTTACGTTGTGACGTTTGGTACACCCAAAGCATTCCTACGGTATCCGGGAGTTGCACAATCTCATGGTCTAAGGAAAAGACACTTGACATATAGAAAAGCTTTAGCATACGAACTACACGATCTGTGCTAGGCTTAGGATTGGGTCTTGTCCATCACATCATTTGTTGGGGAACGTAGTATTTTAAAATTTTCCTACGAACACGCAAGATCTATCTACCAGATGCATAGCAACGAGAGGGGAGAGTGTGTCTACGTACCCTCGTAGACCGGGAGCGGAAGCGTCAAGTGACGCGGTTGATGTTGTCGAACTTCTTCGCGATCCAACCGATCAAGCACCGAACGTACGGCACCT
>LR738715.1:270558481-270665790 GCA_902687465.1 Secale cereale
ATGAATAAAAGACATTTATCATGATATAAGGAAATACAAATAACATCTTTATTATTGCTTCTAGGGCATATTTCCTTCAGTCTCCCACTTGAACTAGAGTCAATAATCTAGATTACAAAGTGATGATCCTCACACCCATGGAGTCTTGGTGCTGATCATGTTTTGCCCGTGGAAGAGGCTTAGTCAACGGGTCTGCAACATTCAGATCCGTATGTATTTTGCAAATCTCTATGTCTCCCTCCTTGACTAGATCGCGGATGGAATTGAAGCGTCTTTTGATGTGCTTTGTTCTCTTGTGAAACCTGGATTCCTTCGCCAAGGCTATGGCTCCAGTGTTGTCACAAAAGATTTTCATTGGACCCGATGCACTAGGTACTACACCTAGATCGGATATGAACTCCTTCATCCAGACTCCTTCATTTGCTGCTTCTGAAGCAGCTATGTATTCCGCTTCACACGTAGATCCCGCCACGACGCTCTGCTTGGAACTGCACCAGCTTACAGCTCCATCGTTCAATAAAAATACATATCCGGTTTGTGACTTTGAGTCATCCGGATCAGTGTCAAAGCTAGAATCGACGTAACCGTTTACGATGAGCTCTTTGTCACCTCCATATACGAGAAACATATCCTTTGTTCTTTTCAGATACTTTAGGATGTTTTTGACCGCTGTCCAGTGATCCACTCCTGGATTACTTTGGTACCTCCCTGCTAGACTTATAGCACGGCACACATCAGGTCTGGTACACAGCATTGCATACATGATAGACCCTATGGCTGAGGCATAGGGAATGACTTTCATTTTCTCTCTATCTTCTGCAGTGGTCGGGCATTGAGTCTTACTCAACTTCATACCTTGTAAAACAGGCAAGAACCCTTTCTTTGACTGATCCATTTTGAACCTTTTCAAAATCTTATCAAGGTATGTGCTTTGTGAAAGTCTAATTAAGCGTCTTGATCTATCTCTATAGATCTTGATGCCTAATATGTAAGCAGCTTCACCGAGGTCTTTCATTGAAAAACTTTTATTCAAGTATCCTTTTATGCTATTCAGAAATTCTATATCATTTCCAATTAACAATATGTCATCTACATATAATATTAGAAATGCTACAGAGCTCCCACTCACTTTCTTGTAAATACAGGCTTCTCCAAAAGTCTGTATAAAACCATATGCTTTGATCACCTCATCAAAGCGTATATTTCAACTCCGAGATGCTTGCACCAGTCCATAGATGGATCGCTGGAGTTTGCATACTTTGTTAGCACCTTTTGGATCGACAAAACCTTCTGGTTGCATCATATACAACTCTTCTTTGAGATATCCATTTAGGAATGCAGTTTTGACATCCATTTGCCAGATTTCATAATCATAAAATGCGGCAATTGCTAACATGATTCGGACAGCCTTAAGCATCGCTACAGGTGAGAAAGTCTCATCGTAGTCAACTCCTTGAACTTGTCGAAAACCTTTCGCAACAAGTCGAGCTTTGTAAACAGTAATATTACCGTCTGCGTCGGTCTTCCTCTTGAAGATCCATTTATTTTCGATGGCCTGCCGATCATCGGGAAAGTCAACCAAAGTCCATACTTTGTTCTCATACATGGATCCCATCTCAGATTTCATGGCTTCAAGCCATTTTGCGGAATCTGGGCTCATCATCGCTTCCTCATAGTTCGTAGGTTCATCATGGTCTAGCAACATGATTTCCAGAACTGGGTTGCTGTACCACTCTGGTGCGGAACGTACTCTGGTTGATCTACGACGTTCAGTAGAAACTTGATCCGAAGTTTCATGATCATTATCATCAACTTCCTCACTAATTGGTGTAGGAATCACTGGAACAATTTCCTGTGATGTACTACTTTCCAATATGGGAGAAGGTACAATTACCTCATCAAGTTCTACTTTCCTCCCACTCACTTCTTTCGAGAGAAACTCTTTTTCTAGAAAGGATCCGTTCTTAGCAACGAATATTTTGCCTTCGGATCTGTGATAGAAGGTGTACCCAACAGTCTCTTTTGGGTATCCTATGAAGACACATTTTTCCGACTTGGGATCGAGCTTATCAGGTTGAAGTGTTTTCACATAAGCATCGCAGCCCCAAATTTTAAGAAACGACAACTTTGGTTTCTTGCCAAACCACAGTTCATAAGGCGTCGTATCAACGGATTTAGATGGTGCCCTATTTAACATGAATGCAGCTGTCTCTAAAGCATAACCCCAAAACGATAGTGGTAAATCGGTAAGAGACATCATAGATCGCACCATATCTAATAAAGTACGGTTACGACGTTCGGACACACCATTACGTTGTGGTGTTCCAGGTGGCGTGAGTTGTGAAACTATTCCACATTGTTTCAAATGAAGACCAAACTCGTAACTCAAATATTCTCCTCCACGATCAGATCGTAGGAACTTTATTTTCTTGTTACGATGATTCTCTACTTCACTCTGAAATTCTTTGAACTTTTCAAATGTTTCAGACTTGTGTTTCATTAAGTAGATATACCCATATCTGCTCAAATCATCAGTGAAGGTCAGAAAATAACGATACCCGCCGCGAGCATCAACGTTCATTGGTCCACATACATCAGTATGTATGATTTCCAACAAATCTGTTGCTCGCTCCATAGTTCCGGAGAACGGAGTTTTAGTCATCTTGCCCATGAGGCATGGTTCGCAAGCACCAAGTGATTCATAATCAAGTGATTCCAAAAGTCCATCTTTATGGAGTTTCTTCATGCGTTTTACACCAATATGACCCAAACGGCAGTGCCACAAATAAGTTGCACTATCATTATTAACCTTGCATCTTTTGGTTTCAATATTATGAATATGTGTATCACTACAATAAAGATCAAGTAAGAATAGACCACTCTTTAAGGGTGCATGACCATAAAAGATATTATTCATCAAAATGGAACAACCATTATTCTCTGATTTAAATGAATAACCATCTCGCAATAAACAAGATCCAGATATAATGTTCATGCTCAACGCTGGCACCAAATAACAATTATTTAGGTCTAAAACTAATCCCGAAGGTAGATGTAGAGGTAGCGTGCCGACGGCGATCACATCGACTTTGGAACCGTTTCCCACGCGCATCGTCACCTCATCCTTAGCTAATCTTCGTTTAATCCGTAGTCCCTGTTTCGCGTTACAAATATTAGCAACCGAACCGGTATCAAATACCCAGGTACTACTACGAGCATTAGTAAGGTACACATCAATAACATGTATATCACATATACCTTTGTTCATCTTGCCATCCTTCTTATCCGCCAAATACTTGGGGCAGTTCCGCTTCCAGTGTCCAGTTCCCTTGCAGTAGAAGCACTCAGTTTCAGGCTTGGCTCCAGATTTGGGTTTCTTCGTTGAAGTAGCAACTGATTTGCTATTCTTTTTGAAGTTCCCTTTCTTTCCCTTGCCCTTTTTCTTGAAACTAGTGGTCTTGTTAACCATCAACACTTGATGCTCCTTTTTGATTTCTACCTCCGCAGCTTTGAGCATAGCGAAGAGCTCGGGAATTGTCTTTTGCATCCCTTGCATGTTATAGTTCATCACGAAGCCTTTATAGCTTGGTGGCAGTGATTGAAGAACTCTATCAATAACACTATCCTCGTCAACATTGCAACTAAGTTGAGTCATATGATTGTAGTACCCAGACATTCTGAGCAAGTGTTCACTGATAGAACTATTCTCCTCCATTTTGCAGCTGTAGAACTTATTGGAAATCTCATATTTCTCAATTCGGGCATTTGCTTGAAATATTAACTTCAACTCCTGGAACATTTCATATGCTCCATGACGTTCAAAACGTCATTGAAGTCCCGGTTCTAAGCCGTAAAGCATGGCACACTGAACTATCGTGTAGTCATCAGACCGCGACTGCCAGACGTTCAAAGCGTCTGCATTAGCGGAAGGGGGCTTGTCACCTAGCGGTGCTTCAAGGACATAATTCTTCTGTGCAGCAATGAGGATAATCCTCAGGTTACGGACCCAGTCCGTGTAATTGCTACCATCATCTTTCAACTTAGCTTTCTCTAGGAATGCATTAAAATTCAAAGGAACGGTAGCACGGGCCATTGATCTACAACGACATAGATATGCAAAACTATCAGGACTAAGTTCATGATAAATTAAAGTTCAGTTTAATCATATTAATTTAAAGAACTCCCACTTAGATAGACATCCCTCTGGTCATCTAAATGATCACGTGATCCAAATCAACTAAACCATGTCCGATCATCACGTGAGATGGAGTAGTTTTCAATGGTGAACATCTTATGTTGATCATATCTACTATATGATTCACGCTCGACCTTTCGGTCTCCAGTGTTCCGAGGCCATATCTGTATATGCTAGGCTCGTCAAGTTTAACCCGAGTATTCTGCGTGTGCAAAACTGGCTTACACCCGTTGTATTTGAACGTAGAGATTATCACACCCGATCATCACGTGGTGTCTCGGCACGACGAACTTTCGCAACGGTGCATACTCAGGGAGAACACTTATACCTTGAAATTTAGTAAGGGATCATCTTATAATGCTACCGTCGTTCTAAGCAAAATAAGAAGCATAATAAGATAAACATCACATGCAATCAAAATATGTGACATGATATGGCCATCATCATCTTGTGCTTTTGATCTCCATCTCCAAAGCACCGTCATGATCACCTTCGTCACCGGCTTGACACCTTGATCTTCATCGTAGCATCGTTGTCGTCTCGCCAACTATTGCTTCCACGACTATCGCTACCGCTTAGTGATAAAGTAAAGCAATTACATGGCGATAGCATTTCATACAATAAAGCGACAACCATATGGCTCCTGCCAGTTGCCGATAACTTTACAAAACATGATCATCTCATACAAAATCATATAACTCATGTCTTGACCATATCACATCACAACATGCCCTGCAAAAACAAGTTAGACGTCCTCTACTTTGTTTGTTGCAAGTTTTACGTGGCTGCTACGGGCTTAGCAAGAACCGTTCTTACCTACGCATACAAAACCACAACGATGTTTCGTCAAGTATGTGCTGTTTTAACCTTCACAAGGACCGGGCGTAGCCACACTTGATTCAGCTAAAGTGAGAGAGACAGACACCCGCCAGTCACCTTTAAGCAACGAGTGCTCGTAACGGTGAAACCAGTCTCGCGTAAGCGTACGCGTAATGTCGGTCCGGGCCGCTTCATCTCACAATACCGCCGAAGCAAAGTATGACATGCTGGTAAGCAGTATGACTAGTATCGTCCACAATCTCATTGTGTTCTACTCGTGCATATCATCTAGGCATAGACCTGGCTCTGATACCACTGTTGGGGAACGTAGTATTTTAAAAATTTCCTACGAACACGCAAGATCTATCTACCAGATGCATAGCAACGAGAGGGGAGAGTGTGTCTACGTACCCTCGTAGACCGGGAGCGGAAGCGTCAAGTGACGCGGTTGATGTTGTCGAACTTCTTCGCGATCCAACCGATCAAGCACCGAATGTACAGCACCTCCGCGTTCAGCACACGTTCAGCTTGATGACGTCCCACGAGCTCTTGATCCAGTAGAGCTTCACGGGAGAGTTTCGTCAGCACGACGGCGTGGTGACGGATATGATGTGTTCACCGGCGCAGGGCTTTGCCTAAGCTCCGCGACGGTACGACTGAGGTGTGATTCTGTGGAGGGGGGCACCGCACACGGCTAAAACAATTCAACTTGTGTGTCTTTGGGTGCCCCCCTGCCCCCGTATATAAAGGAGCAAGGGAGGAGGGGCCGGCCACCTCCTATGGTGCGGCTAGGGAGGGGACTCCTACTAGGAATAGGATTGCAATCCTATTCCTAGTAGGATTCACCGGAAGGAAGAAGGGGGAAAGGATTAGGAGAGGTGGCGCCCCCCCCCCCAATCCTAGTCCAACTAGGATTCCTAGGTGGGGGCGCCGGCCAGCCCTATGGGCTGCCTCTCTCTCACCCTTTAGGCCCACTATGGACCATCCCCTCTCGTAGGGGGTTCCGGTAACCCCCTCCGGTATTCCTGATAAATCCGAAACTTTTCCGGTATACTTCCGGTGTCCGAATATAGCCGTCCAATATATCAATCTTTATGTCTCGGACATTCCGAGACTCCTCGTCATGTCCGTGATCTCATCCGGGACTCCGAACTACCTTCGGTACATCAATACTCAAAAACTCATAATACCGATCGTCATCAAACGTTAAGCGTGCGGACCCTACGGGTTCGAGAACTATGTAGACATGACCGAGACTCATCTCCGGTCAATAACCAATAGCGGAACCTGGATGTTCATATTGGCTCCTACATATTCTACGAAGATCTTTTATCGGTCAGAACCGCATAACAACATACGTTGTTCCTTTTGTCAAACGGTATGTTACTTGCCCGAGATTCGATCGTCGGTATCTTTATACCTAGTTCAATCTCGTTTACCGGCAAGTCTCTTTACTCGTTCCGTAACACATCATCTCGTGACTAACTCATTAGTCTTTTGCTTGCAAGGCTTATTGTGATGTGTGTTACCGAGAGGGCCCGGAGATACCTCTCCGACACTCGGAGTGACAAATCCTAATCTTGATCTATGCCAACACCACGAATACTTTCGGAGACATCTGTAGAGCATCTTTATGATCACCCAGTTACGTTGTGACGTTTGATAGCACACAAGGTGTTCCTACGGTATTCGGGAGTTGCATAATCTCATAGTCATAGGAACATGTATAAGTCATGAAGAAAGCAATAGCAGTTAAACTAAACGATCATAGTGCTATGCTAACGGATGGGTCTTGTCCATCACATCATTCTCCTAATGATGTGATACCGTTGATCAAATGACAACTCATGTCTATGGCTAGGAAACATAACCATCTTTGATCAATGAGCTAGTCTAGTAGAGGCATACTAGGGACATACTGTTTTGTCTATGTATCCACACATGTACTAAGTTTCCGGTTAATACAATTCTAGCATGAATAAAAGACATTTATCATGATATAAGGAAATACAAATAACATCTTTATTATTGCCTCTAGGGCGTATTTCCTTCAGTCTCTCACTTGAACTAGAGTCAATAATCTAGATTACAAAGTGATGATCCTCACACCCATGGAGTCTTGGTGCTGATCATGTTTTGCCCGTGGAAGAGGCTTAGTCAACGGGTCTGCAACATTCAGATCCGTATGTATTTTGCAAATCTCTATGTCTCCCTCCTTGACTAGATCGCGGATGGAATTGAAGCGTCTTTTGATGTGCTTTGTTCTCTTGTGAAACCTGGATTCCTTCGCCAAGGCTATGGCTCCAGTGTTGTCACAAAAGATTTTCATTGGGCCCGATGCACTAGGTACTACACCTAGATCGGATATGAACTCCTTCATCCAGACTCCTTCATTTGCTGCTTCCGAAGCAGCTATGTATTCCGCTTCACACGTAGATCCCGCCACGACGCTCTGCTTGGAACTGCACCAACTGACAGCTCCACCGTTCAATAAAAATACATATCCGGTTTGTGACTTTGAGTCATCCGGATCAGTGTCAAAGCTAGAATCGACGTAACCGTTTACGACGAGCTCTTTGTCACCTCCATATACGAGAAACATATCCTTTGTTCTTTTCAGATACTTTAGGATGTTTTTGACCGATGTCCAGTGATCCACTCCTGGATTACTTTGGTACCTCCCTGCTAGACTTATAGCAAGGCACACATCAGGTCTGGTACACAGCATTGCATACATGATAGATCCTATGGCTGAGGCATAGGGAATGACTTTCATTTTCTCTCTATCTTCTGCAGTGGTCGTGTTGGGGAACGTAGTATTTTAAAATTTTCCTACGATCACGCAAGATCTATCTACCAGATGCATAGCAACGAGAGGGGAGAGTGTGTCTACGTACCCTCGTAGACCGGGAGCGGAAGCGTCAAGTGACGCGGTTGATGTTGTCGAACTTCTTCGCGATCCAACCGATCAAGCACCGAACGTACGGCACCTCCGCGTTCAGCACACGTTCAGCTTGATGACGTCCCACGAGCTCTTGATCCAGTTGAGCTTCACGGGAGAGTTTCGTCAGCACGACGGCGTGGTGACAGATATGATGTGTTCACCGGCGCAGGGCTTCGCCTAAGCTCCGCGACGGTACGACCGAGGTGTGATTCTGTGGAGGGGGGCACCGCACACGGCTAAAACAATTCAACTTGTGTGTCTTTGGGTGCCCCCCTGCCCCCGTATATAAAGGAGCAAGGGAGGAGGGGCCGGCCAACCTCTATGGTGCGGCTAGGGAGGGGACTCCTACTAGGAATAGGATTGCAATCCTATTCCTAGTAGGATTCACCGAAAGGAAGAAGGGGGAAAGGAATAGGAGAGGTGGCGCCCCCCCAATCCTAGTCCAACTAGGATTCCTAGGTGGGGCCGCCGGCCAGCCCTATGGGCTGCCTCTCTCTCACCCTTTAGGCCCACTATGGACCATCCCCTCTCGTAGGGGGTTCCGGTAACCCCCTCCGGCATTCCCGATAAATCCGAAACTTTTCCGGTATACTTCCGGTGCCCGAATATAGCCGTCCAATATATCAATCTTTATGTCTCGGACATTCCGAGACTCCTCGTCATGTCCGTGATCTCATCCGGGACTCCGAACTACCTTCGGTACATCAATACTCAAAAACTCATAATACCGATCGTCATCAAACGTTAAGCGTGCGGACCCTACGGGTTCGAGAACTATGTAGACATGACCGAGACTCATCTCTGGTCAATAACCAATAGCGGAACCTGGATGTTCATATTGGCTCCTACATATTCTACGAAGATCTTTTATCGGTCAGAACCGCATAACAACATACGTAGTTCCTTTTGTCAAACGGTATGTTACTTGCCCGAGATTCGATCGTCGGTATCTTTATACCTAGTTCAATCTCGTTGCCGGCAAGTCTCTTTACTCGTTCCGTAACACATCATCTCGTGACTAACTCATTAGTCTTTTGCTTGCAAGGCTTATTATGATGTGTGTTACCGAGAGGGCCCAGAGATACCTCTCCGACACTCGGAGTGACAAATCCTAATCTTGATCTATGCCAACACCACGAATACTTTCGGAGACATCTGTAGAGCATCTTTATGATCACCCAGTTACGTTGTGACGTTTGATAGCACACAAGGTGTTCCTACGGTATTCGGGAGTTGCATAATCTCATAGTCATAGGAACATGTATAAGTCATGAAGAAAGCAATAGCAGTTAAACTAAACGATCATAGTGCTATGCTAACGGATGGGTCTTGTCCATCACATCATTCTCCTAATAATGTGATCCCGTTGATCAAATGACAACTCATGTCTATGGCTAGGAAACATAACCATCTTTGATCAATGAGCTAGTCTAGTAGAGGCATACTAGGGACATACTGTTTTGTCTATGTATCCACACATGTACTAAGTTTCCGGTTAATACAATTCTAGCATGAATAAAAGACATTTATCATGATATAAGGAAATACAAATAACATCTTTATTATTGCCTCTAGGGCATATTTCCTTCATCATTCTCCTAATGATGTGATCCCGTTATCAACGACATCCAATGTCCATGGTCAGGAAACCGTAACCATCTATTGATCAACGAGCTAGTCATCTAGAGGCTCACTAGGGACATGGTGTTTGTCTATGTATCCACACATGTATCTGAGTTTCCTATCAATACAATTCTAGCATGGATAATAAACAATTATCATGAACAAGGAAATATAATAATAACCAATTTATTATTGCCTCTAGGGCATATTTCCAACATCCTTGAGCCGGCCTGATACCCATCCCGAGAAGATGAGCTCGTCGCAAGAGTCTGTGGCATATTCTAGATTGCCAAACCGGAGGGCTCGGCATGGGGAGAGGTTGGCCCATGGGGTCGATGTGCAATACAATGCCACCGAAGGCAAAAGGCTGTCCGAGGACGAAGATGCCCCTACAGCTGACGCTATCGTCTACCATCGAGCTTCTCGGGATCACCTGGCGGGACATGTATGGGCCACCAATGTCGGTGCTAAAAACGGCAAATCTCAGGGAGGGGGTCCCAAGCATGGTGATCTGAGCTAGATGGTAACAGGGAGGGTAGGAACACGATGATCCAGGTCCGAGCCCTCTTGATGAGGTAAAACCCTACATCCCGCTTCTTATATATTGATTGTGATGGGGTACAAAGTACAAATTGATATACCTCGAGATCATATGAGTTTTTCTAAGCTCTAAACCTTGCGAATGTGTCTCTACATACAAAACCCTACGGCTTATATAGACACCGGGGGTACCTAGGGTTTACACATGGTCGGTTACAATGTAGGGATAAACGTGCCAACTATTCAAATATGCTTGAAGTGTACGCCAAGCCTTCAGGAGATCTTCATCTTGATTATGCCAAGGGCTAGGGCCAGCATGGCTCATTCATCAATCTTCGGTGGATCATCAGCCCGGCCCATAGCCGATGGTCCGACGTGGCATACACCCCTTAATCCAGGACACCAACAGCAGGCACGAGGACCCAACGGTGGCCGGGGACCCTCCGGAGCAGTAGAGAAGGCGAAGAGAGGCGCAGGGTCCAGCGGACCGGGAAGGGCGTGGAGAGCCCGTAGCTGCGTGACGCGACGTGCCGGCTTCGTTGTGCGCACCGCATCACCGGGCGATGGGAACGGAGCGGAGCAGAGCTTCCGCCTCCACCCCATTCAAAATCCACAAGCGGCATAAAAGCGATGCACACAGTGAGCTCCTCCACATCGTATGGCCTTGCCTCCCGCGGAAACGGCTCCCAGTCTGCATTCTCGGCGAACGTTGCGCTGATGCCGGAGCTCGACATGGATCGGAAGGGGGAAGAAGAGACGGAAAGGGGGCGTTCGAGAGTGGAGTGAGCTTTGACGGTGGTTTAGGCCTCTAGGGTTAATTGGAGTGGGGTTATATGTGCGGTCCGGATGAGCCAAGGTTGGGTCGGTAAGATGTGGCCGACACGTCCGAGCGCGTTCGTTTCTATTTGTACATATTTAAGCGCTCATATTTATGCGCATACACTCACCCCTACAAACACACATGCACACCCTTCCCCTATGAGCACCTCCGAGAGATTGAGCTGGCATATCAGATTTGAGATTTACGAAGTTCCCCTCGTAGTCGATGAGATGTCTTCTCTCACTGAATGTGCGTCGCCGAAAATTGTAAAGTCAATTAAGAAAAAACGCGAGCACCATAATTTAAACCTGATGGGCTGGGATACCACTCTTCTCTTAGCTATCCAACCACGTTTTGGTTCACATGTACTCCCTCTGTTCCGATTTACTCGTCGTGGTATGTGTTCTGTTCTCTTTGTTCTTGGCCACGCCTCTCCATTTCCTCCCCACATGAAAGATCCGTCCTGCCCCAGTCGCTCTCTCTCCAAATACACACGCCTACTCGTTCTTGCTGTGCCCAATTAAGTGCCTCCTCTGTTTCTCTGTTCCATCCTCCCTTCTCAAAAGATTCAAACAAAAGCTTCACAAGGACAAGGACGAGCTCCTTGAGCTGTCGCCGTCTCAAGAAGCATAGGAGACGGTACACGAAGCCACATGTTGTTTGTGACTTGTGAGCCCTCACCACACCGCCATTGGTGACTAGTGAGCCGAGCAGCCCACATTCTCTTCTTCCACCTTGTCTTTAGATCGGGTCCGGCGGGAGCCGTGAGCCGCCACACCATGCATGCTGCCATCAACTACGCAGCCCTGTCGCCCCTGCAGCTCCCGCTCCCCTACCTGCCACCCCCACTGCCGCCATTGCTGCCGCTGCTGTCGCCGCCGCCTCCGGCGGCCGTCGATGCAGGCTTTCAGAGCAGGATCAGCCCCAAGATCCTTCTCATCGTCTTGATCTTGGCCGTAATCTTCTTTGTCTCAGGCCTCCTCCACTTGCTCGTCTGGTTATTGTTCCGCCCGACGCCGCGTGACCCTGGCGACGCCGGGAGCAGCGATGCGAACGCGACCGCCTTCCACGGGCAGCTTCAGCAGCTGTTCCATCTCCATGACGCCGGCGTCGACCAGTCTTTCATCGACGCGCTGCCGGTATTTCTCTACGGCGCGGTCGTGGGCGCTGGAGGGAAGGACCCCTTCGACTGCGCGGTCTGCCTGTGTGAGTTCGCCGACGACGACCGCCTCCGCCTCCTCCCCAAGTGCAGCCACGCCTTCCACGTCGAATGCATCGACACGTGGCTTCTATCGCACTCTACGTGCCCGCTCTGCCGATGCAGCCTCCTGGCCGACTTCTCGCCGTGCGGCGGCGGCTGCAGCTCGCTGGTGTTTGTGCTCGAGTCTGGCTCGGAGGGCTCCGTCTCCGGCCGCGTCGACCGGCCGCCCCCTGCTCACCTCAGCCTGGTCATGGAGCAAGACGAAGGATGTGAAAGTCAGACGCACTCAGACGTCAAGGAGAAGGACGAGGTAGTCGTCCCCGTCAAGCTCGGCAAGTTCAGGAGCCAGGCCACGGAAGGAGGCGCGGGGTGCAGCTCCAACCCTGACCAAGATGTGAGGCGATGCTATTCCATGGGGACCTATGAGTACGTCATGGACCAGAGCTCCCTGCTCCGTGTATCCGTGAAGCCGCCGGCGGCCAAGCTGTCGAAGCCCACGATGGACAAGAAAGAGAGCTTTTCCATCTCCAAGATATGGATGCGTGGTGGGCTGCGGAGGAAGGACAGCAGCGCGGCACCGTCAGGCTCGTCGTCGCGCCGCGCGTCATCGTTCCGGCTGCCCTCGGCGCTCCAGCGTGCGGCGAGCGACATCGGGGCGCCGAAGCGGCGGGCGGACGTCGTGAGCCCTGTCACCGAGTCCGAGTACAACGTGTCGGCGTGGGACAAGAGCGGGAGCGGCAGCATCGTAGATTGGGACGTCGAGTCCGGCACGGCCGCCGACGGGCTCGGCTCGAGGGCGGACGAGGCGCCGTCGTTCGCGAGGCGGACGCTGCTGTGGATCAGAGGCCACCCGTGAGAAGAGAAGATCAAAGAGTTCTTTGCTCCCCTGCTCCGAGCCGGGATCCAGATTATCAGCTGGTTTGCTCTTTTTCTGTTCGATCTGTGAGATTTGAAGCATTTTGGTGGGTGGAATGCAAGGTTAATGATTTTACTGCTCGGGATTTTTGAGATGTCTCTGCATCTGCAGAGCGTTTCACTATCGTCTATCGTGTGTTACTGACTTACTGTGCATTGCTTCGACGAGGTTTTCTCTGAATATGCCGCGTTATGAATTTCAAAATTCAGAGAGCAAACTGGCTTTCAAAAAACAACATTCAGACTGCGGCAATTTCGAAATTCATTTCGTATTCTACTCCTTGGTTTTTCATTCATGGCTCGGCTCTACCCTGGTCCCTGGATCCGGACACGCAAGAGCTGCCGGATTTTGAAAAGCAAATTTCTTTCATAATGCGTAGGGTGGGGTGTGGAGGGCATTGCCACTTGTGCTACCTACTCTCCTGAATCACATTGAATCCTCCTCGCCTGCTTCAACCGAAGAACACCCGCATAATTGCGGCCTTGAATGCCAGACACGGTTGGCTGGTGGACTTTTTTTGGTTGGTCGACTTTAATGTCTCGTCCTCCATTGTAATAACTTCTCGAACCCGAAACGAGTAAACATCTGTATTTTCGGGAAGCTCTCCTTCAGTGCTTCTCTGTCGAATTGGTGCCTTCAGCACTTCTGTGCCGAATTGGCGCTAAAGACATCTTCAAGGGTAATCCGTAAAAAAACTCTCACTTTTTCATGGAAGAGAACCCTTTAAGACACGGATGTCGAAGGACGCCTTTCAGACTAGTCATAGTGGGGAGTAACTTACACTAGTAACATACACGTATTACTAGACTATGTTACTACCTTCATAGTGGGTAGAAACATAGATGTGGTGTCATGCAAGAGTTCATTTATTAGTCTATAGACTCAATTTGTATTGGTATGTGTGATGTTACAGTAACATAGCTAGTTACCACAAGCACTTCTCTCCTCATTAATTACATGCCACATAAGCAAAACTGTGTTGGGATGTGTGATGTTACTAGCTATGTTACTCCCACTATGGCCAGCCTCAATTGTAGTTGTATACACCCCAACCTTTCGGTTTTTCTACTAATACGCATGATCAAGTAGCCGCATGCAAAGGGCACGGAAATTCAAATAGTCGCATGCAACACTAGTTTAAATTTAAACCAAAATGATAAGTGACACACGTGTGGCATGAAGTAACACCGCCCTAACGTTTTTACAACTAAAAATCTAAAGCTGCCATCCGAAAAAAAAAACTAAAAAAACTGAAACTAACAGAAAGTTGCCTTGCTTCACAAATAAAGTTGTCATCTCAGGGTAACTAAAGTTGCCATAAAAAACGTCAGGGTGGAATTACTTCGTGACACACATGTGGCACTTATGAGGGTCCAATTTAAAAGGTTCAAATATTTGCATCCCAACATTGTTGTTCCCTTTCACCGCCAACTGATGCTCAATCAAGAGCTTTCGTTCCTATCCCCTCGCTACAGGAGAGAGGAAGCGAAAAAGCAGTCGACCACCGCGCCCCGGGCTCCGTCGGCCAGATCTTCGCCTCTCTATCCTCCGGGCGGCCTCGTCGCCGTTGGGAGAGAGGGAGTCGACGGTCTGGTCGGGCGGCTGTTGTACAGTAGGCTAGGCAATAGCTCTAGTTGTTTTGCTTTTCAGGCTGCTCCTTCCTCTTGTCGTCGGTGCTGAAGGCAGCCATGAATAAGTTTTCCTCCAGTCCTTTCCTCGTTGCTTCGTTCTCTGCTTCGATGTCGGCAGCGGCGGTGGTGGCAAGGCTGGAAGCTTTGGTCTGCTTGTGGGTCATATGTGGCCGGCAAGATCTAGGTGGTGAAGCTGGGTCGGCGAGGCGGCGGTGGCCACACAGCTCGTGCCTTTTGTCCTTCGGGCCCGCCTCCGTCTCAGCTGTGTTCCCTCCAGCGCTGCTTGGGGACCTAGGGGTTGTATAGGAGTGATTTGGCTGGTGGTGGACACCTCCTCGTTTGGTGGTGGCACCGGCGACCTTCAAGGCGCGGTGGCTTCGGTCCAAGATTTGTGGAAGATGAAGTGGAGGTCTGACTCTCTCCTTTGACGCCGTCGGACAGAGACGTCCAATCTGTAGTCCGGCAAGCACGGGGATGCTCCCCAGCCGACGAGCCACAAAGTTTCGGCCATGTCGATCTACGACGGGCTGCTCAATCGGCTCACAATGTTGTTTCAGCTATGGTGCTTCGACGCATCTGGTGTATGGGGCTGCTCATCTTTCCTATCTCCGACATGGTTTCGGCAGCGACGGTGGTCGGCGACGAGCGTTGAAGATGATGTGTGCAAGGGCCTCCAAGGACTTTATTGTTATTTTGTGTTTCCGAAGGTCTTTTGTGCAAAGTTTTGAGGACACATGTGTTTCTGGGTCCTTCCGTATAGAGCTACGTGTATGTGCTACGTTTGCTTTATGCAATGAACATGTCGTTTCTTCTAAAAAAACTGATGCTGAATCAGATTTTCCTTCATCTGCTCGTGAATTTGGTCGATGCTGAATTTGTTGATGCATTTGAATAAACTCTTCAAATGTCACCGGATTCTGGTCCAGAAGTTGAATATGATCACTCGTGTTCTCAAATTCCAGAGATGTGGTAGCATCGTCAACCTCATCATTGACGATCATGTTGTGCATGATCACACAATATGTCATCACCTCCCACAAGGTCTGCGGATCCCATTGTCTTGCAGGTCCACGAACAACTGCAAAACAGGCCTGAAGAACTCCAAATGTCCCCTCGACATCATTTCTAGTTGCTTCTTGTCTTTGGGCAAAGTGAGTCTTTTCTAGCCAACTGGGTTTGAGATGCTGTTGACAAAGGTAGCCCATGAAGGACGGATACCGTTAACCAGATAGTAGCCCATATTGTACTCATGTCCATTGACAATATAGTGGCAAGGAGGAGTTTTTTCTTCAGTAAACCGTGTAAACAACGACAATCGTTACAGCACATTGTTGTCATTGTGAGACCCGGGCATGCCAAAGAAAGCATGCCAAATCCAAATATCATGTGATGCAACTGCTTCAAGAACAATGGTGGGCTTCTTAACATGACCCTGATATTGCCCTTGTAAAGCCTTCGGGCAATTCTTCCCTTTCTAATGCATGTAGTCAAGAGATCTGGCCATAGTTGGTTCTCTCAAGTACTAAGGTCCGAACACCTCGACCACGGAAGTTACAGACCTGACCATGGCATCTTCGCATATGTGATGTCTGCTACGCAACCTTCTTCTTGTAGACTTGTGTTGGGCCTCCAAGCGCAGAGTTTTGTAGGACAGTAGCAATTTTCCCTCAAGTGGATGTGTAAGGGCATATTTCTCCCTAAGTGGTTTTGGTGATTGATGACAATGCATTTGCGGACTAATCATGTGCATTGAGCATTTCAGATATCTCATGTCTAGGCACAAGACGGTTCATTGCCCCTCGGAGCCTATCGGAGACGGTGTTTCCTTTTGTTTCTTTTCGGTGGAATTGAGTCATAGGGAAGCCATACTATTAAGAGGGGGTCCTCTTCGGAAAGGTTAGGGTGGCAGCAACACGTACACATCTATTCCTTTGCACCACCTTTCCTTCGCTTCTTTGGAGCACCGGCTGTTTTCCTTGTCGTTGCAAAGACAGAGGCTTCCTACTACTACTGTTCTGTGGCATGCGGTAGTACCGCTCAAGGGAGCGGTAGTACCGCAGAGACCCATGGTAGCACCACCCGTGGCTGCGGTAGTATGGCGCCTCGCTCGCGGTAGTACCATGGCCACTGGCCCAGGGCCGTGGCTGGCGCGGAAGTAATTTTATTAGTCCGTTCCTTTCCCATCCCATATTGTACCCTGCCTTGCGGTAGTACCGCAAGGGCGCACGGTAGTACCGCTCTGGCAGTACTACCGTTCATTGCTATATGTAACAGGGCCGCATCTGGCTCCTGCCGCGCGAGCGGTAGTACCGCATGGCCTTGTGGTAGTACCGCGTGTCGCGGGCTGAGTTGGTAGATAACGGTTGGATCTTTCCTCTTGCTATATAAGGGGGGTTTCTTCCCCAAGTTGACTACCTCTTCCTTCCCTAAGCTCCATTGTTGCTCACAGCTCCATTTTTGCCCGATCTCTCTCCCTAGCCAATCAAACTTGTTGATTTCCTAGGGATTGGTTGAAAAGGCATCGATCTACACTTCCATCAAGAGAAATTTGATTACCCCCACTAATCCCTTGCAGATCTTGTTACTCTTGGGTGTTTGAGCACCGTAGACGGTTGAGGTCACCTCGGAGCCATATTCCATTGTGGTGAAGTTTCGTGGTGTCGTTGGGAGCCTCGAATTCAGTTGTGGAGATATCCCCAACCTTGTTTGTAAAGGTTCGGTCGTCGCCTTCAAGGGCACCACTAGTGGACGGCACCTCGCATGAGTGAGGGTGTGAGGAGAATACGGTGGCCCTAGAGGCATCTTGGGGAGCATTGTGCCTCCACACCGCTCCAACGGAGATGTACTTCCTTTCAAAGGGAAGGAACTTTGGTAACACATCCTCGTCTCCACCGGCTCCACTTGTGGTTATCTCTTACCTTTACTTGTGCAAGCTTTTGTTGTGTTGTATAGCTTGCTTGCTTGTGTGCTTGTTAGTGTTGCATCATATAGGTTGCCCACCTAGTTGCATATCTAGACAACCAATCTTGATGCTAAGTTTAATTTGGTTAACAAAAGCTAAAAAATGTTAGTTTCCTATTCACCCCCCTCTAGTCAACCATATCGATCCTTTCAACTGGTATCACATCCTCGTCTCTTTATGAAGGACTTTATCGTCCAAAGAGTATGGGTGACAACGTAGTCTAGGCGGAGGAACACCCCGGTGGGAATCCGTCCGTGTCTATGTCCGATGGAGGAACCTCAGTCTCTCATGAGGAGTTCAATGCGGCTTTGGACACATTGAAAACCACAATGATGACCGAGGTCAAAGGCATGTTCAAAGAATTTCTTGATGGTCTTAAATTATCTACCGCACTGTTGGAAGTGGCTCGTCCCTCTAACAAGGTGACGGATGCTCTTCCCGATAAGGAAGAAGCTAGTAGTGATCAAGTTCTCGTGTCTAAGAAAGGGAGTGATATCTTTGCCCATGTTGAACCACCCATTACTTATGGAGTACCTGTTCCCTCCCCGCATCTAAATCATGTTGGTCCTCCCACTAAGTATGTGAAAAATGCTGATTTTTCTACTTGGACTTTCTGCTTTAAATGCCATTTAAATCATTGTTCTACCAATCTTTGGAGAATCATTGACCAAGGCTTCTACCCGCATGATCCATACAACTTAGCTCCAAGAGAAGCTGTGGATCATTAATTCAACGAGTCCGTTCTTTGCATTCTTCAAGAAGCCATCCCTCTCGAAGATATAGAACATCTCCGACCCTTCTCTGTGGCCAAGGAAGCATGGGAGCATGTTGTCTCTTTGTACAAGGGAAGCGCAAGCACTCAACGCTCAAACTATGAAGTAGTGCAAGATGAAGCCGATGAGTTTCCATGATCGAAGATGAAGAACCTCGTGAACTTTATCAGAGATTAACCACTCTTGCGGTTTCACTCCGAGATCATGGGAGCAAGGATACGAATGACAATTGGATCAAGCACAAGTTTCTCAAGGCCATGATGCCTTACCACAAGGCCATGTCCTCCGTCATCCGTCAAAGGCCGGACGTCCACACCATATCCTTAAGTGAAGTGTTGGATTAGTTTGTTGCCATGAGGATCTTGGACAAGACCGCGGACAATGCAGTCTTGCGGGCTCAACGATCAAAGAAGCCCAACCATGCATTGAAGGCCAAGGCTTGTGTGGAATAAGAGGATGAAGAGGATGAAGAGGATTGTTGCCCCCAAGACACCAAATTTTCCTATCATGAGCACATGGCTCTTGCTTCACGGCAATTTTGGGGTAACAAGAAGAATTCAAGGCCCAACTTCAACAAGAACAATTCAAGTGGCTTCAAGGGCAAGCAACGAGTGAGGATGTGCTACAATTGTGGCAATGTGAGTCATTTTGTTGTGGATTGCCCATATGAGAAAAGGGAAGACAATGGAGGCAAGCTTATCCGAAAGGACAAGGCCAAGTCTCTCCCCAACAAGAACAACTTCACCAAGAAGACTCCTCCCAAAGGATTGGTGGCCCAAGAAGAGTATGATGAGGATGACGATGATGATGAAGATGAAGAGATGGTTACCATGGCCACCATTGCCATTGCGACAACTCCACGTTCATCCATCTTCGACTCACCAAATGAGAACATCACCGCCAAGTGCCTCATGGCTAAAGCCACCAATAAGGTAACCCCCAACATCAAGTCTACCATCACTACTAATCCTTCTTTGACGGATTGCATTGAAGAAAGTGAGGGGGCGGAGGAGGATCAAAATGAATTTAAGTCTTTTATGAGTAAGCTCAAAGGTAAATCCAAGAAGCACTTCCTTGCTCTCTTGGAACAACTTGGTGAAGCCAATGACATGATCGAGGCTCGCGAAGAGACCATCTCTAAGATGGAGGGTCATAGTCGAGACTATGCCGATGAGATATCGGATCTCTCTAATGCTCTTGAGGAAGAGCGTGGTTTTCGCTTGGCTATTGAGGAGTCACACAACGATGATCATGCTAAATTAAAGAAAGATCTTGATCATGCTTTAGTTGTCTCTCGTGTGCTCAATTCCAAAAAGGAAAAACTTGTGGTTGACCATGCTAGACTCAAGGAGGAGTTTGATACACTTGACAAGGCTCACAAGGTCTTGAAGATTGTTCATGCTAACCTCAAAGAGTCTCATGATCAACTTCAAGTTTTTCTACCCAAGGAGAAAGCCACTTTTCCTTACATGGTTTTAATTGATAATGCAAATGCTACTAACCCATGTTCTGAGCATGTGCATCTTGTTGAAGAGAATGCAAAGTTAAAGTGTGTCTTGCATACAAGGTGAGAAGAACCTCAACGACCTTTTGAGCAATCAAAAGGAAGTTGTTGCCAAGGAGGGGATGGGGTTTGCACCCAAGCCCAAGAAGAAGATGAATGACAAGACCAAGCAACCTCTTCCTCTCAAGCAAACCTTTGTCAAGGAGGGAGAGGGTACTCCTAAGGAGAAAAAGAACATTGTGAAGGGTGGTGGAGTCAAAAAGGGCATTGTCACTCCTTCCAACTAAGTCGGCGACTTTAACCCGTCTTATGTGTTATGCCGTTCTAGTGATGGACATGTTTATGCTAAATTTGTTGATTCTTCTTATGAGTACATTGAATGGTCTATTTGGGTTCCTAAGACCCTTGTTACTAACATCAAAGGACCCATTACAAAATGGGTACCTAAAACCAAGCATTGATCTCTTGTAGGAGTTTGCTTCCGGCGGGGGGATCATGGTTGCTCAATAGTGGAGCCACAAATCATATGACCGAAAGCAAAGACTTGGTGGTGGACGTGCACAAAGGTTCATCTATGCCCCAATGTAGGATGGGGTGATGCTTCATCTTCTAAGGTATTGGGTCTCGGCGAGGTTGTCGTTTCTCATGATCTCACGATCGAGAAAGTCATGCTTGTTGAGTCCTTTGCATACAATTTACTTTCCGTTCATCAACTTGCGCTCATGGGTTTTGCTACTTTCTTTGATATTGATTATGTGGCCCTCTTGTGGAGAAAGACTCTTAAAGTAGCCTTTGTTGGGCATGTCAAGAACGCTCTCTATGTGGTCAACTTCTCGGAGTGACCCACTAAGACCGAGACATGCCTAATGGCTAAAGTTGGCATGGGATGGCTTTGGCATCGCCGTTTAGCCCACATCAATATGAGATCTTTGCAAAGTCTTCTCAAGGGGGACCATGTCCATGGACTAACAAATGTTAGTTTTGCCAAAGATCATGCTTGCAGTGCTTATATCGAAGGAAAGCTACATGAGAAGGCTCACCCTCCCACGACCATCATCTACTCGACGTGGCCTTTAGAGCTCCTTCACATAGATCTCTTTGGGCCTCCATCCTTTGGTAGTCTTGGGGGTAGAAAATATTGCTTGGTGATTGTGGATGATTATTCAAGATTGATACGTCCAAAACGTATCTATAATTTCTGCTTGCTCCATGCCACTTTTGGGTGATATTGCTATGATATTCATACACTTCCATACACTTTTGATCATATTTGGACTAACTTACTAATCCAGTGCACCCCAGTGCCAGTTTCTGTTTTCGGCTGTTTTTGTATTTCAGGTTTTCACGTTTCGAGAACTGCCCAGAAAAATCCAGAAAATTTATATAAAAAATCAGCGTTCCGGAAACAGCACTGCGTCCGAAGGGCAGCCTGGGGGGCCACCAGGGCTCCAGGCGCCCTGGCGGCGCCCCCCCCCCTCGGGCCGCGCCGGGGGGGCGCCTAGGCCCCCCGAAGCTCCCCCGATGCCCTACTTTGGCATATATTTAAAGGGTCCTCCGAAACCCTCAGAACAGGAACTCTTTTCGCGATCCCATCTCTGTTCCACCGCCGCCGCCGCTTCCAAGATCGGGAGCACCAGGAGAACTCTTCCCGGCACCCTGCCGGAGGGGAGGATCACCACCGGGAGCTTCTCCACCACCATGGACGCCTCCCGGATGACTCGTGAGTAGTCTCCCTTGGACCATGAGTCCATGACCAGTAGCTATGTGATGTTCTCCTCCCGTTCTTGTGCTTCACTAATTAGTCCTCGTGAGCTGCCCTACATGATCGAGGCACGTATGTAATCCTTATGCTGTTGCTATGTTGAGTTTGCTGGGATCCGATGGATTATGAGATTATGTTCAGATTGATCTTGAGTAACATATTTGATTCACCTCTTTTATATTTTTGTTCATAAGTAATTCTTGCATGTTCTCCGTTGTTAGTTATTGCTTTGGCCGAGTAATAGGTAGTGACTCCAAGAGGGAATGTTATGCTCGATTGTGGGTTCATGCCCCTCGATGACTAGCTTGAGTGACAGAAACATAAGTCTAGGGGATGTGCTGTTGCCACAAGGGGGAAAACAACGGTGCTTGTGCCCGCGGGTGTAAGGATTGTTTACTTTACGCAAAGTTCTTTTAATGCAGTTGTCTGTTGCATTGAGTTTACACTATGGGTGGGACTCGCAACTTAATACCAGCGAGCTGTTCTGGATAGATATCTCAAGGTGGATGATTAGTAGTAGGCATTGATGGATTTCGGTCTACTTACTTTGGCGTACCGCCCATGCTTTGAACCTCAACCTTTCTTGCAATGTAGTGAGCATTGGTTTGCGTTCGTGGTCCTGTCAATTGCCCAGCTGTAATTTGTTTACCTCACATAGTTGTTTTATCGTCTTTTGGGAGAGAGACATCACTAGTGAACATCATGAGACTCCGGTCCATATTACCATCATTGATCACATCCGCTATTTACTTTCCGTTATTATTTACTATTGCAAAACACTATCTATCACTACTATCATTGCTTTTAATCCTTTGTGAACTACAAGGCCGGAGGGATTGACAACCTCTCTGTACTCGTTGGGAGCAAAGTTATTTGTATCTGTGTGCAGGTCCACGTTGATTGCTACTAATCTGGCGCCGTAGCAGTTGACACCTACCTGTTGAACCTAGGAGTCTCTGGGGATTCGATCCTTGGCATCGTTGCTAAGGGAAAACACTTCTACAATACTGCATCTTACACCTTCCACTTGGGGTAACCAACGAGGGGTTCGAAGCCCATCAAGGAGTATTTTCTGGCGCCGTTGCCGGGGACTCCACTCTTCAGGATAGGGGAGTTGCATGCTATCTTTTACCTTTGCTTTTTAGTCTTGTTAGTTTACCTTTCAGTTTTTGCTTTAGTACCTTTTTATCGAAAATCACAAAAATAGTTATCTTGCTTGCTTGCTACTATGGGTTCCACCGAGAACACCAAGTTGTGTGACTTCACTAGTCACAACAACGATGACTTTATCAGCACACCTATCACTACACCTGCCACTTCAGCACCTTCATATGAAATTAAACCTGCTTTACTGAACTTAGTCATGATAGAACAATTCTCCGGTGCTGGAGATGATGCTGCTTTACACTTGAACAACTTTGTTGAACTTTGTGATATGCAAAAGTACCATGAAATAGATGGTAATATTGTTAAGCTTAAGCTTTTTCCTTTCTCCTTGAGAGGAGGAGCTAAAATTTGGTTTCAGTCTTTGCCTAGAAATAGCATAGATTCATGGGACAAGTGCAAAGATACTTTTATCGGAAAATACTATCCACCTGCTAAAATTATCCAACTTAGAAGTAACATAATGAATTTTAAACAATTGGACAATGAACACGTTGCCCAAGCTTGGGAACGTATGAAATCTCTTATCAAGAACTGCCCTACTCACGGTTTGACTACTTGGATGGTTATCCATACTTTTTATGCAGGCTTGAACTTTACCTCGCGGAACTTGTTAGATTCGGCCGCGGGAGGAACTTTTATGTCAACTACACTTGGTGCTGCCACAAAGCTTCTCGATGAGATGATGACCAACTATTCCCAATGGGACACCGAACGCGCTCCAACAGGTAGGAAGGTAAACTCTGTCAAGGAGATTTCCTCCCTTAATGAAAAAGTTGACTTGATCATGTCTCTACTTTCGGAGCAATCTACTGTTGATCCTCGTGATGTTCCTTTAAATTCTTTGATTGCTCAAGAGCAAGTAGATGTGAACTTTATCTCTAGAAACAATTTTAACAACAATGCTTATAGGAGTAATTTTGGTAGCAATCCTAGACCGTTCCCCTCTAATTCTTATGGGAACAACAATGCTTATCCTAGTACCAAGAACTCCACTACTGAACTAGAGACCATGCTTAGAGATTTCATCACTACCCAAAAAGCCTTTAATAAGAATGTAGAAGAGAAACTACATAAACTAGATGATCTTTCTTTTAAGGTAGACCACTTAGCCAATGAGGTAAAATTGCTAAAAATTGAAACTTCTCCTCTTAAGGAGAGGGAAGTCATCCCTATTAATGCTACTCAAGTAAAAATTAATGAAAATATTAGGATGATGGATAAGCTTAAAGAAAGATGGGCTAGAGAAAGGGAGGAAGAGGAAAGAATTAAGAGCCTTCCTACCCACCACACTGTTGCTACTATCCAAGTTATTGAGGATGTTCACACTCTTAGCACCCAATGTACTCCTGGTCCCAATGGACCTATTAATGGTGATGCTATGACTATAGAAACTACCAAACAAGTGAACCTTAAGGACACCACTACCGCTTTACTTGATGCTCGTGACCTTGATTTTGATAATTGCACTCTTACCGAAGTTATTGATTTCCTTCACAAGATGTCTAGAGATCCCCGCACTAGCACGCTTAACCTTGCCTTCACAGAGCATATCACTAATGCTCTCATCAAAGCTAGGGAGGAGAAACTTAGAGTAGAAGCCTCCATACCTAGAAAGCTAGAAGATGGTTGGGATCCTATGATAAAAATTAATTTGAATGACTTCTCTTGTTATGCATTATGTGATGTTGGTGCTAGTACCTCTGTTATGCCCAAAAGGATATATGATATGCTTAAATTGAAACCTTATGATTCTTGTTCTTTTGGTGTTCGTCTCGTTGATTCTTCCATAAAGAAACCTTTAGGGAGGATAGACGATGTTCTTATTGTTGTCAATGATACTTATGTTCCCGTTGATTTCACTATTATGGATATTGAATGTGATCCTTCATGTCCAATTATTTTGGGACGTCCCTTTTTACGCACCGTTGGTGCTATCATTGACATGAAAGAGGGTAATATAAAATTTCAGTTTCCTCTCAAGAAAGGGATGGAACACTTCCCTCGAAAGAAGATCAAGTTACCTTTTGAGTCCGTTGTACGGGCTAGCTATTCTTTTACTCTTGATAAAACTTGATCTATGCATTATGCCTAGCTCAAAGGCATAAAAGAAAGCGTTTTTGGGAGGCAGCCCACATGAATAATTTTTTTGCTTTTGTTGTGTCTTGATGTTGTTTACTGCTGTAGCATCATCATTGTATCTTTGCTTTTCATATTTGTGCCAAGTATAGCCTCCGATTGCTAGAAAGTTCAAAAGTTGTGAGGTGCTGTCCAGGAAACAGATTCTGTCCTTGGATAGAAAAAATTCGTATAAAATCACCAGGTCATCTTTTTGGTCTGAATTTTTTTGACAGCGTTTTCTATATAATTGTCTTTTGTGCGTCTGTTCTGAGTTTTTTTATTTGAGTTGCAGAAGTATCCCGAACAGATCGATTACTACATGCTGTTCTGTTTTTCACAGATTCTGTCCTGTTTTGCCTTTTCTTCACTTTGCAAATCAAGAGCTTGCTTTTTCTTTGCAAAAACCTTTTGGCAATCTTGAGAAACAGTAGAACTTCAAGAATATCCTTATTTCCAGCAAGGTATAATTATTTTATTAAGGGTACTAACCTCGCTAATCAGAATATGATGAGTTATGTATGAAGGGAGTTTTCAAGTGTGCGAGGGAAGATGATAAAAAAGATTCAGGAGTGTCAAGCGCTCAAGCTTGGGGATGCCCCCGTGCACCCCCAAGAAATATTCAAGGAGACTCAAGCGTCTAAGCTTGGGGATGCCCCCGTGCATCCCCTTCTCCATCAACATTATCAGTTCGTCTTTCGTTCCACTATATTTTTATCACTTCATGTGTTATGTGCTATGCTTGGAGCGTCTTGTTTTTAGTTTTCTTTTTAGTTTTTCATAACGAGTCGGAACCCAGCATTCCTTTATGTGGGAGAGAAACGAGCTCCACTTCTACCTAGAACATAACATAGAATTTTCAGGTCTATCTTTGCTGTGTGTGTTCTTTGTCTTTTAATAGCTACTATTGTGCTCTGCTCTTAGTATTCATGCTTATCTTTTCAAAGAGCTTTTGTTTAGTTGGTTGCTTGAACTCTCTTTAATTACCATGCTCACCTTATTAAGAGAGTTTGCTTCCATTGCATTGGTTAATGTGTCTATGATAAAGATGCTACTTGCATGATGGTGCTTAGTAGTTCAGGTTTTCTTATGGTTAATCTCAAATAGCTGGGGGGTTCCCAATGTGTTATTGGAGTACCAAAATGATTTGTTTGCCTATGATATGGTATGGTTTAGTAATATCTTCCATCGAGAATTTATTTTGATTGACTTGGCGTATGCTCACGCATATTCAAGACTGTAAAGAAAGTCTATCAAGCCTTGATGATCTTTTGTTTCTGAGTAGCGATATAACTACCATGCCTGATTCAATATTGCTTTGTCGCTCTGCATGATTATGACCGTCATTGCTCTCTTACTTGGTCGCTCCCAGTCTTTTGCTAACCTCCACATGTACTAAGCAAACTAACCATGCAATACATAGCTCATGGGAAAGTAGCCTAAAAACTATTGTGGTAAAGAATATGTTGCCTATGTATCTTATTTCTTATGAGTTGCTTGCTGAGCGGTAACCATGTTTCTGGGGACGCCATCAACTGCTTTTGTTGAATATCATGTGAGTTGCTATGCATGTTCGTCTTGTCTAAAGTAAGGGTGATTTGCCGTGGGTTGAATGAATATGCATATTGTTAGAGAAGAACATTGGGCCGCCAACCAAAGCCATGTATCATGGTGGAAGTTTTAGCTTGGACCTTAATCCTCAATCTCTTATGAGAATATGCTTATGCATTGAAGAGGAGTCCATCATCTATTTTCTATGTTGTCCCGGTATGGATGTCCTCAAGTTGAGATCTATCAAAAACGAGAAATCAAATGCGATCTATCTCCTTGGACCTTTGTACAGGTGCCATAGAGGTACCCCTTTGTGACACTTGGTTGAAACATATGCAATGCAATGATAATCCATGGAGATCCGAGCTAATTAGGACAAGGTGCGAGCACTATTGGTATACGATGCATGAGGCTTGCAACTTATAGGATGTCTTATGCATGACACATATGAAGTACTACTACCGTTGACACAATTGCTTCCATGTTTTCAAAATAAAAAGCTCTAGCACATAACCATTCTTTCACTTTTATGTTAAAGCACCAACTACCGAGAGCATGATTGTCATTCTGAGTGTAATGTGCATTGTCCCAAAGTAGCATTGTCTTTTGTATGATTGTGATATCGTTTATTCTGAAATCATTGTATCTAGTCATCACTTAAACCTTGAAGGTTCCCCTGCATTTATGTTTTGCATCACTAAAGGGGGCAAGCTAGATATCACTTTATCATATTTTGCACATCATGTTCATTGCAAATCTTTTTGATGTTTCAGTTTCATATTGTAAAACTTTCAGTCATTTGTGATTTTCTCATGAGGCAACTTAATTACTTTAGAATCATTGTCTCAGTAAGCTTTTGTCATATGACTATAAAAAGTCCTATATGGTTAATAGCATGTCACCACAGAAATTATTCTTGTTATCATTTACCTACTCGAGGACGAGCAGGAATTAAGCTTGGGCATGTTGATACGTCCAAAACGTATCTATAATTTCTGCTTGCTCCATGCCACTTTTGGGTGATATTGCTATGATATTCATACACTTTTGATCATATTTGGACTAACTTACTAATCCAGTGCACCCCAGTGCCAGTTTCTGTTTTCGGCTGTTTTTGTATTTCAGGTTTTCACGTTTCGAGAACTGCCCAGAAAAATCCAGAAAAATTATATAAAAAATCAGCGTTCCGGAAACAACATTGCATCCGAAGGGCAGCCTGGGGGGGGGGCACAAGGGCTCCAGGCGCCCTGGCGGCGCCCCCCCCCTGGGCCGCGTCGCGGGGGCGCCTGGGCCCCCAGAAGCTCCCCCGATGCCCTACTTTGGCATATATTTAAAGGGTCCTCCGAAACCCTCAGAATAGGAGCTCTTTTCGCGATCCCATCTCTGTTCCGCCGCCGCCGCCGCTTCCAAGATCGAGAGCACCAGGAGAACTCTTCCCGGCACCCTGCCGGAGGGGAGGATCACCACCGGGAGCTTCTCCACCACCATGGACGCCTCCCGGATGACTCGTGAGTAGTCTCCCTTGGACCATGAGTCCATGACCAGTAGCTATGTGATGTTCTCCTCCCGTTCTTGTGCTTCACTAGTTAGTCCTCGTGAGCTGCCCTACATGATCGAGGCACCTATGTAATCCTTATGCTGTTGCTATGTTGAGTTTGCTGGGATCCGATGGATTATGAGATTATGTTCAGATTGATCTTGAGTAATATATTTGATTCACCTCTTTTATATTTTTGTTCATAAGTAATTCTTGCATGTTCTCCGTTGTTAGTTATTGCTTTGGCCGAGTAATAGGTAGTGACTCCAAGAGGGAACGTTATGCTCGATTGTGGGTTCATGCCCCTTGATGACTAGCTTGAGTGACAGAAACATGAGTCTAGGGGATGTGCTGTTGCCACAAGGGGGAAAACAACGGTGCTTGTGCCCGCGGGTGCAAGGATTGTTTACTTTACGCAAAGTTCTTTTAATGCAGTTGTTTGTTGCATTGAGTTTACACTATGGGTGGGACTCGCAACTTAATACCAGCGAGATGTTCTGGATAGATATCTCAAGGTGGATGATTAGTAGTAGGCATTGATGGATTTCGGTCTACTTACTTTGGCGTACCGCCCATGCTTTGAACCTCAACCTTTCTTGTAATGTAGTCAGCATTGGTTTGCGTTCGTGGTCCTGTCAATTGCCCAGCTGTAATTTGTTTACCTCACATAGCTGTTTTATCGTCTTTTGGGAGAGAGACATCACTAGTGAACATCATGAGACTCCGGTCCATATTACCATCATTGATCACATCCGCTATTTACTTTCCGTTATTATTTACTATTGCAAAACACTATCTATCACTACTATCATTGCTTTTAATCCTTTGTGAACTACAAGGCCGGAGGGATTGACAACCTCTCTGTACTCGTTGGGAGCAAAGTTATTTGTATCTGTGTGCAGGTCCACGTTGATTGCTACTAATCTGGCGCCGTAGCAGTTGACACCTACCTGTTGAACCTAGGAGTCTCTGGGGATTTGATCCTTGGCATCTTTGCTAAGGGAAAACACTTCTACAATACTGCATCTTACACCTTCCACTTGGGGTAACCAACGAGGGGTTCGAGGCCCATCAAATATACACTTGGGTATATTTCTTCGAGAGTAAGAGTGAGACCCAACAAACCGTCATCAACTTTGCAAATGAAGTTCAACGTCAACATGATGCAAAGATCTTGATGATTCAAAGTGATAATGGCACCGAGTTCAAGAACTACACCTTGGATGAGTTCCTTAGTGATGAGGGGATCAAGCATCAATATGCCGCACTCTATACCCCTCAACAAAATGGTGTAGTGGAGAGGAAGAATCGGACATTTATGGATGCGGCAAGGACCATGATGGTGGAGTTCAAGTCTCCATACAACTTTTGGGCCAAAGCCATCAACACCGTGTGTCATGCATCCAATCGGCTGTATCTCCGCAAAGGCTTGAACAAGACTCCATATGAGGTACTTACCGGTAACAAGCCCAACCTCAAGTACTTCCGGGTGTTCGGTTGTTAGTGTTTCATACTCAAGAAAGGTGTTCGTTTGTCTAAATTTGAGGCTAGAGCTCAGGAGCGCATATTTGTTGGTTATGCTACAAACTCTCATGCTTACTGTGTCCTCAACAAGTCCACCAGACTAATTGAGGAGACGTGTAACGTGGAGTTTGATGAGAATAACGGCTCCCAAGTGGAGCAAAGTGGTACTTGTGATGTAGGTGATGAAATTCCTCCTCAAGCCATAAGAAGAATGTGAGTTGGTAATATCCTACCCATTGAGGAACCCCTTGTGACCGAAGGAGAAGGACAGTGTTCCACTCAAGTGGAACCATCACCAACCCAAGACCCACACGCTTCCGAGGAACAAAGTGAAGGCCCTCAACCAAATGAACAAGGCCAAGTGCAAGATCAACCACAAGATGGTGTTGATCCACCAAATGATGCACAAGGCCAAGTTCCTTCTCTCGAGCAAGTTCAAGATCAAGAGCAAGCTCAAGATCAAGAATAAGCTCAAAACGACACTCTTGATGTTTAAGTTATCGCACCTCAACTCTCACTTGAGGAGCAATTAGAGCGTCGTGCCGTCAAAGTTGCTTCCAGGCTCGCTTCTAGAGAGCATCACATGGAGAATATCCTTGGAAGCATTACAAAGGGGGTAAGCACTCGTAGATAATTAGCAAACTATTGCGCTCATCATGCGTTTGTCTCTTGTGTTGAATCCCAAAAGGTATATGAGGCTCTCGAAGACCCGGATTGGCTCAATGCCATGCATGAAGAACTCCATAACTTCGAGCGCAACAAGGTGTGGCGGTTGGTGCCAAGGTAGAAGGAGAACCATAATGTCATTGGAACCAAATGGATCTTTAAGAACAAGCAAGACTCTCACGGGATTGCCATCCGCAACAAGACCCGCTTGGTGGCACAAGGCTACTCCCAAATCGAGGGTATCGACTACGGTGAAACCTTTGCTCATGTTGCTTGCATTGAATCTATTCATTTGTTGCTTGCCGATGCATCTCATCATAACTTTAAGTTGCAACAAATGGATGTGAAAAGTGCATTTCTTAATGGTCCTCTTAATGAGTTGGTATATGTCAAACAACACCCGGGGTTTGAGGATCCTAAGTTCCCAATCACGTGTATCAACTCGATAAGGCACTCTATGGCCTTAAATAAGACCCACGTGCGTGGTATGAGCATCTTACCAAGATGTTACAAAATCATGGGTTTGAAATTGGGAAAATAGACCCCACTCTTTTTACCAAGAGGGTCAAAGGGGAGTTGTTTGTATGCCAACTATATGTTGATAATATTATTTTTGGTTCACCTAACAAAGCTTTCAATGATGAATTTGTCGCACTCATGACCGCGGAGTTTGAGATGTCCATGATGGGAGAGTTGAAGTTCTTTCTCGGGTTCGAAATCAAACAAAGACGAGAAGGAATCTTCATCAAACAAGCCAAATATACTCAAGACATGCTCAAGAGATTCAATCTAAGTGATGTCAAGCCGGTTACTACTCCTATGACTACCAAGTGCCAACTTGACATTGATCCCAATGGTAAAGCGGTGGATCAAAAGGTATATCATTCTATGATTGGATCCTTGCTTTACCTTTGTGCATCTAGACCGGATATCATGTTGAGTGTGGGAATTTGTGCATGTTTTCAAGCCTCACCTAAGGAAAGTCACTTTGTGGCGGTCAAGCGAATCTTTCGATATTTGGCTCATACCCCAAACTTTGGCTTATGGTACCCAAGAGGAGCAAACTTCAATCTTGTAGATTTCTCGGATTCGGATTGGGCAGGAGACAAAGTGGATAAGAAGTGAACTTCCGGAGGGTGCCAATTTCTTGGTTGCTCTTTGGTGAGTTGGTCTTCCAAAAAGCAAAGTTATGTATCTCTCTCCTCCACGGAAGCTGAGTATGTGGCGGCCGATAGTTGTTGTGCTCAACTTTTATGGATGAGGCAAACTTTAAAGGATTATGATGTCATTTGTGATAAAGTGCCTATTTGGTGTGACAATGAAAGTGCCATCAAGGTTTCTCTCAACCCGGTGCAACATTTCAAGACGAAGCATATTGACATTCGGTATCACTTCATCTGGGAGCATATTCGGCAAGGGGAGATTGATCTTCATTATGTCAACACTCATGATAACCTTGCAGATATTTTCACGAAGCCTTTGGATGAAGCAAGATTTCGCGAGTTAAGGCATGAGCTAAATATCATAGATTTGAGCAATGTGGATTGAAACCTTGCACACCCCACCCCACTCGACATGTTGTCTGGTATAGATGTAGGCATGAACATAGGGGGAGTGTTGTCCTCTCAATTAACTCTCCCTCCCCCTTTATGCATAAATTGATCAACTCTTTCACATTAGCCATTTTTATGGTACTTGTGCTTCAAAGATGAGTTTTGTCATGGGCCCAAGGATAATTCTTCGCGGTGCCATACCAAGTGACTCAAACATAGGTGGCTCCGCCCACCGCCCTCTCTTTGGAGAGGTTGAGTTGTGTACTTGTTCTTTGTTGTCATTTGCTTTCTCTTTGAACCGCTTTTGTGTTTCGAGTTGCCTCAAGTGTGTGCTCTTTTGCGTATTCTTGTGTTTGAAGGATGTATTGCAAGGGCCTCAGTCTTCTTGTTTTTGTGAAACACGCACTTTTCTTGGATTACAGTACTACCGCGGCATGCCACGGTACTACTGCAGGAGTTGAGCACGGTACTACCACGCCCATCACGGCAGTAAATTTTTACTGCCGCTGGACGAGTTGTACTATCGCCATGCATGCGGTACTTCCGCCCGAGCGGTACTTCCGCGATGACCCGCGGTACTACCGCGCCGTCGCGAGTGGGTGGGGGTTAAGAGCGGGCAAGGTGGGTTTCAACTCCTCCATACCCATTCAACTCTTATTCCCCATCTCGTCTCTCTCTCTTGCCCAAGAATGGCGCCGGAGGACCTCGCTGGATCTCCGTCTCCGGACGCTCTCCTCGCATTCCAACTGGTGGGATCGTTCCCCACCTCGCCCTCTTGCCATGGACCCCTGTATCTCCCCTAGTCCCTCTCTCTTTTTGCCATGTTTTGTGCTTCTAGGTCTTGGGGAGATGCATGTGTAGTTCATGAGATTTTCGGCTAAATCTATGCAAGAGAAGAGTGTAGGAGAGTACTAGTGCAGTAGAAATGCTATTTGGTCTGATGCAACATTGTAGTTTTGATCACCGGTAGCAACGATCTATTTGTGTGGATGCTTTTAGATCTGTAGATGGGATTCGCGTGCATGTTGAACCCGTGCGGTACTACCGCTCGGCTAGAGTGGTACTACCGCTTCGTGCGGTACTACCGCTCGGGGCACGGAAGTAAAATTTTACTTCCGCCCCGGGCGCGGTACTACCGTTCCACGGTACTATTGCGGCTAGAGCGGATGTAAACTTTTACATCCGCCCTCCGAGCGGCATTACCGCACCCCTGTGCGGTACTACCGTGGTGATCCAAATTACATTGTTTCATCCTCCAAATCTCATTTCCACTTGTTTTATTTGGTTTTGGCCTAGTCTTTGCATTAATCCTTCTCGGTTTCTCTTGTGTTTGTGTTGCATGTCATAGGTGGTGGCTCCGGTTCCAATGTCAGGCGCTCCAATCCCAGCTGTGACACCAGTTCCAAGCGTCTCAGCAACCAAGATGATCCAGAGGGGTCCAATGCCCCCCCAAACGTCATGTCAAGAAATCGGCTGGCAAGCTCAAGGAGCCCACCTTGGGCATGGATGAGGTGCCTCTAGCCATGTTTATCACTCGCAGGAGGCTCAACCCCTATGTGAAGCCTCGAGAGACCGTCAAAGGCAATGAGTTGGTCTGGACCAAGCAGCAAAATCTCATCTACCTTGATGTGATCAAGTCCAAGCAGATCCTCTATCTCCTGGTGCAGTGGATTAACCTGGATCATATGAGAAAGGACCGGGCATACTTTGCTGAGGCATTGGATCTGTTGGAGCAGTTTTGCAACGAAGACTTTGTCTCGTTCCAGATGGACTTTGACCCGGAGCTCGTGGCTCGGTTCTTTGCCTCCGTTCACTTCTCCGGCGAGGAGAGTGAAGGAAATATGCCATAGAGGCAATAATAAAGTTGTCATTTATATTTCCTTATATATCTTGATAAATGTCTTTTATTCATGCTAGAATTGTATTAACCAAAAACTTGATACATGTGTGAATACATAGACAAAACATAGTGTCCCTGGTATGCCTCTACTAGACTAGGTCGTTAATCAAAGATGGTTATGTGTCCTGGCCATAGACATGTGTTGTCATTTGATCAACGGGATCACATCATTATGAGAATGATGTGATGGACAAGACCCATCCGTTAGCTTAGCACTATGATCGTTTAGTTTTACTGCTATTGCTTTCTTCATGACTTATACATGTTCCTCTGACTCAGAGGTTATGCAACTCCTGAATACCGGAGGAACACCTTGTGTGCTATCAAACGTCACAACGTAATTGGGTGATTATAAAGATGCTCTACAGGTGTCTCCGAAAGTGTTTTTGGTGTTGGCATAGATCAAGAAAAGGATTTGTCACTCCGAGTGTCGGAGAAGTATCTCTGGGCCCTCTCGGTAAAACACATCATAATAAGCCTTGCAAACAAATGACTAATGAGTTAGTCACGAGATGATGTATTACGGAACGAGTAAAGAGACTTACCGGTGACGAGATCGAACTAGGTATGATAATACCGACGATCGAATCTCGGGCAAGTAACATACCGATGAGAAAGGGAACAACATATGTTGTTATGTGGTTTGACAGATAAAGATGTTCATAGAATATTTAGGAACCAATATGAGCATCCAGGTTCCGCTATTGGTTATTGACCGGAGATGAGTCTCGATCATGTCTACATAGTTCTCGAACCCGTAGGGTCCGCACGCTTAACATTCGATGACGATCAATATTATGAGTTTATGTGTTTTGATGTACCGAAGGTAGTTTGGAGTCCCGGATGTGATCACGGACATGACGAGGAGTCTCAAAATGGTCAAGACATAAAGATTGATATATTGGAAGGTTATATTCGGACACCGAAGGGTTCCGGGGGTCACCGGTTAAATACCGGAGTACCGGGAGGTTACCGCAACCGCCCGGGGAGTCAATGGGCTTTATTGGGCTTTAGGGGGAGAGAGAGAGGTAGCCTAGGGCAGGTCGCGCGGCCCCCATGGCCTAGTCCGAATTGGACTAGGGGGGAGGGGCGGCGGCCCCTCCTTCCTTCTCTTCTCTCCCTCCCCTTCCTCCTTCTCCTACTCCTACTAGGAAAAGGAGAATCCTACTCCTAGTGGGAGTAGGACTCCCCCCTTGGGCGCGCCATAGGAGGACCGGCCCTCTCCTCCTCTCCTCCTTTATATACGTGGCTAGGGGGCACCCCATAGACACACAAGTTGATTTCTTGGCCGTGTGCGGTGCCCCCCTCCACAGTTACACACCTTGGTCATACCGGCGTAGTGCTTAGGCGAAGCCCTGCGCCAGTAACTTCATCATCACCGTCACCACACCGTCGTGCTGACGGAACTCTCCCTCGACCTCAACTGCATCAAGAGTTCGTGGGATGTTATCGAGCTGAACTTGTGCTGAACGCGGAGGTAACGTACGTTCAGTGCTTGGATCGGTTGGATCACGAAGACGTTCGACTGCATCAACCGCGTTACTAAACGCTTCCGGTTTCGGTCTACGAGGGTATGTAGACACACTCTCCCCGCTCGTTTCTATGCTTCTCCTAGATAGATCTTGTGTGATCGTAGGATTTTTTTTGAATACTAGGTTCCCCAACAGTGGCATCATGAGCCAGGTCTATGCGTAGATGACATGCACGAGTAGAACACAATGAGTTGTGGGCGATAATAGTCATACTGCTTACCAGCATGTCATACTTTGATTCGGCGGTATTGTGAGATGAAGCGGCCCGGACCGACATTACGCGTACGCTTACGCGAGACTGGTTTCACCGTTACGAGCACTTGTTGCTTAAAGGTGACCGGCGGGTGTCTGTCTCTCTCACTTTAGTTGAATCGAGTGTGACTACGCCCGGTCCTTGTGAAGGTTAAAAGAGCACACTTGACAAAAAATCCTTGTGGTTTTGTATGCGTAGGTAAGAACGGTTCTTGCTAAGCCTGTAGCAGCCACGTAAAACTTGCAACAACAAAGTAGAGGATGTCTAACTTGTTTTTGCAGGGCATGTTCTGATGTGATATGGTCAAGATGTGATGAGTTGTACGTTATTGTATGAGATGATCATGTTTTGTAAATTGTCGGCAACCGGCCGGAGCCTTATGGTTGTCTCTTTATTGTATGAATTGCGAAGGCCATGTAATTGCTTTACTTTATCACTATGAGTTAGCGATAGTAGTAGTAGCAATAGTTGGCGACACGAGCACGACGCTACGATGAAGATCATGGTGTCAAGCCGGTGACGATGGAGATCATGACGATGCTTTGGAGATGGAGATCAAAAGCACAAGATGATGATGGCCATATCATGTCACATATTTTGATTGCATGTGATGTTTATCTTATTATGCTTCTTATTTTGCTTAGTACGGCGGTAGCATTATTAGATGATCCCTTACAAAATATCAAGGTACAAGTGTTCTCCCTGAGTATGCACCGTTGCGAAAGTTCGTCGTGCCGAGACACCACGTGATGATCGGGTGTGATAAGCTCTACGTTCAAATACAACGGGTGTAAGACAGTTTTGCACATGCAGAATACTTGGGTTAAACTTGACGAGCCTAGCATGTACAGACATGGCCTCGGAACACTAGAGACCGAAAGGTCGAGCGTGAATCATATAGTAGATATGATCAACATAAGATGTTCACCATTGAAAACTACTCCATCTCACGTGATGATCGGACATGGTTTAGTTGATTTGGATCACGTGATCATTTAGATGACTAGAGGGATGTCTATCCAAGTGGGAGTTCTTTAGTAATATGATTAATTGAACTTTAATTTATCATGAACTTAGTCCTGATAGTTTTTTGCATATCTATGTTGTTGTAGATCAATGTCCCTTGCTACCGTTCCCTTGAATTTTAATGCATTCCTAGAGAAAGCTAAATTGAAAGATGATGGTAGCAACTACATGGACTGGGTCCGTAACTTGAGGATTATCCTCATTGCTGCACAGCAGAATTATGTCCTGGAAGCACCGCTAGGTGACAGGCCTGCTGCAGGAGCAACTCCGGATGTTATGAACGTCTAGCAAGCTCGTTCTGATGACTACTCGATAGTTCAGTGTGACATGCTTTACGGCTTAGAATTGGGACTTCAAAGACATTTTGAACGTCATAGAGCATATGAGATGTTCCAAGAGTTGAAGTTAATATTTCAAGCAAATGCCCGAATTGAGAGATATGAAGTCTCCAATAAGTTCTATATCAACAAGATGAAGGAGAACAGTTCTATCAATGAACACTTACTCAGAATGTTTGGGTACTACAATCACATGACTCAACTTGGATGCAAAGTTGACGAAGATAGTGTTATTGATAGAGTTCTTCAATCACTGCCACCAAGCTATAAAGGCTTCATGATGAACTATAATATGCAAGGGATGCAGAAGACGATTCCCAAGCTCTTCGCTATGCTCAAAGCTGCGGAGGTAGAAATCAAAAAGGAGCATCAAGTGTTGATGGTTAACAAGACCACTAGTTTCAAGAAAAAAGGCAAGGGAAAGAAGGGGAACTTCAAGAAGAATAGCAAGCTAGTTGCTAATCCCGCGAAGAAACCCAAGTCTAGAGCCAAGCCTGAAACTGAGTGCTTCTACTGCAAAGGGACTAGACACTGGAAGCGGAACTGCCCCAAGTATTTGGCGGATAAGAAGGATTGGCAAAGTGAACAAAGGTATATTTGATATACATGTTATTGATGTGTACCTTACTAATGCTCGTAGTAGCACCCGGGTATTTGATATTGGTTCAATTGCTAATATTTGTAACTCGAAACAGGGCTACCGATTAAACGAAGATTAGCTAAGGACGAGGTGACGATGCGCGTGGGAAATGGTTCCAAAGTCGATGTGATCGCCGTCGGCACGCTACCTCTACATCTACCTTCAGGATTAGTTTTAGACCTAAATAATTGTTATTTGGTGCCAGCATTGAGCATGAACATTATATCTGGATCTTGTTTGTTGTGAGACGGTTATTCATTTAAATCAGAGAATAATGGTTGTTCTATTTATGTGAGTAATATCTTTTATGGTCATGCACCCTTGAAGAGTGGCCCATTTTTGTTGGATCTCGATCGTAGTGATACACATATTCATAATATTGAAGCCAAAAGATGCAAAGTTCATAATGATAGTGCAACTTATTTGTGACACTGCCGTTTAGAAGCGCATGAAGAAACTCCATGTTGATGGACTTTTGGAATCACTTGATTATGAATCACTTGGTGCTTGCGAACCATGCCTCATGGGCAAAATGACTAAAACTCCGTTCTCCGGAACAATGGAGCGAGCAGCTGACTTGTTGGAAATCATACATACTGATGTATGCGGACCGATGAGTGTTGAGGCTCACGGCGGGTATCGTTATTTTCTGACCTTCACTGATGATTTAAGCAGATATGGGTATATCTACTTGATGAAGCACAAGTCTGAAACATTTGAAAAGTTTAAAGAATTTCAGAGTGAAGTAGAGAATCATCGTAACAAGAAAATAAAGTTTCTACGATCTCATCGCGGAGGCGAATATTTGAGTTACGAGTTTGGTCTTCATTTGAAACAATCTGGAATAGTTTCACAGCTCACGCCACCTGGAACACCACAGCGTAATGGTGTGTCCGAACGTCGTAACCGTACTTTATTAGATATGGTGCAATCTATGATCTCTCTTACCGATTTACCACTATCGTTTTGGGGTTATGCTTTAGAGACAACTGCATTCACGTTAAATAGAGCACCATCTAAATCCGTTGAGGCGGCGCCTTATGAACTATGATTTGGCAAGACACCCAAGTTGTCGTTCCTTAAAGTTTGGGGTTGCGATGCTTATGTGAAAAATCTTCAACCTGATAAGCTCGAACCAAAGTTGGAGAAATGTGTCTTCATAGGATACCCAAAGAAAACAGTTGGGTACACCTTCTATCACAGATTCGAAGGCAAGATATTTGTTGCTAAGAATGGATCCTTTCTAGAGAAGGAGTTTCTCTCGAAAGAAGTGAGTCGAAGGAAAGTCATACTTGATGAGGTAATTGTACCTTGTCCAGAATTGGAAAGTATTACATCACAGAAAATAGTTCCAGTGATTCCTACACCGATCAGTGAGGAAGCTAATGATGATGATCATGAAACTTCAGATCAAGTTACTACTGAACCTCGTAGGTCAACCAGAGTGCGTTCCGCGCCAGAGTGGTGCAGTAACCCGGTTCTGGAAGTCATGTTACTAGACCATGATGAACCTACGAACTATCAGGAAGCGATGATGAGCCCAGATTCCGCAAAATGGCTTGAGGCCATGAAATCTGAGATGAGATCCATGTATGAGAACAAAGTGTGGACTCTGGTTGACTTGCCCGATGATCGGCAAGCCATTGAAAATAAATGGATCTTTAAGAGGAAGACTGACGCTGATGGTAATGTTACTATCTACAAAGCTTGACTTGTTGCGAAAGGTTTTCGACAAGTTCAAGGAGTTGACTACGATGAGACTTTCTCACCCGTAGCGATGCTTAAGTCTGTCCAAATCATGTTAGCAATTGCCGCATTTTATGATTATGAAATCTGGCAAATGGATATCAAAACTGCATTCCTTAATGGATATCTCAAAGAAGAGTTGTATATGATGCAATCAGAAGGTTTTGTCAATCCTAAAGGTGCTAACAAAGTGTGCAAGCTCCAGCGATCCATCTACGGACTGGTACAAGCATTTCGGAGTTGGAATATACGCTTTGATGAGGTGATCAAAGCATATGGTTTTGTACAGACTTTTGAAGAAGACTGTATTTACAAGAAAGTGAGTGGGAGCTCTCTAGCATTTTTGATATTATATGTAGATGACATATTATTGATTGAAAATGATATATAATTTCTGGATGGCATAAAAGGATACTTGATGTAACATCCCAAAATTCTAAATTTTGGAATGTTATACTAAATAGATAGTTTTTGATTGCTTGTGTGATGTGCTTGTGTGAAATTGAGTGAAATTTGAAACTTTTGAAAGTTAAATGAGAGGGAATGAAATGACTTTCCCAAACTTTCACTTTGCATTTATGATCTCCGTGAATTCAAATTCATTTCAACACCAAACCTTGGAGTGAAGATGATATGACTTCTTCCATTTAAATAAATGAAAAGGGTTTTGAAAGGATTTTGAATTCCATTCTTGAAATATTTTAAATTCAGAAACTTTATGCAACTCAATGATTTTCCCAAGAGAAGATAAAATCAAATTATAGGAAATACGAGTTGGAAGTTCTTTTGAAATATTCTGAAACTCATTTTCAAAATTTGAGTTATTGGGTTTTATTCAAATATTTTTTCTCCAAAAATAAAATATATGAAAATAGGGTAAAATGATTCGCAACAGTAGAAAATTGGAGAGAAAAAAATTAGAAATCATTTTGGTTTTTCTAATGGTTTTTATTGGTTTTTATTGCAATAGCAGCACTGTTTGATTTATTTAATTTTTTGCAAATTTTATTTAACTCTAGAAAAATGTTCACGCTATAGGAAATCTTTTTATGAAAATTTTGAAATATAATATGCCTATGTAAAACTTTATTTTATTTTCGGTTTTCAGTTATTCTTTTCTGTTTTTATTTGAAAAAATGGCGCGTGCGCTTTTAACTAACTGTTGCCCGCCTGCGCAGCATAATAGCAGCATGCGCCTTATATTTTGCCCTACATGGCTAGGCCCAGCCAACCTTTTTATCTTTTTTTCCTTCCCATTTTATTTTATTCACTTGGGCCGAATTTACAAAAAAAAAAACTCCAGCGCGCACACAGCGCGTACGGGCGTGCGGCCGGCCGAAAGGCTTTTTTTTAGCCCATGCGGTTACTCTGTTCCGTTTATTTTCATCTACGTACGTATATGTTTAGTCCCACATTGCCTACTCTTTGATCATAAATCTCTTTTCCACCTATAAATATAGACCCGTAGGGTCTTCAAAAATCATCCGATTCGGGTTAAATCAATATTTTGGTTTGACTAGATTCATTAAAGAAAAATATTTTTTTCTCTCCTCTCCAGCGGACTTATTGAAGTTGTCTCTTCTCTCCGAAGTCATCTTTTCTCTCTCTATAAAGGTATATTTCTTTGTTTTTTTATTTACTCCCGTAGCTTATTATTTCTAGACTAATACGGTAGAATAATTAGATTTATAAATTAGTCTATGTATTTATACATTAGACCTAGAATTATTTTAGCCGTACTTATTTTTCTTCCGTAAAACAACTTGGCCTTGATTTTTCAAATAGCCATAACTTTTTACTCGTTCGTTCAAATTAGATGAAACCAAGGCCTAGATTTTCGTTTTGATCCCATCTATCCAGTGAATCTATCAAATAAACTTTTTGCAATTTTCAAATTTCGAAATTTGTTCAAATTCATATTCAAACTTCTTTTGATCATATATTTTTAACTGTAACTCAGTTTGAGTTGATTCTTTTTGCAAATTGAAGCTCTTGACCTAAACTTTCTGATAAGGCCAAATTCATTTATTTTTTGTACTGTTAGAAATTGTTTTCTTTTGCAAGATTTATTTGCTTGGTTTTAAAGTTTTTCGAAGTGTTTCTTTGTTTCTTCCGATCTTCTGAGTGATTGCTTATGTGTGGTTACTATTGTTTGCTTACAATAGATTGATCGGAGTGTGACGAGTAGATCTATCACGAGTTTTGAGTGCGAATAATTTACATCGTCAGTACAAGGCAAGTTCACACTTTGATCATACTTTCCAATACCCAGTTTTCATTGCATTAGTTATATCCTCAAACACTTGCATGAGTAGGACTGGTTACATAATATGATGTTTTGTAGTTCATGAGGTAGGAACCCAATGACTTGAGATCGACCAAGGGGATATACGCTTTGTTACTTATTGCTTAGCCATGCTCGTAGACGTGGATTGGTATGAGATTTTCATGAAAGATGTGAGAGTGATATTTATTTAAGGGAAACTTTAAGGTGGAAATTTAATACACATCTGGGTGGATTGGTTGGGGCACCCTAGAGCACCCAGTGGTTTGCCCGGGCACCTGGAGGGTCCAGTGTTGTCCTAGGGGATCCCGGAGGAGCCGTGTGATCACCCTATTGGAATGCCATCCAGGCTCAAAGAGATCATATGATATTTTCATGCCTAGAAACTTCCATGTGCAGCCACAAGCCATTATGGGCTCTGGCATAGTTGAGTATGTTGTGTGACCTCTTTCAATGGTAGACTAGCAGATGTAGCGAATGTAGGTGTATCGGTCTACCCAGGTAAAGAGTTAATGCTTCTGAAAGACTGTGTCTCGGTCATTCGTTTCTCAAACGCCATGCAGTGCGAGAAACTAAACAGAGGCGATCGAGTCTTGTGGGGAAAAGTGCACAAACCTCTGCAGAGTGTACACACTATTCATGAGTAGCCGTGTCCCCCCGGTTATGGACATCTTTGAGTATCTAGAAGTGGATTAGTTGTTGATCTCGACACTCTATTTAATTAATTTGTTGGGTTAATAGTGACTTTGGTTTGGGATTGAGATGGAGAACCATACTCAATTGTTCATGAGGTAAATTTAACAAAGTAGTTAAATAAATGCATTCATTTGTGGTAGGGAAAAATCAGCTTTATGCAAAATAAACCTTCCAGCCTCCACCAGCCAAATATGCATGTAGTTGTAGGCATTGTTCATCATTACTGCTACAGTGTGAATTTGCCAGTACATTCAATGTACCGACCTACATGGCTGCAACGTCTCATGTTGCACGAATTATTCGACGAGTAAGTGTTACGTTAGGGTTGCGTTGTCTACACTCAACTTTGCCGTTGGTGTTGATGAGAATCCACAACCTTGTGTTGCTTCCGCTATATGGATTGAGGTAATAGTATTTACGTTACTTTATACATGTGATTTACCTCTGTTATAAATCCCCGAGTACCGTGTGTGTCAGCATACCAATCCAGGGATGACACTTAAGCACAGAGACTTGATCCATTCGGGTTGGGTCGCTACAAGATGGTATCAGAGCACATGTTGATTGTAGGACATGACCCTAGAAACTGGCCAGCCCATAGGAAAGGTTTTCTCTAAAACTTTATTTTCAAAAAGATTCTTTACCTCTCTTCTTTTCCGCGTTTTGTCAAATCTTCCCTCTTACCATAAATAGTTAGACAATATCCTTTTTCATTTTGACCACTTCGGAGTAAAGAGGACTTCACCACGTATTAGAAGGGTTGAAGCTACAACAATGGATACTCCGAAGATTTGAGGAGTGGATGACTTTGAAGAAATATTGACCTTTAGAAGACCAAACCCCTGTTATGTACTTACATTAGATGCGAAAATGTGTGTCGTCATTTGTTTGATGTTTTTCCGATGGCCACAAAATGAAAACCGTCTCTTCAAAACTGTTGTTTGTATTGAGTGTATCTCTCTCCATCTCCCGAATCTCATCCCAAAACCCCTGGCCCCAATAGAGGATGATTGAAGATAGACTTGTATTCTCTGGACCGATGACCCAGCCTAAAATAGAGCTATGGATACAAAACATTGAGGATCACTTCAGGAAAAAATTGATTGCAAGGAAGTATGAGGTTCAATAAGCTCTTCAGTAATTTACAAAAAGTGCTGCAACATGGTGAAAAATGCATTAAGCCATACAAGGATGTAATAGAGCAAAAGGTTGGGAGGAATTCCAGAAGACTCTGTTAAGATCCCGTCTCATCCAAAAGCATGGTGACAACCCGAAGAAGAAACCTTTTTCCTGCAGGATTTGTGGAGAAATAGCACACACCCAGGAGGAGCACAAGGATGAATGTCCTCATTGTGAAGAAAGTCACCCAGCTGAAGAATGCCCAACTAGGCAGATTACTTGTTTCTTGTGTGAAGGGACTACCCACTACCCTGCTCAGTGCCACATTTACTCCATGGTGCAACGAACTATCCAGCAGAAGAAAGAAGCAATGAAAGAAGTCCTCGAGGAAACCTTAAGGGAATCCGCGATGGAGGCAGATATTCACGACCCTGATGGAGAAGGCCTAAACAAATATTACTCCCGTGCTTGCTACTCACGTGGGGAAAAAGGACATCTTTCACGGTATTGCACGAAGGAAAGCCAGGAGTATCTGGGAGACTTCCCGACATAAGAAGTGGAGTTTGATCCACAAAAGATAGAAGAATTGATTGGAACAAGTAAGTCGAGGAAGAGAAAGAGCGTGTGTCCCCAGAAGAACCCAAATTCTGTGGAAAAGGACCCGAGTCACATCACATGTTACCGGTGCAAGGATTTAGGACATTATTCTAGCAACTGCCCAACAAGGAAGCCAAGAACCCAGTGAACCAAGATAGTCCCCATGAAGTCCTTAGATTTTTCGGATGTCATTAGTTTATGCTGCAAGGAAGTAGGGCATTTTGCCGGAGAATGTTCAGACGAGAGGAAAGATGGAGCAGAGTAGTTGAGATCTTGATATTGGAATAAAGCGTGTAAATAAATATGGTATGCACTTCTATTACGATGTTGAGTTGAGTGATGGAAAGAACATTGTAATAGTTCGTGAAGCAATGGAAGTTGATATTTTGGAAGCTAAGAAGGAAATGTTATGAGTTGTTGATTGAGTATGAGTGCCTCTTTTGCTATCTCACCCAGACTAAAACCTAGAACCCATGGACAAGCAGACCCCAAGCCTTCTCGGACAAACAACCACATTTCACCCAAGGAAATACATACATTATTCTGAGTACATCTTCTATCTTATACCCACAGATGACAACCCTTTACGAGTCTTTTCTCAAAGGTCCGGAAATGATCATGACCCTGACTAGCGATCATGACTACCCAAGAACCCTGAAGGACATGATGAAGCATATTGACCTTGAAGGAGATGCAGTTTACAAGGGTTATCCCTTCATGGAGAATGGAGTTGAACTTTGGTACGTGGAGGTACACCTCAACCGTGTGAAAGGAGTTTGCCCAAAAACTATGGGTCAATACATTTTCATCTCCCGAGTACCACGAACACCATTCTTCGACTCTGTTCGTGAAGCTGCTATGGAGGCCATACGTCAGATTGGAGAAATACTTGAAGCAAGACTTCGTCACACTCAGGATTGCCTGAGTGGGGTGCATGCAGAGATGATGGAAATGAAGCACACAACCATCATGATGAAGCAAAAGATCGATGATTTCAAGGATCACATTGCACAATTCTAGTGGGACTGAAGCATCCTCAGCTAGGACAAATGAATAAAGATGGGAGGAATGCTTGACCATACCAAACCATGTGGACGACAACATTTGTAGTGAAGCACCTTTGAAATTTGAAGTGTTGAATAGTGGTTCAGGATGTAACAAAAGATTTGATATGATGAGAATATGGATTACGGATGTACCAGTGCATTTTGTTTAGTGATACTTTATTGTGTGAACCCTGGACCCATAGAAAGGAAAATGTTGCTCCAAAGAGTGGAGTTTGCACAAAATACATTGGAGTTTATTCCTGATTTGATGCTTACCCAAGGTTATGAAGGAAATAAGTATAGTTGGATTTAAAGATGGTGTAATGCTGGAGTATGGAGCAACGGTGACTCCAAGGATGAGTTAAGGATATACAAGTCGGAAGTGGACCCATAAGCCGAGGACCTAAGGAGGCTACGTAATCATAAGGGAACCACGAGACTTGTCAGAAGTAATATGTTTATGCTGTAAAAAAACATGGCACTATGTCAGAGACTGTCCCAATGAGAAGGATATTTGTGCTAAGTAGTTGAGTTGAAGCATGCAATGAAAATGCAGTAGATCGTAGTAAGTTGAGAATCAATACATTTAGCATCAGGGTATTGATTTTTGGATTTTATGAGTTGTTACTATATAGGCAATGAGTGAAATCATAATTTATGGAATAAGATTTTTGAGGGAACTGGTGTTTTTAATTTTAAGGGTGGTAGAACCCAACACCGTTACCCGAATACAAGAGCTAGTGGTTAGTTACGTCAGACCTTGGAATGAACCACTCAATGATGAGTCTGAGTAATTACATCGTATTTTGTACCTATAGAAGGAAGGGAAACCATACAATTGGATGGATTTAGGAATGGTAAGGAAGTTGGAAGTTGGAAGGATGATCCGTTGCAACCTGATGATGAGTTCAAGATTTACCATAGGCCCCAGGACCTGTCAAGAAAGCAAGCACACTCTTGCTGAAGGAAAACCCCTGGTACAAGTTACGACTTTGTCGACAGACGATCTTATAGGTGTCTACGCAAAACCCGAGGGTTGTGAAGGAACGATAGATGTTTGTTTGGCTTGCAGAATCAATGGATTTATCCGAACACAGTTCACCGACAAGAGAAAATTCTGCAATGCTTGTGAGGATGACCAAGTGTTATAATGCGAGATTCACTAAACCATATACAAGGTAATGATTTGGGTGCGGAATGGATTGATCACCATACCGACTTACTCTTATTATTCGCCCCTGTTATACGGGATGGTAAATCTGAGTGACTTACCCATAGTAGAGAGACGACGATGACAACACCTTGTTTAAACCTTAGAATGGTATGACAGTTTTCCCCTGTACAAGGCAGTTGTTGCCAACCGTAGGTCATACGGTGAGAATGAAGCCTAGACCCATTTTCTGCAGGAGAAACCATAAATTGTTGACCACCATGAGATAACGATAATTGTTTAGTATTGGCGCCAAACCTGTCAACTAAGAAGAGCCAGTCTCGAAAGAACCTTACCAAGATGAAAGGACACAAGAATTGAGGAAAAGGTTATGCCACTACCAGAAGAGCCCCGAGAAGGAATTATCTTGAAGATCGGAGAAGACCGACCCTGTCCACAATAAGAACGGGGTATATGAGCTTTTTATGGAACCGTAACCATCATTCTAAGTGTGGTAGCACACTAGACCATACAAATCAATGGATTTGTTTGGAGACCCCGAACCCCAACCTATTTCTTGCTAGCCTCTTCGAATCTCGAGGACGAGATTCATTTAAGTGTGGTAGGTTTGTAACATCCCAAAATTCTAAACTTTGGAATGTTATAATAAATAGATAGTTTTGATTACTTGTGTGAAATTGAGTGAAATTTGAAACTTTCGAAAGTTAAATGAGAGGGAATGAAATGACTTTCCCAAACTTTCACTTTGCATTTTTGATCTCCGTGAATTCGAATTCATTTCAACACCAAACCCTAGAGTGAAGATGATATGACTTCTTCCATTTAAATAAATGAAAAGGGTTTTGAAAGGATTTTGAATTCCATTCTTGAAATATTTTAAATTCAGAAACTTTGTGCAACTCAATGATTTTCCCAAGAGAAGATAAAATGACTTCTTCAAATTATAGGAAATATGAGTTGGAAGTTCTTTTGAAATATTCTGAAACTCATTTTCAAAATTTGAGTTATTGGGTTTTATTCAAATTATTTTTCTCCAAAAATAAAATATATGAAAAATAGCGTAAAATGATTCCCTACAGTAGAAAATTGGAGAGAAATAAATTTGAAATCATTTTGGTGTTTTTTAAAATGATTTTTATTGGTTTTATTGCAAAAGTAGCATTGTTTGATTTATTTAATTTTTTGCGGATTTTATTTGACTCTAGAAAAATGTTCATGTTGTAGGAAATATTTCTATGAAAATTGTGATATATAATATGCCTATGTAAAACATTATTTTAATTTCCGTTTTCAGTTTTTCTTTTCTGTTTCTATTTAAAAAAAAACGGCGCGTGTGCTTTTAACTAACTGTCGTCCGCCTGCGCAGCATAATAGCAGCATGTGCCTTATTTTTTTTCCTACATGGGCAGGCCTAGCCAGCCTTTTTATTTCTTTTCTTCCCGGTTTATTTTATTCACTTGGGAAGAATTTTAAAAAAAATTCCAGCGCACACACTGCGCGTACGGGCGTGCGGCCGGCTGAAAGACTTTTTTTTAGTCCATGCGGTTACACTGTTCCGTTTATTTTCATCTACGCAAATATATGTTTAGCCCCGCATTGCCTAGCATTTGACCCTAAACCTCTTTTTCACCTATAAATATTGATCCATAGGGCCTCCAAAAATCATCCGATTCGAGTTAAATCAATATTTTGGTTTGACTATATTCATTAAAGAAAAATATTTTTTTCTCTCCTCTCCGGCGGACTTCTTGAAGTTGTCTATTCTCTTCGAAGTCATCTTTTCTCTCCCTATAAAGGTATATTTCTTCATTTTTTTATTTACTCCCGTAGCTTATTATTTCTAGACTAGTACGGTAGAATAATTAAATTTATAATTTAGTCTATGTATTTATACATTAGACCTAGAATTTTTTTAGCCGTACCTATTTTTTTTCCGTAAAATAACTTGGCCCTGATTTTTCAAATAGCCATAACTTTTTACTCGTTCGTCCAAATTAGATGAAACAAATGCCTAGATTTTCGTCTTGATCTATCAAATAAACTTTTTACAACTTTCAAATTTCGAAATTTGTTCAAAATCATATTCAAACTTCTTTTGATCATATCTTTTTAACCGTAACTCCGTTTGACTTGATTCTTTTTGCAAATCGAAGCTCTTGACCTAAACTTTCTGATAAGGCCTAATTCATTCAATTTTGGTACTGTTACAAATTGTTTTCTGTTGCAAGAGTTATTTGCTTGGTTTTAAAGTTTTCCGAAGTGTTTCTTCGTTCCTTCCGATCTTCTGAGTGATTGATTATGTGTGGTTACTATTGTTTGCTTACAATAGATTGATCGGAGTGTGACGACTAGATCTATCACGAGTTTTGAGTGCGAAGAATCTACATTGTCAGCACAAGGCAAGTTCACACTTTGATCATACTTTCCAATATCCAGTTTTCATTGCATTAGTTATATCCTCAAACACTTGCATGAGTAGGACTGGTTACATAATATGATGTTTTGTAGTTCATGAGGTAGGAACCCAATGACTTGAGATCAACCAAGGGGATATACTCTTTGTTACTTATTGCTTAGCCATGCTCGTAGACGTGGATTGGGATGAGAGTTTCATGAAAGATGTGAGAGTGATATTTATTTAAGGGAAACTTTAAGGTGGAAATTTAATACACATCTGGGTGGATTGGCTGGGGCACCCTGGAGCACCCAGTGGTTTGCCCGGGCACCTGGAGGGTCCAGTGTTGTCCTAGGGGATCCCGGAGAACCCGTGTGATCACCCTATTGAAATGCCACCTAGGCTCAAAGAGATCATATGATATTTTCATGCCTAGAAACTTCCATGTGCAGCCACAAGCCATTATGGGCTCTGGCATAGTTGAGTATGTTGTGTGACCTCTTTCAGTGGTAGACTAGCAGATGTTGCGAACGTAGGTGTACCGGTCTATCCAGGGTAAAGAGTTAATGCTTCTGAAATACTGTGTCTCGGTCATTCGTTTCTCAAACACCATGCAGTGCGAGAAATTAAACGGAGGCGATCGAGTCTTGTGGGGAAAAGTGCACAAACCTCTGCAGAGTGTACAAACTATTCATGAGTAGCCGTGTCCCCCGGTTATGGACATCTTTGACTATCTAGAAGTGGATTATTTGTTGATCTCAACACTCTATTTAATTAATTTGTTTGGTTAATAATGACTTTGGTTTGGGATTGAGATGGAGGAACCATACTCAATTGTCCATGAAGTAAATTTAACAAAGTAGTTAAATAAATGCATTCCTTTGTGGTAGGGAAAATTTAGTTTTATGCAAAATAAACCTTCCAGCCTCCACCAGCCAAATATGCATGTATTTGTAGGCATTGTTCATCATTACTGCTACAGTGTGAATTTTCTAGTACATTCAATGTACTGACCTACATGGCTGCAACGTCTCATGTTGCAGGAATTATTCGACGAGTAAGTGTTACGTTAGGGTTGCGTTGTCTACACTCAACTTTGCCGTTGGTGTTGATGGGAATCCACAACCTTGTGTTGCTTTCGCTATATGGATTGAGGTAATAGTATTTACGTTACTTTATACATGTGATTTACCTCTGTTATAAATCCTCGAGTACCGTGTGTGTCAGCATACCGATCCAGGGATGACACATAAGCACAGAGAGTTGATCCATTCGGGTCGGGTCGCTACACTTGAATAAGAATTTTTCAATGAAAAACCTCGGTGAAGCTGCTTATATATTGTGCATTGCTACTTCTAGAGCTTGTGTTGTATTCCCTCAAAAAGGAAAGGGTGATGCGGCAGAGTAGCATAAGTATTTCCCTCATTTTTTGAGAACCAAGGTATCAATCTAGTAGGAGACCACGCGCAAGTTTCTCGTACCTGCACAAACAAATAAGAACCTTGCAGCCAACGCGATAAAAGAGGTTGTCAATCCCTTCTCGGTCACTTACAAAAGTGAGATCTGATAGAGGTGATAAGATAATATTTTTGGTGTTTTTGGTATAGAGATTCAAAGTAAATAATGCAAATAAATAACGGCAACATAAATTGGCAAGTTAACAGGAGACTAATATGATGGAAGATAGACCCGGGGGGCATAGGTTTCACCAGTGGCTTCTCTCATGATAGCAGATTTCTACGGTGGGTGAACAAATTACTGTCGAGCAATTGATAGAAAAGCACATAGTTATGAGAATATCTAGGCATGATCATTGTATATAGGCATCACGTCCGTGACAAGTAGACCAAAACGATTCTACATCTACTACTATTACTCCACACATCGACCGCTATCCAGCATGCATCCAGAGTATTAAGTTCATAAGAACAGAGTAACGCCTTAAGCAAGATGACATGATGTAGAGGGATAAAATCAAGCAATATGATATAAACCCCATCTTTTTATCCTCGATGGCAACAATACAATACGTGCCTTGCTGCCCCTGCTGTCACTCGGAAAGGACACCGCAAGATTGAACCCAAAGCCAAGCACTTCTCCCATTGCAAGAACTATAGATCTAGTAGGCCAAACCAAACCGATAATTCGAAGAGACTTGCAAGGATATTTAAATCATGCATAAAAGATTTCAGAAAAGCATCCAATATTGTTCATAGATAATCTTGATCATAAACCCACAATTCATCGGATCTCGACAAACACACCGCAAAAGGAATTACATTGAATAGATCTCCTCGAAGATCAAGGAGAACTTAGTATTGAGATACAAAGAGAGAGAAGAAGTCATCTAGCTAATAACTATGGACCCAAAGGTCTGTGGTAAACTACTCACAACTCATCGGAGAGGCTATGGTGTTGATGTAGAAGCCCTCCGTGATCGATGCCTCCTCCGGTGGAGCTCCGGAACAGGCCCAAAGATGGGATCTCATGGGTACAGAAGGTTGCGGCGATGGAATTAGGGTTTCGTGGTGCTCCTCGATAGTTTTTGGGTACGTAGGTATATATAGGAGGAAGAGGGACGTCGGGGGAGGAACAGGGGCCCCACGAGGGTGGGGGCGCGCCTACCCCCCTGGGCGCGCTCCTGCCCTCGTGGCCGCCTCTCTCGCTTCCTGGCGTGTACTCCAAGTCTTCAGTGTTGATATCGTTCCAAAAATAACTCTCCCGAAGGTTTCATTCCGTTTGGACTCCGTTTGATATTCCTTTTCTGCGAAACATTGAAATAGGCAAAAAACAACAATTTGCACTGGGCCTTGGGTTAGTAGGTTAGTGCCAAAAACAATATAAAAGTGTATAATAAAGCCCATAAACATCCAAAACACAATATATAATAGCATGGAACAATCAAAAATTATAGATACGTTGGAGACGTATCAAGCATCCCCAAGCTTAATTCCTGCTCGTCCTCGAGCAGGTAAATGATAAAACCAGAATTTTTGATGTGAATGCTAACCAACATAATTCTCAATGTAGTTTTATTTATTGTGGCATGAATGTTCATATCCGAAAGATTCAAGATAAAATTTAATATTGACATCAAAATAATAATACTTTAAGCATACTAACAAAACAATCATGTCTTTTCAAAATAACATGGTCAAAGAAAGTTATCCCTATAAAATCATATAGTCTGGCTATGCTCTATCTTCATCATACAAAATATTTAAATCATGCACAACCCCGATTTCAGCCAAGCAATTGTTTCACTCTTCAATTTTTTCAAACTTTTCAACTTTCACGCAATACATGAGCGTGAGACATGGATATAGCACTATAGGTGGAATGGAGTGGTGGTTGTGGAGAAGACAAAAGAGGAAGATAGTCTCACATCAACTAGGCGTATCAATGGGCTATGGAGATGCCCATCAATAGATATCAATGTGAGTGAGTAGGGATTGCCATGCAACGGATGCACTAGAGCTATAAGTGTATGAAAGCTCAACAAAAGAAACTAAGTGGGCGTGCATCCAAATCGCTTGCTCATGAAGACCTAGGGCATTTTGAAGAAGCCCATCACTGGAATATACAAGCCAAGTTCTATAATGAAATATCCCACTAGTATATGAAAGTGACAAGACTAGAGACTCTCTATCATGAAGATCATGGTGCTACTTTGAAGCACAAATGTGGAAAAAGGATAGTAACATTGTCCCTTCTCTCATTTTCTCTAAAAAAAATCTTTGGGCATTTTCTCCCTTTTTTTCTTTTCTTTTCTCCCCATTTTTTATGGCCTCTTTTTTTTTCTTTTCTTTCATCCGGAGTCCCATCCCGACTTGTGGGGGAATCATAGTCTCCATCATCCTTTCCTCACTGGGACAATGCTCTAGTAATGAAGATCATCACACTTTTATTTACTTACAACTCGAAGCGAGAACAAAATATGACTCTATGTGAATGCCTCCGGCGGTGTACCGGGATGTGCAATGAATCAAGAGTGACATGTATGAAAATTATGAACGGTGGCTTAGCCACAAATACGATGTCAACTACATGATCATGCATGGCAATAAGACAATGATGAAGCGTGTCATAATAAACGGAATGGTGGAAAGTTGCATGGCAATATATCTCCGAATGGCTATGGAAATGCCATAATAGGTAGGTATGGTGGTTGTTTTGAGGAAGGTATATGGTGGGTGTATGGTACCGGCGAAAATTGCGCGATACAAGAGAGGCTAGCAATTGAGGAAGGGTGAGAGTGCGTATAATCCATGGACTCAACATTAGTCATAAAGAACTCATATACTTATTGCCAAAATCTACGAGTTATCAAAACAAAGTATTCAACGCATGCTCCTAGGGAAGGGTTGGTAGGAGTTAACCATCGCGCGATCCCGACCTCCACACAAAGGATGACAATCAATAAATAAATCATGCTCCAACTTCATCACATAATGGTTCACCATACGTGCATGCTACGGGAATCACAAACTTTAACACAAGTGTTTCTAAAATTCAAAATTACTCCACTAGCATGACTCTAATATCACCATTCTCATATCTCAAAACAATCATCAAGTATCAAACTTCTCATCATATTCAATGCACTTTATATGAAAGTTTTTACAATACCCATCTTGGATGCCTATCATATTAGGACTAATTTTATAACCAAAGCACATTACCATGATGTTATAAAGGACTCTCAAAATAATATAAGTGAAGCATGAGAGATCAATAATTTCTATAAAATAAAACCACCACCGTGCTCTAAAAGACATAAGTGAAGCACGAGAGCAAAACTATCTAGCTGAAAAGATATAAGTGAAGCACATAGAGTATTCTAATAAATTCCAAGTCATTTGTATCTCTCTCAAAAGGTGTTTCCAGCAAGGATGATTGTGGTAAACTAAAAAGCAAATACTCAAATCATACATGACGCTCCAAGCAAAACACATATCATGTGGTGAATAAAAATATAGTCTCAATAAAGTTACCGATAGACGAAGACGAAAGAGGGGATGCCTTCCCGGGGCATCCCCAAGCTTAGGCTTTTGGTTGTCCTTGAATTTTACCTTGGGGTGCCTTGGGCATCCCCAATCTTAGGCTCTTGCCACTCTTTGTTTCATAGTCCATCAAATCCCCAAAACTTGAAAACTTCACAACACAAAACTTAGCCAAAAATCTCGTGAGCTCCGTTAGTATAAGAAAACAAACCACCACTCAAAGGTACTGTAATGAACTCATTATTTGTGTATATTGGTGTTAAACCTACTGTATTCCAACTTCTCTATGATTCACACCCTCGATACTACTCATAGATTCATCAAAATAAGCAAACAACACACGAAAAACAGAATCTGTAAAAAACATAACAGTCTGTAGCAATCTGTAACTTTCGAATACTTCTGTAACTCTAATTTTTTTGAAATAAATTGGTGGACGTGAGGAATTTGTCGATCAATCATCTGCAAAAGGAATCAACTGAAAAGAACTCTCCAGTAAAAAATGGTAGCTAATATCGTGAGCGCTAAAGTTTCTGTTTTTTACAGCATGATCGCATAAACTTCACACAAGTCTTCCCAAAGGTTCTACTTGGCACAAACACTAATTAAAACACAAAAACACATCTAAATAGAAGCTAGATGCAATATTTATTCCTAAACATAAGCAAAAACAAAGAAAATAAAATTGGGTTGCCTCTCAACAAGCGCTATCGTTTAACGCCCCTAGCTAGGCACGATACAAGAATAGATCTAGGTATTGCCATCTTTGGTAGGCAATCCATAAGTGGATCTCATAATAGATTCATAAGGTAACTTGATTTTCTTTCTAGGAAAGTGTTCCATACCTTTCCTTAATGGAAATTAAAATCTAATATTTCCTTCCTTCATATCAATAATTGCACCAATCATTCTAAGGAAAGGTCTACCAAGAATAATAGGACATGTAGGATTGCAATCTATATCAAGAACGATGAAATCTACGGGCACATAATTCCTATTTTCAACAATAAGAACATCATTAATCCTTCCCATAGGTTTCTTAATGGTATAATCCGCAAGATGCAAATTTAAAGAACAATCATCAAGTTCAGGGAAACCTAACATATCAGACAAAGTTTTTGGAATTGTGGAAACACTTGCACCCAAATCACACAAATCAAAGCATTCATGATCTTTAATCTTAATTTTAATAGTAGGTTCCCACTCATCATAAAGCTTTCTAGGGATAGAAACTTCTAATTCAAGTTTTTCTTCATAAGATTGCATTAAAGCATCAACTATCTGTTTGGTAAAGGCTTTATTTTGACTATAAGCATGCGGAAAATTTAGCACGGATTGCAACAAGGAAATACAATCTATTAAATAGCAATTATCATAATTAAATCCCTTGAAATCCAAAATAGTGGGCTCATTGCTATGTAAAGTTTTGACCCCTTCAATCCCACTTTTGACAGTTTTAGCATCAAGATCTAAAAACTCTGAATCACTGAGACACCTTTCAACTAAGGTAGACTCATCTCCAGTCCCATCTTTATCAAGATTCATACTAGAAAACAAGGATTTAATAGGATACACATCAATCACTTTCAGATCTTCATCTTTATTATCATGATAGCTAGTAGAACACGCTTTCACAAAGCACTCTCTTTTAGCACGCATCCTAGCGGTTCTTTCTTTGCATTAATCAATGGAAATTCTCATGGCCTTAAGAGACTCATTGGTATCATGCTTAGGTGGAATATATCTAAGCTTCAAAGAATCAACATCAAGAGAAATTCTATCCACGTTCCTAGCCAACTCATCAACCTTAAGCAATTTTTCTTCAAGCAAAGCATTGAAATTATTTTGCGAATTCATAAATTCTTTAACACTAGTCTCAAATTCAGAGGGCATCTTATTAAAATTTCCATAATAATTGTTGTAGGAACTACCATAATTATTAGAGGAATTACTAGGGAAAGGCCTACAATTAAAGTTTCCTCTATAAGCGTTGTTACCAAAATTATTCCTACCAACAAAATTCACATCCAAAGATTCATTATTATTTTCAATCAACGTGGACAAAGGCATATCATTAGGATCGGAAGAAGCACTCTTAGTAGCAAATAATTTCATAAGTTCATCCATCTTTCCACTCAAAACACAAATCTCTTCAATAGCATGTACTTTTTTTACTAGTAGATCTTTCGGTGTGCCACTGAGAGTAGTTAACCATAATATTATCTAGGAGTTTAGTAGCTTCTCCTAAGGTGATTTCCATGAAAGTGCCCCCCGCGGCCGAATCTAAAAGATTTCTAGAAGAAAAATTCAAGCCAGCATAAAAGTTTTGTATAATCATCCATAAGTTCGAACCATGTGTAGGGCAATTACGTATCATTAATTTCATTCTCTCCCAAGCTTGTGCAACAAGCTCATGATGTAGTTGCTTAAAATTCATGATATCGTTTCTAAGAGAGATAATCTTAGCGGGAGGAAAATACTTAGAGATAAAGGCATCCTTGCACTTATTCCATGAATCAATACTATTTCTAGGCAAAGAAGAGAACCAAGTTTTAGCATGATCTCTAAGCGAAAACGGAAATAGCTTCAATTTAACAATATCATTATCCGTATCCCTCTTCTTTTGCATATCGCATAAATCAACAAAGTTGTTTAGATGGGTAGCGGCATCTTCACTAGGAAGGCCATAGAATTGATCTTTCATGACAAGATTCAACAATCAGCATTGATCTCACAAGGTTCAGCATCTATAATAGGAGCAATCGGCGAGCTAATAAAATCATTATTGTTGGTATTGGAAAAGTCACACAATTTGGTATTGTCTTGAGCCATAGTGACAAGAAAGCAATCCAACACACAAGCAAACAAAAAGTAAGCGAACAGAGGAGAACGAAAAAAGAAGGGCGAATAAAACGGCAAAGGTGAAGTGGGGGAGAGGAAAACGAGAGGCAAGTAATGTAATGCAAGGGATAAGGGTTTGTGACAGGTACTTGGTATATGACTTTTGCGTAGATCTTCCCGGCAACGGCACCAGAAATTCTTCTTGCTACTTCTCGAGCTTCCGTTGTATTCCCTCGAAGAGGAAAGGGTGATGCAACACAGTAGCGTAAGTATTTCCCTCAGTTTTTTATAACCAAGGTATCAATCCAGTAGGAGACCACGCGCGAGTCCCTCGTACCTGCACAAACAAATAAGAACCTTGCAGCCAACGTGATAAAAGGGGTTGTCAATCCCTTCTCGGTCACTTACAAAAGTGAGATCTGATAGAGGTGATAAGATAATATTTTTGGTGTTTTTGGTATAGAGATTTAAAGTAAATAATGCAAATAAATAATGGTAACAAAAATTGGCAAGTTAACGGGAAACTAATATGATGGAAGATAGACCCGGGGGCCATAGGTTTCACTAGTGGCTTCTCTCATGATAGCAGATTTCTACGGTGGGTGAACGAATTACTGTCGAGCAATTGATAGAAAAGTGCATAGTTATGAGGATATCTAGGCATGATCATTGTATATAGGCATCACGTCCGTGACAAGTAGACCGAAACGATTCTGCATCTACTACTATTACTCCTCACATCGACCGCTATCCAGCATGCATCTAGAGTATTAAGTTCATCAGAACAGAGTAATGCCTTAAGCAAGATGACATGATGTAGAGGGATAAACTAAAGCAATATGATATAAACCCCATCTTTTTATCCTCAATGGCAACAATACAATATGTGCCTTGCTGCCCTGCTGTCACTAGGAAAGGACACCACAAGATTGAACCCAAAGCCAAGCACTTCTCCCATTGCAAGAACTATAGATCTAGTAGGCCAAACCAAACCGATAATTAGAAGAGCCTTGCAAGGATATTTAAATCATGCATAAAATATTTCAGAAAAGAATCCAATATTGTTCATAGATAATCTTGATCATAAACCCACAATTCATCGGATCTCGATAAACACACCGCAAAAGGAATTACATCGAATAGATCTCCTCGAAGATCGAGGAGAAATTTGTATTGAGATTCAAAGAGAGAGAAGAAGCCATCTAGCTAATAACTATGGACCCGAATGTCTGTGGTAAACTACTCACAACTCATCGGAGAGGCTATGGTGTTGATGTAGAAGCCCTCTGTGATCGATGCCCCCTCCGGTGGAGCTCCGGAATAGGCCCCAAGATGGGATCTCACGGGTACAGAAGGTTGCGGCGGTGGAATTAGGGTTTCGTGGTGCTCCTCGATAGTTTCAGGGTACGTAGGTATATATAGGAGGAAGAGGGACGTCGGGGGAGCAACACGGGGCCCACGAGGGTGGGGGCGCGCCTACCCCCCTGTGCGCGCCCCTGCCCTCGTGGCCGCCTCTCTCGCTTCCTGGCGTGTACTCCAAGTCTTCTGTGTTGATATCGTTCCAAAAATAACTCTTCCAGAGGTTTCATTCCATTTGGACTCCCTTTGATATTCCTTTTCTGCAAAACACTGAAATAGGCAAAAAAACAGCAATTTGCACTGGGCCTTGGGTTAGTAGGTTAGTCCCAAAAATAATATAAAAGTGTATAATAAAGCCCATTAAACATCCAAAACATAATATATAATAGCATGGAACAATAAAAAATTATAGATACGTTGGAGACATATCAGGCATCAAGATCTATAGAGATAGATCAAGACGCTTAGTAGGACTTTCACAAAGCACATACTTTGATAAAGTTTTGAAGAACTTCAAAATGGATCAATCAAAGAAAGGGTTCTTGCCTGTGTTACAAGGTGTGAAGTTGAGTAAGACTCAATGCCCGACCACTCCAGAAGATAGAGAGAAAATGAACGTCATTCCCTATGCCTCAGCCATAGGATCTATCATGTATGCAATGCTGTGTACCAAACCTGATATGTGCCTTGCTATAAGTTTAGCAGGGAGGTACCTAATTAATCCAGGAGTGGATCGCTGGACAGCGGTCAAGAACATCATGAAGTACCTGAAAAGGACAAAGGATATATTTCTCGTTTATGGAGGAAACAAAGAGCTCGTCGTAAATGGTTACGTCGATTCAAGCTTTGACAGTGATCCGGATGACTCTAAGTCACAAGCCGGATATGTATTTTTGTTGAACGGTGGAGCTATCAGTTGGTGCAGTTCCAAGTAGATCGTCGTTGCGGGATCTACGTGTGAAGCGGAGTACATAGCTCCTTCGGAAGCAGCAAAGGAAGGAGTCTAGATGAAGGAGTTCATATACGATCTAGGTGTAATACATAGTGCATCGAGTCCAATGAGAATCTTTTGTGACAACACTGGAGCAATAGCCTTGGCGAAGGAATCCAGGTTTCACAAGAGAACCAAGCACATCAAGAGACACTTCAATTCCATCCGCTATCAAGTCAAGGAGGGAGACATAGAAATTTGCAAGATACATACGGATCTGAATGTTGCAGACCCGTTGACTAAGCCTCTTCCACGAGCAAAACATGATCAGCACCAAGACTCCATGGGTGTTAGAATCATTACTATGTAATCAGGATTATTGACTCTAGTGAAAGTGGGAGACTAAAGGAAATATGCCCTAGAGGCAATAATAAAGTTGTTATTTATATTTCCTTATATATCATGATAAATGTATTTTATTCATGCTAGAATTGTATTAACCAGAAACTTGATACACATGTGAATACATAGACAAAATATAGTGTCCCTAGTATGCCTCTACTAGACTAGCTCGGTAATCAAAGATGGTTATGTTTCCTGACCATAGACATGTGTTGTAATTTGATCAATGGGATCACATCATTATGAGAATGATGTGATGGACAAGACCCATCTGTTAGCTTAGCACTATGATCGTTTAGTTTTACTGCTATTGCTTTCTTCATGACTTATACATATTCCTCTGACTATGAGGTTATGCAACTCCCGAATACCAGAGGAACACCTTGTGTGCTATCAAACGTCACTACGTAACCGGGTGATTGTAAAGATGCTCTACAGGTGTCTCCGAAAGTGTTTGTGGTGTTGGCATATATCAAGAATAGGATTTGTCACTCCAAGTGTCGGAGAGGTATCTCTAGGCCCTTTCGGTAAAACACATCGTAACAAGCCTTGCAAGCAAACGACTAATGAGTTAGTCACGAGATGTTGTATTACGGAACGAGTAAAGAGACTTACCGGTGACCAGATTGAACTAGGTATGATGATACCGACGATCAAATCTCGGGCAAGTAACATACCGATGACAAAGGGAACAACGTATGTTGTTATGCGGTTTGATCGATAAAGATCTTCGTAGAATATGTAGGAACCAATATGGGCATCCAGGTTCCACTATTGTTTATTGACCGGAGATGAGTCTCGGTCATGTCTACATAGTTCTCGAACCCGTAGGTCCGCACGCTTAACGTTCGATGACGATCGATATTATGAGTTTATGTGTTTTGATGTACCAAAGGTAGTTCGGAGCCCCAGATGTGATCACGGACATGATGAGGAGTATTGAAATGGTCGAGACATAAAGATTGATATATTGGAAGGTTATATTCGGACACCGGAAGGGTTCCGGGGGTCACCGGATAAATACCGGAGTACCGGGAGGTTACCGGAACACCCCGGGGGGTCAATGGGCCTTATTGGGATTTAGGGGGGAGAGAGAGAGAGGCGGCCTAGGGCAGGCCACGTGCCCCCATGGCCTAGTCCGAATTGGACTAGGGGGAGGGGCGGCGCCCCCTTCTTCCTTCTCTTCTCTCCCTCCCCTTCCTTCTTCTCCTACTCCTACCAGCAAAAGGGGAATTCTACTCCTAGTGGCAGTAGGACTCCCCCCTTGGGCGCGCCATAGGAGAGCCGGCCCTTTCCTCCTCTCCTCCTTTATATACGTGGCCAGGGGGCACCCCATAGACACACAAGTTGATTTCTTAGCCGTGTGCGGTGCCCCCTCCACAGTTACACACCTCGGTCATCAAGCTGGCAATGGTTAACCGTTACCTGCGTCCCCGTGGGTAATTACTCTATTAGGGGACGGGGATGTGCCAGCCTTAATACCCACGGGGAAGCTTGTGGGTCAAATACATTACCCAGCATGCACGACGGGGATGGGGATGGGATAGCATTACCCATGCCTGTTACCCACCTTACCCGTGAAGGCCTTGCATGTGGGCTACAAAATTAGTAGACCCCATGTAATTCCCGCCCTTACCCACCAAAATTTTCACCCATCCCACCCCTTTGGTCAAACAGCCAGAAGAAAACCCCAACCTAGACACAACATACTATTTATTATGCTGAAATGCTATTTTTCTACTGAAATGCTATCTAACGTTGTTGTTGAATTTGTGTATGGGTTTCCCCACGGGTATAAAAGACCCGACGGGGATGGGGATGGGAATATTTTTATCCCCGCAGACGGGTATGGGGACGGGGATGGGCATGGTAAAGTGTCGCGGGGACGGGGATGGGAGTCCAATACCCGCTTGGGTAATCCCCATTGCCAGCCTAACTCGGTCATATCGTCGTAGTGCTTAGGCGGAGCCCTGCGCCGGTAACTTCATCATCACCATCACCACACCGTCGTGCTGACGGAACTCTCCCTCGACCTCAACTGGATCAAGAGTTTGTGGGACGTTATCGAGTTGAACGTGTGCTGAACACGGAGGTGCCGTATGTTCGATGCTTGGATCGTATGGTTCGCAAAGACATTCGACTACATCAACCGCGTTACTAAACGCTTCCGCTTTCGGTCTACGAGGGTACGTAGACACACTCTCCCCGCTCGTTGCTATGATTCTCCTAGATAGATCTTGCGTGATCGTAGGAATTTTTTTGAATACTACGTTCCCCAACAGAGAGGACTATGACTTGGATGACCCATGGGAGGAAGTTGTCTGCTACATGGAAGGACTTCATGGATCTGCTGCATGTTCGTGGTGCGGGGCTCAATACGCCCATTGGTGTTCGCCCTCATGCAAACCCAGAGTCCACCAACAAGAACAAGCTCCAACCGTACCTTGTGGATAAGAAGTTACCTAGTGGCTCGTCGTCTTGGGTGCTCAACCCATTCCTTGACGTCATGCATCAGACCTTCCGCAACACCCTCTTTCCACGCGTTGCGGACAAGGACAAGGTGTCTGCTTATCTCGTGGATATGATGCTTCTGTGTGAGGAGGCGCGTCACAAAGCGCCTGGCCCACTTGATGTCTCTCACATCATGTGGGTTGAGCTCCGGTTTGTGGTTTTTAATCTCAAAGTCCCTATCTATGGACCTTATCTGCATGTGTTGATCTCAAAGACTTGGGAGAAGCTCATCCCTGATGAAGTTTTTGTTGCTCCTGACTGGGTCCGCCATGAGCCCATCAAGCTGCGGCACAAGAACAAGTGGGCTAATACCACTACCCGAGAAGAGGCTGAGGCTGTTAGGATGGACGTGGATGAGGATGAGTTTCAGGACGAGGAGGCCGAGGACAGTTCTATGGGATACGCCCCTCCCTTGTCTGAGCCCTCGTGGGCTAAGAAGCTGAAGGCCAAGATGAAGAAGTTGTTCTGCATGTAGGCCAAGGGGTAGTACACATCCCATGTGGCTCAGAAGGAGAGTCGCCGGCATGACAAGAAGATCTTGAGGATGTTCGACGAGAATGTGTCAAGTGGTTCTGAGAGGAACATGATGCCTACTACGCAACCTTCTTCTTGTAGACATTGTTGGGCCTCCAAGTGCAGAGGTTTCAAGGACAGTAGCAAATTTCCCTCAAGCGGATGATCTAAGGTTTATCAATCCATGGGAGGCGTAGGATGAAGATGGTCTCTCTCAAACAACCCTGCAACCAAATAACAAAGAGTCTCTTGTGTCCCCAACACACCCAATACAATGGTAAATTGTATAGGTGCACTAGTTCGGCGAAGAGATGGTGATACAAGTGCAATATGGATGGTAGATATAGGTTTTTGTAATATGAAAATATAAAAACAGCAAGGTAACTAATGATAAAAGTGAGCACAAACGGTATTGCAATGCGTTGAAACAAGGCCTAGGGTTCATACTTTCCCTAGTGCAAGTTCTCTCAACAATAATAACATAACTTGATCATATAACTATCCCTCAACATGAAACAAAGAGTCACTCCAAAGTCACTAATAGCAGAGAACAAATGAAGAGATTATTGTAGGGAATGAAACCACCTCAAAGTTATTCTTTCTGATCGATCTATTCAAGAGCCCGTCGTAAAATAACACGAAGCTATTCTTTCCGTTCGATCTATCCTAGAGTTCGTACTAGAATAACACCTTAAGACACAAATCAACCAAAACCCTAATGTCACCTAGATACTCCATTGTCACCTCAAGTATCCGTGGGCATGATCATACGATATGCATCACACAATCTCAGATTCATCTATTCAACCAACACAAAGAACTTCCAAGAGTGCCCCAAAGTTTCTACCGTAGAGTCAAGACGAAAACGTGTGTCAACCCCTATGCATAGATTCCCAAGGTCACGAAACCCGCAAGTTAATCACCAAAACATACATCAAGTGAATGGATAGAATACCCCATTGTCACCACGGGTATCCCACGCAAGACATACATCAAGTGTTCTCAAATCCTTAAAGACTCAATCTGATAAGATAACTTCAAAGGGAAAACTCAATCCATTACAAGAAAGTAGAGGGGGAGAAACATCATAAGATCCAAGTATAGTAGCAAAGCTCACGAAACATCAAGATCTTGCCATCTCAAGAACATGAGAGAGAGAGAGAGAGAGATCAAACACATAGCTACTGATACATACCCTCAACCCTGAGGGTGAACTACTCCCCCCTCATCATGGAGAGCACCGGGATGATGAAGATGGCCATCGAAGAGGGATTCCCCCCTCCGGCAGGGTGTCGGAACAGGTCTAGATTGGTTTTCGGTGGCAACAGAGGCTTGCGGCGGTGGAACTCCCGATCTAGGTTATTTTCTGGAGGTTTATATATATAAGAGGTGTTGGAGTCGGGAACAAGTAAGGGGGGTCCCCGAGGCGGCCACGAGATAGGGGGCGCGCCCAGCGGGGTGGGCGCGCCCCCACCCTCGTGGGCAGCCCGGGACTTCCGTGGTCCATCTCCGGTACTCCTTGGGCTTCTTCTGGTCCAAAAACATCCTCCGTTGAGTTTCAGGTCAATTGGGCTCCGTTTGGTATTCCTTTTCCGCGATACTCAAAAACAAGGAAAAAAAATAGAAACTGGCACTGTGCTATGGGTTAATATGTTAGTCCCAAAAATCATATAAAAGTGTATATTAAAGCCCATTAAACATCCAAAACAGATAATATAATAGCATGGAACAATAAAAAATTATAGATACGTTGGAGACGTATCAAGCATCCCCAAGCTTAATTCCTGCTTCAAATTTGTCACACAACGGTTACCATACGTGCATGCTACGGGACTTGCAAACCTCAACACAAGAATTTCTCAAATTCACAACTACTCTACTAGCATGACTCTAATATCACCATCCTCATATCTCAAAACAATCATCAAGCATCAAACTTCTCTTAGCATTCAATGCACTTTATATGAATGTTTTTATTATACCCATCTTGGATGCCTATCATATTTAGGACTAAATTCATACCCAAAGCAAATTACCATGCTGTTCTAAAATACTCTCAAAATAATATAAGTGAAGCATGAGCGTTCATCTATTTCTTCAAAATAAAACCACCGCCGTGCTCTAAAAAGATATAAGTGAAGCACTAGAGCAAATGACAAACTACTCCGAAAGATATAAGTGAAGATCAATGAGTATTTGAATAATTATGTAAGTATGTGAAGACTCTCTAACATTTAAGAATTTAAGATCTTGAGATATTATTCAAACAACAAGCAGAACAAAATAAAACAAAATGACACTCCAAGCAAAACACATATCATGTGGTGAATAAAAATATAGCCTCAAGTAAAGTTACCGATAGACGAAGACGAAAGAGGGGATGCCTTCCTGGGGCATCCCCAAGCTTAGGCTCTTGCTTGTCCTTGAATATTACCTTGGGGTGCCTTGGGAATCCCCAAGATTAGGCTCTTTCCACTCCTTATTCCATAGTCCATCGAATCTTTACCCAAAACTTGAAAACTTCACAACACAAAACTCAACAGAAAACTCGTAAGCTCCATTAGTATAAGAAAATAAAACCACCACTTAGGTACTGTTGTGAGCTCATTTTAAATTCATATTGGTGTAATATCTACTGTATTCCAACTTCTCTATTGTTCATACCCTCCGATACTACTCATAGATTCATCAAAATAAGCAAACAACACATAAAAAACAGAATTTGTGAAAAACATAACAGTTTGTAGCAATCTGTAACTTTCGAATACTTCCGTAACTCAAAAAATTCTCAAATAAATTTCTGGAAATGAGGTATTTGTCTATGAATCTTCTGCAAAAAGAATCAACTCAAAAGCACTATTCTTTAAAAAAATGGCAGCTAATCTCGTGAGCGCAAAGTTTCTGTTTTTACAGCAAGATCACATTAACTTTCACCCAAGTCTTCCCAAAGGTTCTACTTGGCACTTTATTGAAACAAAAGCCATAAAACATGATTACTACAGTAGCTTAATCATGTGGACACACAAAAACAGTAAGGATAAATATTGGGTTGTCTCCCAACAAGCGCTTTTCTTTAATGCCTTTTAGCTAGGCATGATGATTTCAATGATGCTCGCATAAAAGATAAGAATTGAAACATAACGGGAGCATCATGAAGAATATGACTAGAACATTTAAGTCTAACCCACTTCATATGCATAGGGATTTTGTGAGCAAACAACTTATGGGAACAAGAATCAACTAGCATAGGAAATCAAAATAAGCATAGCTTCAAGATTTTAAGCACATAGAGAGGAAACTTGATATTATTGGAATATGTAGAAGCGTAGGATCCTCTCTCATAATAATTTTCAGTGGCATCATGAATTAATTCAACCATATAACCAGCACATAAAGCATTCTTTTCATGATCTACTTGCATATAAATTTTATCACTCTCCACATAAGCAAAATTCTTCTCTTTCGGAATAGTGAGAGGAGCAAATTCAACAAAATAACTATCATGTGAAGCATAATACAGTTGAAAATTACAATCATGATGACAAGTTTCATGGTTATATTTATTCTTTATAGCATACGTGTCATCACAATAATCATCATAAATAGGAGGTATGCTTTCATCATAATAAATTTGCTCATCAAAACTTGGGGGACTAAACATATCATCGTCATAAAACATAGCATCCCCAAGCTTGTGGCTTTGCATATCATTAGCATCATGGGTATTCAAAGAATTCATACTAACAACATTGCAATCATGCTCATCATTCACATATTTTATGCTAAGCATTCTATGTAATTCTTCTTCTAGTACTTGAGCACAATTTTCCTTCCCATCATTTTCATGAAAGATATTAAAAAGATGAAGCATATGAGGCAACCTCAATTCCATTTTTGTAGTTTTCTTTTATAAACGAAACTAGTGATAATTCAAGAAACTAAAAGATTTGATTGCAAGATCTAAAGATATACCTTCAAGCACTCACCTCCCAGGCAACGACGCCAAAAAAGAGCTTGATGTCTACTACGCAACCTTCTTCTTGTAGACGTTGTTGAGCCACCAAGTGCAGAGGTTTGTAGGCCAATAGAAAATTTCCCTCAAGTGGATGACCTAAGGTTTATCAATCCATGGGAGGCGTAGGATGAAGATGGTCTCTCTCAAACAACCCTGCAACCAAATAACAAAGAGTCTCTTGTGTCCCCAACACACCCAATACAATGGTAAATTGTATAGGTGCACTAGTTCGGCGAAGAGATGGAGACACAAGTGCAATATGGATGGTAGATATAGCTTTTTGTAATATGAAAATATAAAAATAGTAAGGTAACTAATGATAAAAGTGAGCACAAACGGTATTGCAATGCGTTGAAACAAGGACTAGGGTTCATACTTTCACTAGTGCAAGTTCTCTCAACAATAATAACATAACTGGATCATATAACTATCCCTCAACATGCAACAAAGAGTCACTCCAAAGTCACTAATAGCGGAAAACAAATGAAGAGATTATTGTAGGGTACGAAACCACCTCAAAGTTATTCTTTCTGATCGATCTATTCAAGAGTCCGTAGTAAAATAACACGAAGCTATTCTTTCCGTTCGATCCATCCTAGAGTTCGTACTAGAATAACACCTTAAGACACAAATAAACCAAAACCCTAATGTCACCTAGATACTCCATTGTCACCTCAAGTATCCGTGGGCATGATTACACGATATGCATCACACAATCTTAGATTCATCTATTCAACCAACACAAAGAACTTCAAAGAGTGCCCCAAAGTTTCTATCAGAGCGTCAAGACGAAAACGTGTGCCAACCCCTATGCATAGATTCCCAAGGCCGCGGAACCCGCAAGTTGATCACCAAAACATACATTAAGTGAATCGATAGAATACCCCATTGTCACCACGGGTATCCCACGCAAGACATACATCAAGTGTTCTCAAATTCTTAAAGACTCAATCCGATAAGATAACTTCAAAGGGAAAACTCAATCCATTACAAGAAGGTAGAGGGGGAGAAACATCATAAGATCCAACTATAGTTGCAAAGCTCGCGATACATCAAGATCTTGCCATCTCACGAACATGAGAGAGAGAGAGAGAGATCAAACACATAGCTACTGATACATACCCTCAGCCCCGAGGGTGAACTACTCCGCCTCGTCATGGAGAGCACCGGGATGATGAAGATGGCCACCGGAGAGGGATTCCCCCCTCCGAAAGGGTGCCGGAAGGGGTCTAGATTGGTTTTTGGTGGCAACAGAGGCTTGCGGCGGCGGAACTCCCGATCTAGGTTATTTTCTGGAGGTTTCTGTATATATAAGAGGTGTTGGAGTCGGGAACAAGTAAGGGGGGGTCCCCAAGGCGGCCACGAGATAGGGGGGCACGCCCCCCACCCTCGTGGGCAGCCCGGGACTCCCCTGGTCCATCTCCGGTACTCCTTGGGCTTCTTCTGGTCCAAAAACATCCTCCATTGAGTTTCAGGTCAATTGGGCTCCGTTTGGTATTCCTTTTCTGCGATACTCAAAAACAAGGAAAAACAGAAACTGGCACTGGGCTCTGGGCTCTGGGTTAATAGGTTAGGCCCAAAAATCATATAAAAGTGTATATTAAAGCCCATTATACATCCAAAACAGATAATATAATAGCATGGAACAACAAAAATTATAGATACGTTGGAGACGTATCAGAACATCACTTCGGAGGCTAAGTGGATGGCCAAGCAAGGCTACAAGTGGACCGAGTCAGAGGAGGAGTCCATTCCCACTGCCGAGACCGATGAGGAGATTGATGGCTGATCACTGCAGAGGGAGATATCACCTGTGTCGTAGGTGTCCTCTGTGCCTTTTTGGTATTTCAATGCCAAAGGGGGAGAGAGTGTAGGATTTGCGAGTTGTGTCTTATTTCGCTTTGCTTCCGTTGAACTCTCTCTCGTTGCTTTGTGTTGGTTTGCATTGTGTGTGTGTGAGACCTGAAGACTATCATATGGTGTGAGACATATCCTTTCTACTCTATCCTATTATCTTATCTTAATGTCTAGTTCGTTTAGTAGGTTGTGAGCTTATGCTTTCATGTGCCCTTTACTTTATGCTCACGTTCTTTTCCTTGCATCCATGCGTAGTGCCATTTACTTAGTTGCAAGGATTGTGTTGTTTATAAAATATAGGGGGAGTGTTGATCCTAGTATGTCTACCATGAAGTCCAAAAAGCATCCATCTAAGAATGCACATATCTAGGGGGAGCCTGCTTATATTTTATATGCATGTTGGGTTTGCTTATGTTCTTATTCATTCCTTTGTGCAAATCCCACATTGTCATCAATCCACCAAAAAGGGGGAGATTGTAAGGGCATTTGCGAACTAATCGTGTGCATTGAGCATTTCAGATATCTCATGTCTAGGCACAAGACGGTTCATTGCCCCTCGTAGCCTATCGGAGACGGCGTTTCCTTTTGTTTCTTTTCAATGGAATTGAGTCATAGTAAAGCCGTAATATTAAGAGGGAGTCCGCTTCGGAAAGGTTAGGGTGGAATCAACACGTCACATCTATTCCTTTGCACCACCTTTCCTTCGCTTCTTTGGAGCACCCGCTGTTTTCCTTGTAGTTGCAAAGACAGAGGCTTCCTACTACTACTGTTCTGTGGCATGCGATAGTACCGCTCAAGGGAGCGGTAGTACAACAGAGACCCATGGTAGTACTGCATGTGGCTGCGGTAGTACCACGCCTCGCTCGCGGTAGTACCGTGGCCTTTGGCCCAGGGCCGTGGCTGGCGCGGAAGTAGGAGCGGAAGTAATTTTTTACTTCTGGACCCTATGCGGTAGTACCTCTCCATGTGAGCGGTAGTACCGTGCCGGGTTTTTGCATCGATAGAAACTCAGCGGAAGTAGCCATGGATGTAATTTTATTAGTCCGTGCCTTTCCCTGCCCAGATTGTACCCTACCTTGCCATAGTACCGCAAGGGCGCACGATAGTACCGCTCCGGCAGTACTACCGTTCGTTTCTATACGCAACAGGGCCGCATCTGGCCCCTGCCGTGCGAGCGGTAGTACTGCACCGCCTTACGGTAGTACCGCATGGCCTTGCAGTAATACCGCAAGTCTGGTGCGGTAGTACCGCGTGTCGCAGGCTGAGTTGGTGGATAACGATAGGATCTTTCCTCTTGCTATATAAGGGGGGGGGGTCTTCTTCCCCAAGTTGACTACCTCTTCCTTCCCTAAGCTCCATTGTTGCTCAAAGCTCCATTTTCGCTCGATCTCTCTCCCTAGCCTATCAAACTTGTTGATTTCCTAGGGATTGGTTGAGAAGGCATCGATCTACACTTCCACTAAGAGAAATTTGATTCCCCCCACTAATATCTTGCGGATCTTGTTACTCTTGGGTGTTTGAGTACCCTAGACGGTTGAGGTCACCTCGGAGCCATAGTCCATTGTGGTGAAGCTTCGTGGTATCGTTGGGAGCCTCCAATTAAGTTGTGGAGATAGCCCCAACCTTGTTTGTAAAGGTTCGGTCGATGTCTTCAAGGGCACCACTAGTGGAATAACGATACCTCACATTGTGTGAGGGCGTGAGGAGAATACGGTGGCCCTAGTGGCATCTTGGGGAGCATTGTGCCTCCACACCGCTCCAACAGAGACGTACTTCCTCTCAAAGGGAAGGAACTTCGGTAACACATTCTCGTCTCCACCGGCTCCACTTGTGGTTATCTCTTACATTTACTTGTGCAAGCTTTTGTTGTGTTGTATAGCTTGCTTGCTTTTTAGTGTTGCATCTTATAGGTTGCCCACCTAGTTGCATATCTAGACAATCTATCTTGATGCTAAGTTTAATTTGGTTAAGAAAAGCTAAAAAAATCAGTTGCCTGTTCACCCCCCCCTCTAGTCAACCATATCGATCCTTTCAGGATGACCTAAGGTTTATCAATCTGTGGGAGGTGTAGGATGAAGATGGTCTCTCTCAAACAACCCTGCAACCAAATAACAAAGAGTATCTTGTGTCCCCAACAGACCCAATATAATGGTAAATTGTATAGGTGCACTAATCCGGCGAAGAGATGGTGATAAAAGTGTAATGTGGATAGTAGATATAGGTATTTGTAATCTAAAAATACAAAAACAATAAGGTAACTACTAACAAAAGGAGCAAAAATGGTATTGCAATGCTTTAAAAAAGGCCTAGGATTCATACTTTCACTAGCGCAAAATCTCTCAGCAATGATAACATAATTGTATCATATAACAATCCCTCAACATGCAACGAAGAATCACTCCAAAGTTCCTATCGCGGAGAACATAAGATTAAATTGCTTGTAGGGTACGAAACCACCTTAAAGTTATTCTTTCTGATCAATCTATTGGGCTATTCCTATAAGTGTCACAAACAGCCCTAGAGTTCGTACTAAAATAACACCACAACACACATGTCAATCAACCCTAATGTCACCTAGATACTCCAATGTCACCACAAGTATCCGTGGGTCAATCATACGATATGCATCACACAATTTCAGATTCATAATATTCAATCCAACACAAAGAACTTCAAGAGTACCCCAAGATTTCTATTGGAGAAAAGAATATGAAACTGCGTACCAGCCCCTATGCATAGATTACCCCAATGTCACCACGGGAATCCGCAAGTTGATAACCGAAACATACATCAAGTGGATCAATAGAACTAATGGGAAACGTAGCATGCAATTTCAAAAATAAAAAATATGCTCACGCTAGATCTATCTAGGAGATGCATAGCAACAAGAGGGGTAGAGTGTGTTTATGTACCCTCATAGACCGAAAGCGGAAGCGTTTGACAACGCGGTTGATGTAGTCGAACTTCTTCTCATTCCGATCGATCAAGCACTGAATGTACGGCACCTCCGAGTTCTGCACACGTTCAACTCAATGACGTCCCTCGAACTCTTGATCCAGCAAAGTGTCGAGGAAGTAGATGAGTTCCGTCAGAACGACGGCGTGGTGACGGTGATGGTGATGTGATCTACGTAGGGCTTCGCCTAAGCACTACGAAGATATGACCGTGGGAGTATATCTTGGAGGAGGGTGCCGCACACGGCTAATAGATGTTGTTGTGTGTTCTAGGCGCCCCCTCTCCACGTATATATAGGTGGGAGGGGGAGGGAGGCATCCAAGGAGGTGCCCCAAGTAGGCCGAATCCTACTTGGGGTCTCTCCCCAATTCGGCCAAGACCTGGCAAGTTTACCGGCGAGAAAGAAGGGAAGATGGGTGTAACGCCCCGGACACACCCGCCGGTGGTCGTTACTCCTGGCGGATCTATACTGGCCCCACATATCAATACTAGTCTTTTCTGCGCACTTTGCCCTCACTCGTGCGCATCCGGGAGCAACTTCCCGGTCGGTAACCCATCGTGAAATTACTCCAAGCTGAGCACGCTTAACTTTGGAGTTCCGTCCGAATGGGCTCCCGCAAAAAAAGGAATTCCTTATTGATATGAGTAGTCTATCATCCTTATTAAGCCAGGCTATCACATACACCCTCACTCAGAGGAACCGACGTCCTCGTCGGGCCACAGGAACGTTGCCTCTTGCTACATACGTCTGTGCATCCAGTCCGGTACATGTGCCATGCCGTGTGCCACGACAGGTCACAAACGTCATGCACAACATGCCCACGCACCTGTCGGCAAACATCCGTGTAACCGCGAGGGTCGGCTCTGATACCAACTTGTTACGCCCCGGACACACCCGCCGGTGGTCATTACTCCTGACGGGATCTAGACTGGCCTCACATATCAATACTAGCCTTTTCTGCGGCATGCTTAACTTTGGAGTTTTGTCCGATTGGGCTCCCGGAAAAGAAGGAATTCCTTATTGATATGAGTAGTCTATGATCCTTATTAAGCCAGGCTATCACAATGGGAGGAGAGAAGGAAGGAGGGGGCGCCGCCCCTCTTCCCCTACTCCCACTCGGCCTCCTACCTTATGGGGGGGGGGGGGCGCCAGCCCTTGTGGGCTGGTGTGCTCCCCTCTCATGGCCCATATGGCCCATCTACTCCTCCTGGAGGTTCCGATAACCTTCCCGGTGCCCCGATAAATACCCGATACAATCCAGAACACTTCCGGTGTCCGAATATCATCGTCCTATATATCATTTTTTACCTCTCGACCATTTTGAGACTCCTCATCGTGTAGATCACCAATCATATAACTCCGAGACACTGAACAACATTCGATCACCAATCATATAACTCATACAACATTATATCGTCATCGAACGTTAAGTGTGCGGACCCTATGGGCTCGAGAACTATGTAGACATGACCGAGACACTTCTCCGGTTAATAACCAATTGCGGAACCTGGATGCTCATATTGGTTCCCACATATTGTATGAAGATCTTTATCGGTCGAATTGTAATGACAACATACGTTATCCCCTTTGTCATCGGTATGTTACTTGCCCGAGATACGATCATCGGTATCTATATACCTAGTTAAATCTTGTTACCGGCAAGTCTCTTTACTCGTTCCGTAACACATCATCCCGAGACTAACTCATTATTCATTTGCTTGCAAGGCTTATTTTTTATGTGTATTACCGAGAGGGCCCAGATATACCTCTCCGATACTCGGTGTGACAAATCCTAATCTCGATCTATGCCAACTCAGAAAACACCTTCGGAGATACCTGTAGAGCATCTTTATAATCACCCAGTTACATTGTGACGTTTGATAGCATACAAGGCATTCCTCCAGTACCTGGAAGTTGCATAATCTCATAGTCTGAGGAATACGTATTTGACATGAAGAAAGCAATAGCTGTAAAACTGAACGATCATTATGCTAAGATAATGGGTGGGTCTTGTCCATCACATCATTCTCCTAATGATGTGATCCCGTTCATCAAATGACAACACATGTCTATGGTTAGGAAACTTAACCATCTTTGATTAACGAGCTAGTCTAGTAGAGGCTTACTAGGGACACATTGTTTTGTCTATGTATCCACATATGTATCAAGTTTCCGGTTAATACAATTCTAGCATGAATAACAAACATTTATCATGATATAAGGAAATATAAAATAACAACTTTATTATTGCCTCTAGGGCATATTTCCTTCAAGAACATCCCATTGTCACCACAGATATCCCATCGCAAGACATACATCTAGTGCTCTCACATCCAAAAGATTCAATCCGACATAACAAAACCTCAAAGGAAAAGATTCAATTCATCACAAGGTAGAGAGGGAAGAACACCATAAGATCCAACTATAATAACAAAGCTCGCGGTACATCAAGACCGTGCCAAATCAAGATCACGGGAGAGAGAGAGAGATAAAACACATACCTATTGGTACAAACCCTCAGCCCCAAGGGTGGACTACTCCCTCCTCATCATGGTGGCTGTTGGGATGATGAAGATGGCCTCCGGTGATGATTTCCTCTTCCGGCAGGGTGCCGAAACGGGGTACCGAGAGGTTTTTTGTGGCTATAGAGGCTTGCGGCGATCGAACTTCCGATATAGAGTTCCTTCTAGAGGTTACGTGATATATAGGTGTAGCGCCCAAGATGTGATTCTATCCCGATCACGTGATGAACTCATGATTGGGGCACAACCGCATTTCAAGCGCATAGCAAGGTGGATATCATTACAACATACCATGTACTGAATAGATGAGAATACCAGATAAAGGCTTACACTAGCCACAAGCTACAACATGAATACAACAATACATCAAATACATAGCAATCATCATACAGAAGAGAAGGATCCGACTACGGATGAAATCAAACGAAAAAGAAGAACGACGTCCACCCTACTAATCTCAGGCTCCCGACCCGAAACCTATCCCTTGATAGAAGAAGAAGAAGAAGCACTCCAAAGTAAAACATGCATCGCTCTCACGTCAGATCATCACATTACCTGTACTGCAACTGTTGTTGTAGTAATCTGTGAGCCACGAGGACTCAGCAATCCCATTACCATGGGTATCAAAACTAGCAAAGCTTATTGGGTATGGAATGGGTAAGTGGTGAGGTTGCAGCAAGCACTAAGCATTTGTATGGTGGCTAACTTATGAGTACAAGAATAAGAAGAGAAACTACGCATAACTGTCGCAACTATTAATGATCAAGAAGTGATCCTGAACTACTTATGAGTCCAACATAACCCCACTGTGTTCTCTTCTCGAACTCCCTTGAAAAGAGACGGTCATGGTTACGCACGCGGGTGGTCTATTTTAATTCGAGTTTAGTGTCAAGTTCTCTACAACCGGATATTATAAATTTCTAAGTCGCCATGTAACCGTTGGCACGGCTTTCGAAAAGATTTAACCCTGCGGGGGTGTCCCAACTTAGTCCATCACAAACTGTCACACACATCCGATAAAACATCCTCACAACATGAAGAACATGATGCTTATGATAAGGAATTCCGGTGGACCTGCCTCTCCTCAAAGGTAAAAACTAATCCGGCAAGACCTCATGACGTGTCGATGATCTCGATAGGAGCCGCGTACCTCGTTCTCAGGACACGGCGGATGAACACTGCGTACGACAACCAAAAATCTGAGTTGCCCCAGGTGGCGCAACAAGTGGCTCTAGTTTGGACCAACTCTCATGAGGAGCACTAGTGTCACACCCCGAGACCGGTGCGCCAGGTGTCAGCCAGTTATTCGTCGTCGTTGCCATGTCATCTACTTGCGTGTTGCATCTTTGCCTTGTCATCATGTGTGTTGCATCAGCATGTTTTTCAAAACTTGCATCCGTCCTAGTCCGCCCGTCCTTTCCATTGTCCGTTCGGAGCCCAGACACACTCGCACTCGCCCGCGGCACCTCCGAATATTTATTTTATGACTGGCCGGAAAATGTTCTCGGAATGGGATGAAACTTGGCGTGTGGTCTTATTATAGTGTAGACAGACTGCCTGCCAAATTTCATCGCATTCGGAGCTCGTTTGATAGCCCAACTGTTAAATATAGCGGCACTAGTCGCTGGTTTATTCGTCGGACGTTTTCGGTCTCCGAAAACCCCGCGGGCCTCTTTTCCCTTCTCTCCTCGCAGCCCGAGACCCCTCTTCACAGCCCACCTAAGCCCATCCTACCCCTTCTCTCAACCCGGACCGTCCGTTCGCGATCGGAGGGTCTCTAAACCCCCCTAAGCACCTAACCATAACCCCCTTCCATATATATACACCCCTTCCCTTCCAATTTAGGCAAAACCCTAGCCCCTAGCCTCCCCTAACCTCCCAGCCACAACCAATCCATTCCCCTCCTCGGATCTGGCGCCGCCGCCCACGCCCGCCACTTGTCACCGCCAAGTCACAGCCTCGCCACCAGCGCGCCATGGCCAATCACAGGCCGCCAGCGCGCCTTGGAGTAAATGAGTATATCATCGAGGTATACCACGACGAATTTATCCAAGTACCCCATGAATATAGAATTCATTAGCCGAGAGAAAGTGGCTGGGGCATTGGTTAACCCGAAGGATATAACGGTGTACTCGTATTGGCCATAACGAGTAACAAAGGCCGTCTTGGGAATGTCCCCGTTCTTGATTTTGATTTGATGGTAGCCCAACCTCAAATCCATTTTGGAAAAGACTGAGGATCCAGCGAGCTGATCATACAGGTCGTTGATCCTGGGGAGTGGATACTTGTTCTTTATGATGACCAGATTGACAGGTCAATAATCTACAACCATCCATTCCGTTCCATCCTTCTTCTTGACGAAGAGGACGGGACAAGCCCAGGGAGAAGAACTAGGACGGATGAAACCTTTTTTCAAGGACTCATCGAGTTGTTTCTTAAGCTCAGCTAGTTCTCGGGGTGCCATCTTATAGGGTCTCCTAGAGATTGGGACAGTTCCTGGAACAAGATCTATCACGAACTCGACATCCCTGTCAGGTGGGACACCTGGCAGTTCTTCTGGAAAGACATCCAGAAAGTCACGGACTACCGGGATATCTTCGAGTTCTGGAAGAGGGCTGGCATTAAGAGAGTAGAGCTGATGCTCAGCCATTCGGGCCAAAACATTGACCGTCTTGCCGGATGGGTGTGTAAGTTGAACAGTCCTAGTGTAGCAATCAATCTTGGCGTAATGAGCTGTCATCCAGTCCATACCCAAAATTATGTTTATGTCCGAGGACTTGAGAGCGATTAGTGATGCAAGGAAAACAAGTCTATCGACAAGAATTTCATTCCCATGGCTTACTCTAGAGGTTTGCCATCTAGAGCCAGGAGTTTGAATTTCCATGGTGGTGGGCATGTCACAAAAAGTCATGTTGTGCATTCGGGCATAGCTCTTAGATATGAACGAATGAGATGCTCTGGTATCGAAAAGAACAGATGTCGGATGGCAGTTAATGAGAAGCGTACCAAGGACGATGTTAGGATCCTCATAAGCTTCCTCAGCAGAGACGTAGTTGACATGACCACGTGCAGTGGGGATTGGCTTGACAAAGTTCACCTTGCCTGTTGGCTTACCATGGCCAACGGACCTTCCTGACTGGTTCTGAGGACACTCACGCATGTAGTGCCCTGATTCTCCACACTTGAAGCATGTCACAGTGCCAGTGCGTGGAGCAAAGTTGGTAGGTGGTCCTCCATAAGTCTTGGCAGGTGCATACTGTTGAGTTGGCCGAGGCGCCTCATAGGATGGCCTCAGAGTGTACTTGGGTGGCAGAGCAGTGTTAGGAACCCACACACGACGCTTGTGAGAGCCAGAGCCGGATGAGGAACCAAAGTCACGAGGATGCTTGCGTGTGGCTTCAAAATCAGTCTGGCCCTTCTCAGCACTGATGGATTTGTTCACCAACTTCTGGAAGGAGGTGCACTCGTGCAGACATAGATCTCGGCGAAGTTCAGGGCCGAGTCCCTTGCGGAACCTCGCCTGCTTCTTGGCATCGGTGGACACTTCCTCGGGAGCATAGCGTGCCAAGTTGCCAAACTCGCGACTATAGCCATCCACGGTTAACCGGCCCTGGGTGAAATAGCAGAATTCCTCCCGCTTGCGATCCATGAGACCTTCCGGAATGTGATGTTCACGAAATGCCTCATTGAACTCAGCCCAAGTAGTGATTTGGCCAGTAGGACGCATAGCTTCAAAGTTTTCCCACCAGAGGCTAGAAGGGCCCTCAAGATGGTAGGCGGTGTAAGTAACCTTGTGAGCTTCGGCCACACGGGCAGAGTGTAGCTTGTGGGTGATACTGCGAAGCCAGTCATCCGCATCCAGAGGTTCAGCGGAATGATGGAACTTCGATGGGCACATCTTGATAAAGTCATTGATTGACACCACATCATTCCTCTGACGGAAGGCAGTGTTCTGCTCTATGCGTTCTAGCGAACGGTTGGTCTCTCTCTTGTTCCTTTCTGCCTCGAGCATAACTTCAGCCAAGGAGGGTGGTTGGGGCAGATTCTCATCTCTAGCCCCACTAGCCTCACCCTGCTCCTGAGCAGCAGGAGTGCTGTGAGTGTTGACCATCCTAGGAAAACAAAACAACGGTTTAGACAAAGATGGCAAAACTTTGACATAGGAGTGCAGAATGTAATGGATGACACGGAATGCAGAGATGTTCATCCGTACGACATGATAATATAGAAACTGCCATATATACACCAGTGGTCATACACACCATACATAGTTTAGTACAAGCCAAGGCTAAAGTACAACTGCAGTGAAAGGCGATGCATCTCATCAGAGGCACTCCAAGCTCCTATACATTATTTAACTACGCCTCCGGAACTCAGTACAAACTAAGTCATATTCCACAAGACGCGCAGGACTGTGGAAATACAACTACTACGATACTACTACTGCCACGGTCTAGCTCAGACACTCCCGTAGTAATCTTTGTAAAGATTACCACCGTAGCCTGGAAGTGGAACAGGTGGATCTGGAAACTCTCGAGCACTCGAAGGCTGTGGACCATAGGGACATGGATGCGGTCTCGGTCCCGATGCTGGTGGTAACCGACGCCCATGTTGAGGTGTAATACCCCAACATCACGCCAATCCATACGATCAGGCAGACGAGTCCGCACGGGGTACAAATCCCGCATATCCAGATATCCGGCGTGCACGGCAGGTGCAAGCCGTGTCAAAGTAGTCCAGTGGGCGGCTCGAGTGTTATAAAGCTCCATCCGGAGAGCACGGACCTCACGGTCCCTATCCTCCAGCATATGAGTAGTAGTCTGAAGCAATGGCTCCTCATGAGCGGCATCGGTATACATTCCAGTGTAGTAGCCTTCCTCTCCAGGAAGTGAGGCTGGCATATAACAGAACTCGGTGTTCAGCAGCAGGGCATGCCTAGCCTGGATGATGGTCATCATCGAGTAAGCGGCATCCTGCACTGCCATCTCGATGGTAACCCCGAGTCCATAAGACCAATGGATGGGGTCGGTAGCTCCGGGATATGAAGGGTATATCCGGACTGTGCAGAAATACTGACTCTGGTTGAAATCCTGGTACTGTTCCTCCATAGTGTACTCAGGATACCAACGATAGCCGGTCTCAGTCAACACACGGACTAACATGGCCGTGTGACCTGGCACATTAATGCACCGAGTCAAACGGACCACCTGGTGAGGTGTGCGATCAGACATCTGAAACACGAAATAATGCGAAGGTATTAGAATTTCTGGAAGAAATCGGGCAGCATAACAACTTTAAATGCTAATTTTTTTTTTGAGACATCATACAAATGATAGCATAGCCACTCAACAATATCATATCAAGGTTCCGGGTCCAACTAATCAACATACTAGAAGGGTAGAAACTGAACTGAGGCTTGAAACCAACAATTCTAAGAGTCTACGAATTAGTAACACGTGAACCTAGTAAGGATGAGAGGCCTAGTCCTAAACCCCCGTAGAAAGAATAGGCTGACTCAGATCAGAAGGGCATAAGGTAAAGAAGTAAAAAGAGCCTGACGTTCCCTTCCACAATCAATTCCCCTACATATAACTAAGAATTTTCTAGACTCAACATCGACCAGTTTGGCTTGAGAAACCTACAGGCAGTCCGGCTCTGATGCCAACGCTGTGAGGACCCCGATCCTAAGTCACACCGATCTAGCTTGTAACACGTCATATCACTTTGCGGCCTCACGCACGGTATCCCCACAGGTGCCACCTTACCTGGCCCGGGACCGTTTGCGCATTTTGGCACACGTATATGACAGTGTCGCTAGCATCCATATGACAGAGATCCCGGGCCGACATGGCTAGTTATAAACCAAAAGTGGCACTAAATTACAGAGACATGCATCCATGACCCAGCAACGAACGTGTCGGACATCAACGTATGAACCCAAGTCGCAGCAAGCTACATGGACTTAAAGGAACAACGCGTGACATTTCCCCTAAGGGACAGACACAGGAATGAAGAAGGACACATGCCGGCCAGCCTACGTGTTCCGAGCAGTAGCAAGCTACCAAGGCTCAGTGGAAGCACTAGGAGGCATTTCCCTGTAAGATAGGCTACCAAAGGTAAACAACTAGGTGTCGGATCCCACACATACCAAGCATTTCAATCATACACACAATATGCTCAATATGTGCAAATACAACATTGCATCACAACAGAACTCTATGACTCAAAGTACTTTATTTAAGAGGCTCCGAAGAGCAATACATAACATATCCATATAGGTAGGGGTCACATGACCCAACACTCAAGTCATACAATCATACAAGCACAAGCGGAAGCTAACATGTCTGAGTACAGACAACTTGGAAATGAAACAGGCTTGGTGTAGCCTGACTATCTACAAGGCCCTTCACAAGCTCAGGATCTCCGTCTGGGTAGCAAGCTGCTCGTCGACGTCAACGTCTATGTAAAACCCATCAGAAGGGGCAGGGTTCTCCTCTGCAACAGTTATTAAGCAAACATGAGTACAAAGGTACTCAGCAAGTCTTACAACAGAACCTATCATACATGCATCATTATCAACAAGGGTAGTGGAGTTCATAGCAGCAAGCCAGCTTTGACTCTTGGCCAACATATACTACAACTCTCAGCAGATTGCAATATAAGACTACGTACACGAGTCCTCTACTCACCACAACAATACACCACTGTGGATCCTCGTCCGCCATCCTATGGAAGGGCCATCCACGGCACTCACACTTGTCTTGAGGCTTTTAGTAGTATCCATCAACTTGTCTATGAACTGTAAGAGCAACCAAGTGGTCCGTACCGCGAACGACGGCTATTCGAATAGATTGGTAACCCTGCAGGGGTGTACTTCTTCACACACGCTTCCACCACTTATTGTCGTTTACTCGACATGTACTCGGCAACCTTCAAGCGGAAGCCCAGCGAGGGTGTCGGCCACGACCTGACTAACTACACAAGTCCCTAGTCCAGGTTTATCGCCTATTTGGGTTCCATCCGTGGGGAGATCCGGCCGGGGTGTCGCTCACGGCCCCAAACGATGTGTACAGGGTTCCCGAGTCACCAAACAGGCGATCGGTACACCCGGCCACGTACCTGCCGCATCACAGCCCACCCCGCGGGTCAGCGCTATGCACGACCACCAGTAAACTACAAATACCAGAAACTAGTTGCAACTCCTAGACAGGGGACAAGGGCAATTAATAAGTCGAGAGGGCTTGGAGCGCCCGGAGCCCAATGCGTGGTAGTAGCTGTAACTTGAATCACGCATACAGATCTCAGGTCCTATGGACGGTTCCAATGAAACAACCCACCATGTACTCTTACATGGCCTTTCATCGATACCTTTACCAAACATGTTCCACACTTCCCTCTCTTTTTCGAGTATGATCATTTCACTCTGATCCATCACCCAGATGAACCAGACCTGACACAACTCTAAGCATAGCAGGCAACATAAACAAATAGCATGGTGGAACACACATCACGTGGCTCAATCAACTATTACACATGCTAGTGGGTTTCAACTATTTATTGTGGCAATGACAGGTCATGCAAAGGAATAGGGTTCAACTACCGCAGCAAGTAGCAGTTCACACGCTGTTGCCTTAATGCAGTAAAAGAGATCAGGAGCGAGAAGATGGGTTTGTATCGGAATGATCAATGGGTTGCTTGCCTGACTGAGTGGTTGTCTGGTACTGCTCTTCAGTTGGATACGCAGTTGTATCCTCGGGAGCAGGACCTACCACGGAGAACACCGACGATACAATAAATATACAAACAAATGCAACAATACGATGCATGCTCATGACATGGCAAGATGAATGTGTTTTGGGCCAATGCAACTATAAACATAAAGGTTTGAGCTCATTTGAATCAAAGATTCAAATTTATACCCAAACTATTATTTATTAAAGAGAATTATTATGTTTTAATGTGAACATCAAGGTTAACTTGCTCAAACATGCATGAAACCAGTGCCATTGGAAAGATTGGATTTTTCTGATCAATTTTCATATATAAATCTTTTCCATCTGAGCTACTGTTGAATTTATATGATTTTTTTGAAGTTTAAAGCATTTTCTGGAATTTCATGAATTGTTTTAAATCAATTAATCCTAGAAAAGCATTTACTGCGTCAGCATGACGTCTCTGTGATGTCAGCAAGTCAACAGGGCGGCCCAGGTCAAACCTGACCAGTGGGACCCACTGGTCAGTGTCACAGTTAGTTAACTAACTAATTATGATTAGTTTAGGCACTAACCTAGGTTTGACTAACAGGCAGGGCCCACATGTCAGTGACCCAGGGGAGTCAAACCCATGATCAAACTGGGTTGACCCGCCGGTGTTTAGCCGCCAGCGAGGCCAGACGCGGCGGTGAGCGGAATTCATGCTCCGGCGACCAAATCGACGGCGGAGCACGTCTACGTGCTGCTGGTGAAGTGCCGCATCGAGTGGTGGTGGTGGTTGGCCTCGGGGTCGCCGAAAAAGGCAACGACGACGAGTCCAGCGGCTGCCGGAGCTCGGGTGTGCTCGGGCTAGTCGCTAGAGGGCACGACGAGGCTCGTGGTGAGGTGCTCTAGGCTCCTGCAGGTGCGGTGAAGCTAATGGATAGGGTGGCGCGGCCGTTGGGTGGCTGGAGCCTCGTCGGCGACGAGCTCCGCGGCGGCGCATGCGGGTGAGCTTCGTGCAGTCGGTACAGGGCTCAAGGGGGGAAACGGAGAGGATGGGGAGGTAGCTGGGCTCACGGCGGTCGCGTTGGAGTTGACGACGAGGTCGGGGACGAGCTGCTGCGACGGTGAGGTCGGGGGCGATCTCGACGGCCGAACGGGGGAGAAGTGCTCGGGGACGGTGTGTTGGAGCTTCCGGCGATGCGTGGCTCGTCGAGGAGGCGTAGCAGACGGTAGCGGAGCTCGGGGACACGTCGGCGAGGCGAGGGGGGCTCGGTGGCTGCGGCTATGGCGGCAGGACGGTGGCGGCTGCGTCGGCCATGGCGAGGAGAGGGCGAAGGAGAGAGGAGCAGGGGGAGAAGTGAGGCGTCCAGGGCGTTCTGGCGAAGATGTGGAGGTCGTCCAGGCCGTTTCCGTGGCAAGGCGGCGGCGAGAGCGGCAAGCAGCTGCCGTGGCGGCGCGCGCTGGTGCCGGCGTCGAGCACCTGCCTGCCTGCCTGGCCGAGCCAAGCAGCTCGCTGGAGCGGTGGCTGGGCTGGGCCGGCAGGTGGGCCTGCTAGGTGGGCGCTAGGTAAGTTTCCTTTCCCTCTCTCTTTTCTGTTTCCTATTTATTCTGTTTTGTTTTCTTTTTCAACTTTGCTGAATTAATAAAAATGCTAGAACATTTTTATAAATCATGAAACTAGTCATGCCCACTGTATATAATATGAACAACATGGAACATTTTAGTTTATGATTATTTGGGCACCTAAATTATTCTATAGTATTTAAATGCCCAAATGCAATTACAATATGAATTAATCCAGAGACCTTTGGATGTCCTAGAAAATTGTACACCATTTTTGGCAGAGGTTTAAGACCAAGGCAAAGATGATGAACATTTTTGAAGGGCATTTTGGGTACATTGGAAAAGATTTTATTAAACCCTAGTTGTTAGAAAAGGGGTGCTGGGGTTTCTGTCATTCCTATTTCAAGTTTCTGTAGAAAGTAAACATGATGCACACTCTAGCTAGTCCTAATGCAAGCACTAGCTAGTCCCCCCTCAAAAGAATCTCGTCCCGAGATTCGGGTTCCTCCGGAAAAAGGGTGGGGTACTCAAGTCGAAGACGATCCTCCCTTTCCCATGTAGCTTCACTCTCGGAATGATGTGACCATTGAACCTTGAGAAACTTGATATTATGACATCGAGTGGTACGCTCGGTTTGATCAAGAATACGAATGGGGTATTCTCGATATGTGAGATTGTCCTGGAGATCAAGTGTTTCGTGGTCCACTCCGCGGATAGGATCCGAGAAGCAACGCGTGAGTTGAGAAACGTGGAAGACATCATGAACTCTGGAAAGGTGCGGAGGTAGTTCCAATTGGTAGGCAACTTCTCCTCGTTTGGCAAGAATGCGAAAAGGACCGATGTAACGAGGAGCCAATTTGCCTTTGATACCGAAACGATGGGTTCCCTTAAGAGGGGTAACCCGAAGGTAAGCCTTATCGCCGACTTCAAAAGTCATAGCCTTATGATGACTATCATATTGGCTCTTCTAGCGAGACTGGGCTGTTTTCAATTTCTCACGAACGATGCGAACTTGCTCTTCTGCTTCCTGGATCATATCCGGACCAAAGAATTGTCTTTCCCCGGTTTCTGACCAGTTAAGAGGCGTTCGACACCTTCGTCCATATAGAACTTCGAAGGGAGCCTTACCCAAGCTGGCTTGATAACTATTTGAAAGGATCGATATGATTGACTAGAGGGGGGGGGGTGAATAGGCAACTAACAATTTTAGCTTTTCTTAACCACTTTAAATTAAGCGTCAAAGTAAGTTGTCTAGATATGCTACTAAGATGACAACTAATAGGAAATAAAGATAACAACCTCACAAGCAAGCTATAAGAGATAAACAAGTAAAGCTTCCACAAGTAAAGGAAAGAAATAACCACAAGTGGAACCGGTGAAGACGAGGATGTGTTGCCGAAGTTCCTTCCCTTTGAGGGAAGTACGTCTCCGTTGGAGCGGTGTGGACGCACAATGCTCCCCAAGAAGACACTAGGGCCACCGTATTCTCCTCACGCCCTCACACGATGCAAGGTGCCGTGATTCCACTAGTGGTGCCCTTGAAGGCGACAACCGAACCTTTACAAACAAGGTTGGGGCTATCTCCACAACTAAATTGGAGGCTCCCAACGATACCACGAAGCTTCACCACAATGGAATATGGCTTCGAGGTGACCTCAATCGTCTAGGGTGCTCAAACACCCAAGAGTAACAAGATCCGCTAGGGATTAGTGGGGGGAATCAAATATCTGTTGGTGGAAGTGTAGATCGATGCCTTCTCAAGCAATCCCGAGCAAATCAACAAGTTTGATTGGCTAGGGAGAGAGATCGAACGAAAATGGAGCTTGGAGCAACAATGGAGTATGTGGGGGAAGAGGTGAGTCAACAAAGAGGAAGAAGAAGCCTTAATATAGTGGGGGGAACAATCCAACCGTTATCCCCCCACTCAGCCCCGCAAAGAGCCGTACTACCGCATGAGCGAGCGGTAGTACCGCTTATAGAGCGGTACTACCGTTTCCCTTCAAGCGGTACTGTTGCGCCAGGGGGGCAGGGACCCAGAGCGGTACTACCGTGGTTGCAGGGCGGTACTACCGCTGGGAGCGGTACTACCGCCTCTACTACCACTCCTAGCACCGCAAAACCCGACACGAAAATGCGCTCGCGAGTCGAGGCGGTGGTAACACGGAGCAGCTGCGGTACTACCGCAGAGTGCACCAAGCGGTACTACCGCTTAGTGGGGCGGTACTACCGCTTGAGGCACACAGGTGGTACTACCGCTAAGACCCGCGGTACTACCGCTGGAGCTAGGAAAACCAGAGAAGATGGGAAAGAAGGACTCCATTGAGGCGGGAAGGTATGGTGGGTGCGATAAGGAAGTGTACGTGTTGATTCCACCCAAACCTTACCAAAGCGGATCCCCTCTTAATAGTACGACTTTCCTATTACTCAGATCCACCGAAAAATAAGCAAAAGGAAACACCGTCTTCCATAGATTCCGAGGGGCATCTAATTGTCTTGTACCTATGTGAGATATATCTGAAAGAGCTTAGAACACATAATTAGTCCGCAAACGCATTGTCATCAATCACCAAAACACCATTGGGCTAAATATGCCCTTACAATCTCCCCCTTTTTGGTGGATTGATGACAAAATGGGATTTGCACAAAAGGAATAATGACATAACGTAAATGCAAAATCCACACCCCTAAAATATAGACGGGCTCCCCCTAGATGTGTGCTATCTAGATAAGTGCTTTGGACTGCACGGCACACATACTAGGATCAACACTCCCCCTATATTTCAGAGACCAACAACCTAAGCAAGATATATGAGAGCATAGTAAATAGTAAGATAATCAAGCAAGCTAGAGAGTACCAGGTACATAAATAAGATAGGGTAACATATGTCTCACACCATATGACGGGAACTTAGGTCTCACGAAAACCAACCAAAGCATAGGAAAATAAAGCACACAAACGACAGAAACACAAAGGCACAAATCCCTAAACTCTCTCCCCCTTTGGCATCGAGACACCAAAAGGGCAGAGAGCTAAGCTATGGCTCCAGGTGAGAGCAGGAGAAGGTCTTGAACATCAGATCTCAGCTGGGTCATCTTCTTCGTCGTCGTCGACCTGAAACTGCTCGGCGTCGGAATCTGTCCACGGGTAGTGCTGATGGATCCACTTTTCTTCCTCGGTTACCTGTTCCTCAGAGCCACTGACCACAGTCGCACCCAACTGACGCATGAGCTCCTTGTGACGTCCCCTGGCCTTCTTCTCTACCACATGAGTCATGTACTGACCATGAGACTCCATGCAAAACAGCTTCTTCATCTTCCGCTTGAGCTTCTTTGCCCACGAGGGCTCTGCACCAGATGGCTCATAGTCATCATCATCATCTGCTTCAGCCTCAGCCTCCTTAGTCTCCATAGCAGCAGCGGAGGATGAACCTCCAGACTTGGGAGCATGAGTGCCCCAGTTGTCCTTCTGCCTCAGACGCTTGATCTCATGAGACACCAACTCTCCAGTCTCCATCAACACATTGGGATAGACATGATCCCAAGCCTTCTCAATCAGCAGCATGATGAAAGGTCCATAGATCAGGCACTTGCGTTTAGAAATAGCAGACAAGAGCTCAGAAGACATCACATGTGAAATATCCAGGGTCTCATTAGTGTTCCTCTCTAACTGATGTTGGCAAAAGAGAAGCATGTCCACAAGATAGGAGTGAACCATATCATGATTCCCAACCCGAGGGAAAAGAGTTTCACGAAAGATGTGGTGAAGGATATCCAGATAGGCAGACAACTCATAGGTTACCTTCTTAGTCTCAGGGTGGACCTTCACAGTGCAGTAGGGCCAGAGAGCTTGCTTTTGAGTGGAGGTAGTGTTCTGATGAGGACGAAAGCCAACCAGTGTCTCAAGCCCCTGGTCTTCCACCCCAAGTAACTCCATGAAAGCCTTCCACTTGACAGACACCAATTTGCCATTGGTCATCCATGTCAGAGTTCTGTCCTCATCCGTCCCTAGGTGGATAGTGGCATAGAATTGAGCCACAAGATCTGCATCAAAGTCCTTGTTGAACTAAATGATCTGAAGAATGTTAAGTTGAGTGCACATCTGAAGAGCATCGCCAAAATACACAGGATCCTTCTCCAGGTATTCCGTGTCGATGGAGCGAACACTGACAAATAGATTCTTCTTAGCCTTGAGCACATCAAAGTAGACGGCAAACTGAAAATGGTTCCAGAACGAACGGTTGACCAAATTGGGTTCTTGATCAACCTCATAGGGATTGCGGCGACGCCTTGCCCAGAACTCCTTGCCACTCATTTGGGTCACTGTTTTGCCCTTTGGCTTTGCCATGGACTTCTTCTTCCGTTGAGGTGGAGGTGGAGCACTCGAGGAACCTCCAGCAGACTCAGATGTGCGGTAGCGCTTCGAGGTTGCACGATTGGGGTTGATACGGCGAGCCTGATGCTCAGGATGTTCATCACCTGGAACCAAACACAAAAACAGGCGAACCAACCAAAAGGAACGAGCATAAGCCAACGAACACAACAAAATAAGATCAAAGAATGAAGAAATATGCGTGAACTTGGCAAGCCACGGTAGTACCATGATCTGTTAAGCGGTAGTACCGCTCCAAGGGAGTGGTAGTACCGCTCGAGGCGCGGAAACAATAGTTTCCTACTATCGTGGTCAGATCCGGCACTACCGGCCTGTCAAATTCAAGAATATTTCTACCATACTCTAATCTAGATAGTCCAGTTGCATTCTCCATCCTACTCAAGCCTAGATTTAGCCAACAATCTAAAGATGCAAACACTATTGCCCCTAAAACACAAGATCTGAAAAAGAGACAAGAGGAGAAGAGGAACGGGGGCAATACCGGCATCCATGGCAAGAGGACTAGGTGGGGATCGACTCCACCGAAGGAAAAGGAGAGGAACACCCCGAAGGAGGAGATCCGCCAGAGCCCTCCCGCGGCTACGAACTGCTGGAGAGAGGGAGAGAGGAACGAGGGGGCGAGTGAATGGGTATGGGGGAGAGAAACTTCCCCCTGCCCCGATATAACCCCTACGTACCTCCTGCAGCGGTAGTACCACGTTGGTGGGCGGTAGTACCGCTTATAAGCGGTAGTACCGTGCACCACCAGTGGTAGTACCGCCCAGCAAGCCACGTCAACTAAAGTTCAAGGCTTAGCTCAAAAAGAGACACCCAAGCAGGGAAAAAACAAAAACACCACCCACACACACACTAGCAAGAGACAAGAAACCCCTCTACAAGAGAGGGCGGTGACCGTAGTCACCTATGTTTGAGTCTAGAGGTATGGCGCCGCGAAGATTTTAACCTTGGGCCCATGACCAAAACTTGTCCTTGAAGCACAAGTACCATCAAAGATGGTTAATGAAAGACTTGATCAATTTATGCATAATGGGGGAGAGAGAGTTCATTGAGAGAACAATGCTCCCCCTATGTCCATGCCTACATCTAGATTAGACACTATGAAGAGTATGATGGGGTGTGCACGTGCTCAAGCCACATTGCTCAAATCAATGATATTTAGCTCATGCCTTAACTCGCGAAATCTTGCTTCATCCAATGGCTTTGTGAAGATATCTGCAAGGTTATCATGAGTGTTGACATAGTGAAGCTCGATCTCTCCTTGCCGTATATGATCCCGGTTGAAGTGATACCGAATCTCTATATGCTTTGTCTTGAAGTGTTGCACCGGGTTGAGAGAAATCTTGATGGCACTTTCATTGTCACACCAAAGAGGCACTTTGTCACAAGTGACACCGTAATCCTTTAAAGTTTGCCTCATCCATAAGAGTTGAGCACAACAACTGCCAGCAGCCACATACTCGGCTTCAGTGGACGAGAGAGACACACAACTTTGCTTTTTGGAAGACCAACTAACAAGAGAGCAACCAAGAAATTGGCACCCTCCAGAAGTGGACTTCCTATCCACTTTGTCTCCCGCCCAATATGAATCAGAGAAATCTACAAGGTTGAAGTTTGCTCCTCTTGGGTACCATAAGCCAAAGTTTGGGTATGAGCCAAATATCGAAAGATTCGCTTGACAGCCACAAAGTGACTTTCCTTAGGTGAGGCTTGAAACCGTGCACAGATTCCCACACTCAACATAATATCTGGTCTAGATGCACAAAGGTAAATCAAGGAACCGATCATAGGGCGATATACCTTTTGATCCACCACTTTACCATTGGGATCAATGTCAAGTTGGCACTTGGTTGGCATTGGAGTAGTAACCGGCTTGACATCACTTAGATTGAACCTCTTGAGCATGTCTTGAGTATACTTGGATTGTTTGATGAAGATCCCTTCTCTTCTTTGCTTGATCTCAAACCCAAGGAAGTAATTCAACTCTCCCATCATGGACATCTCAAAATGTGTGGTCATGAGTGCGGCGAATTCATCATTGAAAGCTTTGTTAGGAGAACCAAAGATAATATCATCAACATATAGTTGGCAGACAAACAACTCCCCTTTGATCTTCTTAGTAAAAAGAGTGGGGTCGATTTTCCCAATTTCAAACCCACGATCTTGTAACAACTCGGTAAGATGCTCATACCACGCACGTGGGGCTTGTTTAAGGCCATAGAGTGCCTTATCGAGTTGGTACACGTGATTTGGGAGCTTAGGATCCTCAAACCCCGGGGGTTGTTTAACATACACCAACTCATTAATAGGACCATTAAGAAATGCACTTTTCACATCCATTTGTTGCAATTTAAAGTTATGATGGGAAGCATAGGCAAGCAACAAACGAATGGATTCAAGGCGAGCAACGGGGGTAAAGGTTTCACCGTAGTCGGTACCCTCGACTTGGGAGTAGCCTTGAGCCACCAGACGCGCCTTGTTGCGGATGACAATGCCATGAGCATCTTGCTTGTTCTTAAAGATCCACTTGGTTCCAACGATATTATGGTTCTCCTTTGGCCTTGGCACCAGACGCCACACTTTGTTGCGCTCGAAGTTATGGAGTTCTTCATGCATGGCATTAAGCCAATCAGGGTCTTCGAGCGCCTCATATACCTTCCGAGGTTCAACACAGGAGACAAAAGCTTGATGAGCACAATAGTTTGCTAATTGTCTGCGAGTGCTTACCCCCCCTTTTGATGCTTCCTAGAATATTGTCCATGTGATGTTCTCTGGAAGCAAGCCTGGAGGCAACTTTTGTAGCACGACGCTCCAATTGCTCTTCAAGAGATAACTGAGGAGCACTGAGTTGATTATCTTGAGCGACGTCAGGAGCTAGATCTTGATCTTGAGCTTCCTCTTGACCTTGATCTTGCTCGGAGGAAAGAACTTGGCCTTGTGCATCATTTGGTGGCTCCCCACCATCTTGTGATTGATCTTGCACTTGGCCTTGTTCATCCGGTTGAGGGCCTTCACTTTGTTCTTCGGAAGCGTGTGGGTCTTGGGTTGGTGATGGTTCCACTTGAGTAGAACATTGTCCTTCTCCGTCGGCCACAAGGGGTTCCTCAATGGGTAGGATATATCCAACGCCCATTCTTCTTATGGCTTGAGGAGGAATTTCATCACCTACATCACAAGTACCACTTTGCTCCACTTGGGAGCCGTTATTCTCATCAAACTCTACGTTGCTCGTCTCCTCAATGAGTCCATTGGACTTGTTGAGGACACGGTAAGCATGAGAGTTTGTAGCATAACCAACAAATATGCCCTCATGAGCTCTAGATTCAAATTTAGACAAACGAACACCTTTCTTGAGGATGAAACACTTACACCCGAACACCCGGAAGTACTTGAGATTGGGCTTGTTACCGGTAAGAATCTCATATGGAGTTCTGTTCAAGCCTTTGCGGATATAGAGCCGATTTGATGCATGGCAAGCGGTGTTGATGGCTTCGGCCCAAAAGTTGTATGGAGATTTGAATTCCGCCATCATGGTCCTTGCCGCATTCATCAGAGTCCGGTTCTTTCTCTCTGCTACACCGTTTTGTTGAGGGGTATATGGATCTGCATATTGATGTTTGATCCCCTCATCACTAAGAAACTCATCCAAGGTGTAGTTCTTGAACTCGGTGCCGTTGTCACTTCTGATCATCAAAATCTTTGCTTCATGTTGTCGTTGAGCTTCATTTGCAAAGTTGATGATGGTTTGTTGGGTCTCACTCTTCTTCTTGAAGAAGTATACCCAGGTGTATCTTGAGTAATCATCCACAATCACCAAGCAGTACTTTGTACCCCCAAGACTATCAAAAGATGGAGACCCAAAGAGGTCCATGTGAAGGAGCTCTAGGGGTCTTTTTGAATAGATGATAGTCGTGGGAGGGTGAGCCGTATCATGTAACTTTCCTTCAATGCAAGCCCTGCAAGCACGATCTTTGGCAAAGCTAACATTTGTTAGTCCACGGACATGGTCCCCCTTGAGAAGACTTTGCAAAGATCTCATATTGACATGGGCCAAACAGCGATGCCATAGCCATCCCACATCAACTTTAGCCATTAGGCATGTCGCAATCTTAGTGGGTTGCTTCGAGAAGTTAACCACATAAAGACCATTCTCGACATGCCCAACATAAGCTACTTTAAGAGTCTTGCTCCACAAGAGGGCCACGGTATCAATATCAAAGAATGTAGCAAAGCCCATGAGTGCAAGTTGGCGAACAAAAAGTAAATTGTATGCAAGGGACTCAACAAGCATGACTTTCTCGATCGTGAGATCATGAGAGAAAACAACCTTGCCAAGCCCCAATACCTTATAAGATGAAGCATCACCCCATTCGACGTTGGTGGCCATAGATGAACCTAGATGCACGTCCACCACCAAGTCTTTGCTTCCGGTCATATGATTTGTGGCTCCACTATCGAGCAACCATGATCCCCCACCGGAAGCAAACTCCTACGAGATCAATGCTTGGATTTAGGTACCCATTTGGTGATGGGTCCTTTGAGGTTAGTAACAAGGGTCTTAGGAACCCAAATGGACCATTCAATGTACTCGTAAGAAGAACCAACAAATTTAGCAAACACATGACCATCACTAGCACGACATAAAACATATGAATGATTAAAGTCGCCGGCCATGTTTGATGGTATGGTGGAGTTTTTCTTGACACCACCACCTTTCACCGTTTTCTTCTTCATTGATGCGCCCTCTCCTTCTTTCACAAAAGTTTGTCGGAGAGGGGGTGGTAGCTTGGTCTTGCCATTCTTCTTCTTCTTGGGCTTAGGAACAAACCCAATTCCTTCCTTTGCTACAACCTCCTTTTGATTGCTCAAAAGATTGTTGAGGTTCTTCTCACCTTGTATGCATGACACAAGGCCTTTCTCAAGTTGCTTTTTCAACTTGGCATTTTCTTCAACAAGATGCACATGCTCGCAACATGGGTTAGTAGCATTTCCATTATCAATTAATACCATGCGAGGAAAGATAGCCTTTTCCTTGGTTAGCGAAACTTGGAGCTGATCATGAGACTCCTTGAGAGAAGCATGCATACCTTTCAAGGCCTTGTGAGCCTTGTCGAGTATGACAAACTCTTCCTTGAGTTTATCATGGTAAACCTCAAGTTTTGCCTTCTCAGAATTAAGCACACGAGAGACAACTAAAGCATGATCAAGATCTTTCTTTAATTTAGGATGATCATCGTTGTGTGACTCCTCAAGAGCCAAACGAAGACCACGCTCTTCCTCTAGGGCGTTAGAGAGATCTGATATCTCATCAGCATAGTCTCGATTATGCCCTTCCATCTTAGTAATGGTTTCCTCGTGAGCCTCGATCATGTCATTGGCCTCACCGAGTTATTCCAAGAGAGCAACAAAATGCTTCTTGGGATTGCCCTTGAGTTTGTTCATGAACAACTCAAATTCATTATCTCCCTCCTTAGTTCCCTCACTCTCATCAATACAATCCCTCAATGAAGGATTAGAGGTGATAGTAGTATTGATGTTTGGGGTTACCTTGTTGGTGGCCTTGGCCATGAGACACTTGGCGGTGATGTTCTCATTCGGTGAGTCGGAGAGAGATGAGTGCGGAGTAGTAGCAATAGCAATTGTGGCCATGGTGACCATCTCATCATCTTCATCATTATCATCATCCTCAACATATTCTTCTTGGGCCACCAACCCTTTAGGAGGAGTCTGTTTGTTGAAGTTGTTCTTGTTGGGATAAGACTTTGCCTTGTCCTTCCGGATAAGCTTACCTCCAAAGTCTTCTCTTTTCTCATATGGGCAATCCGCAACGAAGTGGCTTACATTTCCACAGTTGAAGCATGTCCTCACTCATTGTTTGCCCTTGTTCCCACTTGAGTTGTTCCTGTTGAAGTTGGGTCTTGTGTTCTTCTTGTTGCCCCAAAATTGCCGTGAAGCAAGAGCCATGTGCTCATGATAGGCATATTTGGTGTCCTCGGGGCTACACTCATCATCATCCTCCACCTCCTCTTCTTCCACACAAGCCTTGGCCTTTAGGGCGAGGTTAGGCTTCTTCGATCGTTGAGCTCTTAAGACCGCATTGTCGTCGGTCATGTCCAAGATTCTCATGGCAACGAACTCATCCAACACTTCATTTGATGACAAGTGGTGGAAGTCTGGTCTTTGACGAATGACAGAGGACATGGCCTTATGATAGGAAATCATGGCCTTGAGGAACTTGCGCTTGATCCAATTGTCATCCGTGTCCTTACTCCCATGATCTCGAAGAGAGACCGCAAGAGTGGTTAATCTCCGATAAAGTTCACGAGGATCTTCTTCTTCGATCATAGCAAACTCATCGGCTTCATCTTGCACAACTTCATAGTTAGAGCGTTGAATGCTAGCGCTCCCCTTGTACATAGTGCTAACATGCTCCCAAGCTTCCTTGGCCACAGTGAAGGGTCGAAGATGTGCAATGTCTTCTGGAGGAATAGCATCTTGAAGTATGCAAAGAACGGACTCATTGAATTGATGATCCGCAGTTTCTCTTGGAGTCATGTTGTCGGAATCACGCGGATAAAAACCTTGCTCAATGATTCTCCAAAGATTAGTAGAGCAATGATTTATATGACGTTTGAAACGAAACAGCCAAGTAGCAAAATCAGAATTTTTTATAAACTTGGGAGGAGGCCCAACGGAATTTAAATGCGGTGTGGGAACGGGTCCTCCATAGTGAGTAGGAGGAGCGGAGTGGGCAAAGATTCCACTCCCATTCTTAGTAACAGGGGCTAGTTCACTACTAGCTTCTCCCTTGTCGGGATTAGCCTCCGACACGTTGGTAGCGGGACGAACCACTTCCAACGGTGCGGTGGATAATTTAAGCCCCTCAAGCAAATCTTTAAACATGCCTTTGACCTCGGTCGCTAGTGACTCTTTCGATGTGGTCATAGCCACATTGAACTCCTCATGAGAGACCGAGGCTCCCCCATCGGACGTAGGCAAGGACGGAGTTCCACCGTAATGGTCCTCCGTCTCGACTACGTTGTCACCCATACTCTTTGGACGGTAAAGTCCTTAAAAAGAGACGAGGCTCTGATACCAATTGAAAGGATCGATATGGTTGACTAGAGGGGGGGGGGTGAATAGGCAACTAACAATTTTAGCTTTTCTTAACCACTTTAAATTAAGCGTCAAAGTAAGTTGTCTAGATATGCTACTAAGATGACAACTAATAGGAAATAAAGATAACAACCTCACAAGCAAGCTATAAGAGATAAACAAGTAAAGCTTGCACAAGTAAAGGAAAGAAATAACCACAAGTGGAACCGGTGAAGACGAGGATGTGTTGCCGAAGTTCCTTCCCTTTGAGGGGAAGTACGTCTCCGTTGGAGCGGTGTGGAGGCACAATGCTCCCCAAGAAGCCACTAGGGCCATTGTATTCTCCTCACGCCCTCACACGATGCAAGGTGCCGTGATTCCACTAGTGGTGCCCTTGAAGGCGGCAACCGAACCTTTACAAACAAGGTTGGGGCTATCTCCACAACTAAATTGGAGGCTCCCAATTATACCACGAAGCTTCACCACAATGGAATATGGCTTCGAGGTGACCTCAACCGTCTAGGGTGCTCAAACACCCAAGAGTAACAAGATCCGCTAGGGATTAGTGGGGGGAATCAAATATCTCTTGGTGGAAGTGTAGATCGATGCCTTCTCAAGCAATTCCGAGAAAATCAACAAGTTTGATTGGCTAGGGAGAGAGATCGGGCAAAAATGGAGCTTGGAGCGACAATGGAGTATGTGGGGGAAGAGGTGAGTCAACAAAGAGGAAGAAGAAGCCTTTATATAGTGGGGGGAACAATCCAACCGTTATCCCCCCACTCAGCCCCGCAAAGAGCGGTACTACCGCTTGAGCGAGCGGTACTACCGCTTATAGAGCGGTACTACCGTTTCCCTTCAAGCGATACTGCCGCGCCAGGGGGGCAGGGACCCAGAGCGGTACTACCGCGGTTGCACGATGGTACTACCGCTGGGAGCGGTACTACCGCTCCTAGCACCGCAAAACCCGACACGAAAATGCGCTCGCGAGTCGAGGCGGTGGTAACACGGAGCAGCAGCGGTACTACCGCAGAGTGCACCAAGCGGTACTACCGCTTAGTGGGGCGGTACTACCGCTTGAGGCACACAGGCGGTACTACCGCTAAGACCCGCGGTACTACCGCTGGAGCTAGGAAAACTAGAGAAGATGGGAAAGAAGGACTCCATTGAGGCGGGAAGGTATGGTGGGCGCGATAAGGAAGTGTATGTGTTGATTCCACCCAAACCTTACCAAATCGGATCCCCTCTTAATAGTACGGCTTTCCTATTACTCAGATCCATCGAAAAATAAGCAAAAGGAAACACCGTCTTCCATAGATTCTGAGGGGCATCTAATTGTCTTGTGCCTATGTGAGATATATCTAAAAGAGCTTAGAACACATGATTAGTCCGCAAATGCATTGTCATCAATCACCAAAACACCATTGGGCTAAATATGCCCTTACACTATTGTTATAAGCGAATTCGGCGAATGGAAGACACTTCTCCCAATCCATACCGAAATAGATGACAGAGGCTCAAAGCATATCTTCCAGAATTTGATTGACTCGTTCCACTTGACCACTTGACTGGGGATGAAAGGCGGTGCTAAAAGAGAGATGATTCCCCATAGCATTCTGGAAACTTTCCCAAAATCGTGAAGTGAAAAGACTTCCACGGTCTGAGTTAATCTCCAATGGCACACCATGAAGTGATACTATCCGAGAGATATACAAGTCTGCTAGCTGGCTAGCGGTTATACTCTCTCGAACAGGCAGGAAATGGGCTACTTTGGAGAGGCGGTCGATAACAACGAAGATAACATTATTCCCTTTCCTTGTCCTGGGAAATCCGGTAATGAAGTCCATACCGATCTTGTCCCATTTCCATTCTGGAATAGCTAAAGGTTAAAGGGTGCCAGCAGGCCGTTGATGCTCTGCTTTGACTCGATGACAAACGTCGCAGTTAGCTATGAACTGAGTGATTTCTCTATTCATCCTAGTCCACCAAAACCTCTGGCGTAGGTCCTGATACATTTTGGTGCTACCAGGATGAATCGTGAGAGGAGATTAATGAGCCTCCTTAAGGATCAACTGTCGTAGATGTTGGTTCTTGGGAACCACTAAACGGTTCTCGAAGAAAACAACACCTCTGTTATCAATGGAGAAACAACCTGCAACTCCTTTGTGAATGTTTCTCTTGATTCGGGAAATCCCTGTATCTTGCTTCTGGGCAGCTATGATTCGATCCGTAAGGGTAGGTTTCGCCACCAAGGTGGAAAGGAATCCTCGAGGAACAATGTGAAGGTTAAGCTTACGAAATTCCTCGTGGAGAAGTGGTTGCCCTTGTTGTAACATCAGGTTGTTACAATAAGACTTACGACTTAGTGCGTCAGCCATGACATTGGCCTTCCCAGGCGTGTAAGTGATTCCTAAGTCGTAATCTGTGAGCAACTCAACCCAATGTCTTTGCCTGAGATTCAAATCCGGTTGGGTGAAGATGTATTTCAGACTTTAGTGATCAGTGAAGATTTCACAGCGATTACCAAGAAGGTAATGTCGCCATGTTTTGAGTGCGTGGACTACAGTTGCAAGCTCTAGATCATGTGTAGGATAGTTATCCTCATGTGGACGCAACTGCCGAGATGCGTAGGCAATCACTTGATGATCTTGCATGAGTATGCAACCTAGTCCTTGTCGCGAGGCGTCGCAATAGATAATAAAGTCCTTGGAAAAGTCTGGTGGTACCAGTACGGGTGCAGATGTCAGGCGTCTTTTCAGTTCCTGAAAGCTGGAGTCGCACTGTGGGGTCCACTAGAACTTTTTATCTTTCTTGAGGAGTTCAGTTAGAGGTTTAGCAACCTTGGAGAAATTCTCGACGAAGCGTCGACAATAGCTCGCTAGGCCAAGGAAACTCCTAACTTGCTTGACCGATTCAGGAGGAGTCCAATCAAGGACGGCCTGAACTCGCTCGGGATTGATGGCAATACCCTTACCAGAGATCACATGGCCTAGATAGGTCACTTCTGGCAACCAGAATTCACACTTGGAGAATTTGGCATAAAGGCGGTGCTCTCGAAGTTTCGTCAATACCAGCCTTAGATGCTTGGCATGATCTTCCTTGTTCTTGGAGTAAATGAGTATATCATCGAGGTATACCACGACAAATTTATCCAAGTACTCCATGAATATAGAATTCATTAGCTGGGAGAAAGTGGCTGGGGCATTGGTTAACCCGAAAGACATAACGGTGTACTCATATTGGCCATAACGAGTAACAAAGGCCGTCTTGGGAATGTCCCCGTTCTTGATTTTGATTTGATGGTAGCCCAACCTCAAATCCATTTTGGAAAAGACTGAGGATCCAGCGAGCTGATCATACAGGTCGTTGATCCTGGGGAGCGAATACTTGTTCTTTATGGTGACCAGATTGATAGGTCGATAATGTACAACCATCCGTTCCGTTCCATCCTTCTTCTTGACAAAGAGGACGGCACAAGCCCAGGGAGAAGAACTAAGACGGATGAAACCCTTTTTCAAGGACTCATCGAGTTGTTTCTTAAGCTTAGCTAGTTCTAGGGGTGCCATCTTATAGGGTCTCCTAGAGATTGGGACAGTTCCTGGAACAAGATCTATCACGAACTCGACATCTTTGTCAGGGGGACACCTGGCAGTTCTTCTGGAAAGACATCCGAAAAGTTACGGACTACCGGGATATCTTCGAGTTCTGGTAGAGGGCTGGCATTAAGAGAGTAGAGCTGACGCTCAGCCATTCGGGCCAAAACATTGACTGTCTTGCCGGATGGGTGTGTAAGTTGAACAGTCCTAGTGTAGCAATCAATCTTGGCATAATGAGCTGTCATCCAGTCCATACCCCAAATGATGTTTCTGTCCGAGGACTTGAGAGCGATTAGTGATGCAAGGAAAACAAGTCTATCGACAAGAATTTCATTCCCATGGCTTACTCTAGAGGTTTGCCATCTAGAGCCAGGAGTTTGAATTTCCATGGTGGTGGGCATGTCACAAAAAGTCATGTTGTGCATTCGAGCATAGCTCTCAGATATGAACAAATGAGATGCTCCAGTATAGAAAAGAACAGATGCCGGATGGTAGTTAACGAGAAGCGTACCAAGGACGACGTTAGGATCCTCATAAGCTTCCTCAGTAGAGACATAGTTGACATGACCACGTGCAGTGGGGATTGGCTTGACAAAGTTCACCTTGCCTGTTGGCTTACCACGACCAATGGACCTTCCTGGCTGGTTCTGAGGACACTCACGCATGTAGTGCCCTGATTCTCCACACTTGAAGCATGTCACAGTGCCAGTGCGTGGAGCAAAGTTGGTAGGTGGTCCTCCATAAGTCTTGGCTGGTGGATACTATTGAGTTGGCCGAGGCGCCTCATAGGATGGCCTTGGAGTGTACTTGGGTGGCAGAGCAGTGTTAGGAACCCACACACGGCGCTTGTGAGAGCCAGAGCCGAATGAGGAACCAAAGTCACGAGTATGCTTGCGTGTGGCTTCAAAATCAGTCCGGCCCGTCTCAGCACTGATGGCTTTGTTCACCAACTTCTGGAAGGAGGTGCACTCGTGCAGACGTAGATCTCGGCGAAGTTCAGGGCTGAGTCCCTTGTGGAACCTCGCCTGCTTCTTGGCATCGGTGGACACTTCCTCGGGAGCATAGCGTGCCAAGTTGCCAAACTCGCGACTATAGCCATCCACGGTTAACCGGCCCTGGGTGAAATTGCTGAATTCCTCCCGCTTGCGATCCATGAGACCTTCCGGAATGTGATGTTCACGGAATGCCTCACTGAACTCAGCCCAAGTAGTGATTTGGCCAGCAGGACGCATAGCTTCATAGTTTTCCCACCAGAGGCTAGCAGGGCCCTCAAGATGGTAGGCGGCGTAAGTAACCTTGTCAGCTTCGGCCACACGGGCAGAGTGTAGCTTGTGGGTGATATTGCGAAGCCAGTCATCCGCATCCAGAGGTTCAACAGAATGATGGAACTTCGGTGGGCACATCTTGATAAAGTCATTGATTGACACCACATCATTCCTCTAACGGAAGGCAGTGTTCTGCTCTATGCGTTCCAGCAGACGGTTGGTCTCTCTCTTGTTCCTTTCTGCCTCGAGCATAACTTTAGCAAAGGAGGGTGGTTGGGGCAGATTCTCATCTCTAGCCCCACTGGCCTCACCCTGCTCCTGAGCAGCAGGAGTGCTGCGAGTGTTGACCATCCCAGGAAAACAAAACAACGGTTTAGACAAGGATGGCAAAACTTTGACATAGGAGTGCAGAATGTAATGGATGACACGGAATGCAGAGATGTTCATCCGTACGACATGGTAATATAGAAACTACAATATATACACCAGTGGTCATACACACCATACATAGTTTAGTACAAGCCAAGGCTAAAGTACAACTGCAGTGAAAGGCGATGCATCTCATCAGAGGCACTCCAAGCTCCTATACATTATTTAACTACGCCTCCGGAACTCAGTACAAACTAAGTCATATTCCACAAGACGCGCAGGACTGTGGAAATACAACTACTACGATACTACTACTGCCACGGTCTAGCTCAGACACTCCCGTAGTAATCTTCGTAAAGATTACCACCGTAGCCTGGAAGTGGAACAGGTGGATCTGGAAACTCTCGAGCACTCGAAGGCTGTTGACCATAGGGAGACGGATGCGGTCTCGGTCCCGATGCTGGTGGTAACCGATGCCCACGTGGAGGTGTAATACCCCCAACGTCATGCCAATCCATACGATCAGGCAGACGAGTCCGCACGGGGTACAAATCCCGCATATCCAGATATCCGGCGTGCACGGCAGGTGCAAGCCGTGTCAAAGTAGTCCAGTGGGCGGCTCGAGTGTTATAAAGCTCCATCCGGAGAGCACAGACCTCACGGTCCCTATCCTCCAGCATATGAGTAGTAGTCTGAAGCAATGGCTCCTCATGAGCGGCATCGGTATACAGACTAGTGTAGTAGCCTTCCTCTCCAAGAAGTGAGGCTGGCATATAACAGAACTCAGTATTCAGTAGCAGGGCATGCCTAGCCCGGATGATGGTCATCATCGAGTAAGTGGCATCCTGCACTGCCATCTCGATGGTAACCGCGAGTCCATAAGACCAATGGATGGGGTCGGTAGCTCCGGGATATGAAGGGTATATCCGGACTGTGCAGAAATACTGACTCTGGTTGAAATCCCGGTACTGTTCCTCCACAGTGTACTCAGGATACCAACGATAGCCGGTCTCAGTCAACACACGCACTAGCATGGCCGTGTGACCTGGCATATTAATGCACCGAGTCAAACGGACCACCTGGTGAGGTGTGCGATCAGACATCTGAAACATGAAATAATGCGAAGGTATTAGAATTTCTGGAAGAAATCGGGCAACATAACAACTGTAAATGCTCAAAAAAAGATTTTGAGACATCATACAAATGATAGCATAGCCACTCAACAATATCATATCAAGGTTCCGGGTCCAACTAATCAACATACTAGAAGGGTAGAAACTGAACTGAGGCTTGAAACCAACAATCCTAAGATTCTACGGATTAGTAACACGTGAACCTAGTAAGGATGAGAGGCCTAGTCCTAAACCCCCGTAGAAAGAATAGGCTGACTTAGATCATAAGGGCATAAGGTAAAGAAGTAAAAAGAGCCTTACGTTCCCTTCCACAATCAATTCCCCTACATATAACTAAGAATTTTCTAGACTCAACATCAACCAGTTTGGCTTGAGAAACCTACAGGCAGTCCGGCTCTGATGCCAACGCTGTCAGGACCCCAATCCTAAGTCACACCGATCTTGTAACACGTCATATCACTTTGCGGCCTCACGCACGGTATCCCCACGGGTGCCACCTTACCTGGCCCGGGACCGTTTGCGCATTTTGGCACACGTATATGACAGTGTCGCTAGCATCCATATGACAGAGAACCCGGGCCGACATGGCTAGTTATAAACCAAAAGTGGCACTAAATTACAGAGAGAGGCATCCTTGACCCAGAAACGAATGTGTCGGTCATCAACGTATGAACCCAAGTCGTAGCAAGCTACATGGACTTAAAGGAACAACGTGTGACATTTCCCCTAAGGGACAGACACAGGAACGAAGAAGGACACATGCCGGCCAGCCTACGTGTTCCGAGCAGTAGCAAGCTACCAAGGCTCAGTGGAAGCACTAGGAGGCATTTCCCTGTAAGATAGGCTACCAAAGGTAAACAACTAGGTGTCAGATCCCACACATACCAAGCATTTCAATCATACACACAATATGCTCAATATGTGCAAATACAACATTGCATCACAACAGAACTCTATGACTCAAAGTACTTTATTTAAGAGGCTCCGAAGAGCCATACATAACATATCCGTACAGGTAGGGGTCACATGACCCAACACTCAAGTCATACAATCATACAAGCACAAGCGGAAGCTAACATGTCTGAGTACAGACAACTTGGAAATAAAATAGGCTTGGTGTAGCCTGACTATCTACAAGGCCCTTCACAAGCTTAGGATATCCGTCTGGGTAGCAAGCTTCAAGCGGAAGCCCAGCGAGGGTGTCGGCCACGACCTGACTAACTACACAAGTCCCTAGTCCAGGTTTATCGCCTATTTGGGTTCCATCCGTGGGGAGAACCGGCCGGGGTGTCGCTCACGGTCCCAAACGATGTGTACAGGGTTCCCGAGTCACCAAACGAGCGATTGGTACACCCGGCCACGTACCTACCGCATCACAGCCCACCCCGAGGGTCAGCGCTGTGCACGACCACTAGTAAACTACAAACACCAGAAACTAGTTGCAACTCCTGGACAGAGGACAAGGGCAGTTAATAAGTCGAGAGGGCTTGGAGCGCCGGAGCCCAATGTGTGGTAGTAGCTGTAACTTGAATCACACATACAGATCTCGGGTCCTATGGACGGTTCCAATGAAACAACCCACCATGTACTCCTACATGGCCTTTCATCGATACCTTTACCAAAGATGTTCCACACTTCCCTATCTTTATCGAGTATGATCATTTCACTCTGATCCATCACCCAGATGAACCAGACCTGACACAACTCTAAGCATAGCAGGCAACATAAACAAATAGCATGGTGGAACACACATCACATGGCTCAATCAACTCCTACACATGCTAGTGGGTTTCAACTATTTACTGTGACAATGACAGGTCATGCAAAGGAATAGGGTTCAACTACCGCAGCAAGTAGCAGTTCACACGCTGTTGCCTTAATGCAGTAAAAGAGAGCAGGAGCGAGAAGATGGGTTTGTATCGGAATGATCAATGGGTTGCTTGCCTGACAGAGTGGTTGTCGGGTACTAGTCTTCAGTTGGATACGCAGTTGTATCCTCGGGAGCAGGACCTACCACGGAGAACACCGACGATACAATCAATATACAAACAAATGCAACAATATGATTTATGCTCATGACATGGCCAGATGAATGTGTTTTGGGCTAATGCAACTATAAACAGAAAGGTTTGAGCTCATTTGAATCAAAGATTCAAATTTATACCCAAACTATTATTTATTAAAGTGCATTATCACGTTTTAATGTGAATAGGAAGGTTAACTTGCTCAAACATGCATGAAACCAGTTCCATTGGAAAGATTGGATTTTTCTGATCAATTTTCATATATAAATCTTTTCCATCTGAGCTACTGTTGAATTTATATGATTTTTTACAGTTTAAAGCATTTTCTGGAATTTCCTGAATTGTTTTAAATCAATTAATCCTAGAAAAGCATTTACTGCGTCTGCATGACGTCTGTGTGATGTCAGCAAGTCAACAGGGCGGCCCAGGTCAAACCTGACCAGTGCGACCCACTGGTCAGTGTCACAGTTAGTTAACTAACTAATTAGGATTACTTTACTCACTAACCTATGTTTGACTAACAGGCAGGGCCCACATGTCAGTGACCCATGGGAGTCAAACCCATGGTCAAACTAGGTTGACCCGCCGGCGTTTAGCCGCCGGCGAGGCCAGACGCGGCGGTGAGGTGCGGAATTCGTGCTCCGGCGACCAAATCGACGGTGGAGCACGTCTACGTGCTGCTGGTGAAGTGCTGCATCGAGTGGTGGTGGTGGTTGGCCTCGGGGTCGCCGGAAAAGGCGCCGGCAACGAGTCCAGCGGCTGCTGGAGCTCGGGTGTGCTCGGGCTAGTCGCTAGAGGGCACGGCGAGGCTCGTGGTGAGGTGCTCTAGGCTCCTGCAGGTGCGGTGAAGCTAATGGACAGGGTGGCGCGGCCGTTGGGTGGCCGGAGCCTCGTCGGCGGCGCGTGCGGGTGTGATGGGCCTCTAACCCCTCGTTGGTTACCCCAAGTGGAAGGTGTGAGATGCAGTGTTGTGGAAGTTTTTCCCTTAGCAAAGATGCCAATGATCGAATCCCCAGAGACTCCTAGGTTCAACAAGTAGGTGTCAACTGCTAACGGCGCCAGATATTAGCAATCAACGTGGACCTGCACACAGATACAAATAACTTTGCTCCCAACGAGTACAGAGAGGTTGTCAATCCCTCCGGCCTTGTAGTTCACAAAGGATTAAACGCAAATGATAGTAGTGATAGATAATGTTTGCAATAGTAAATAATAGCGAAAAGTAAATAGCGGATGTGATCAATGATGGTAATATGGACCGGAGTCTCATGATGTTCACTAGTGATGTCTCTCTCCCAAAAGACGATAAAACAGCTATGTGAGGTAAACGAATTAAAGCTGGGCAATTGACAGGACCACGAACGCAAACCAATGCTGACTACATTGCAAGAAAGGTTGAGGTTCAAAGCATGGGCGGTACGCCAAAGTAAGTAGACCGAAATCCATCAATATCTACCACTAATCATCCACCTTGAGATATCTATCCAGAACATCTCGCTGGTATTAAGTTGCGAGCCCCACCCATAGTGTAAACTCAATGCAACAGACAACTGCATTAAAAGAACTTTGCGTAAAGTAAACAATCCTTGCACCCGCGGGCACAAGCACCGTTGTTTTCCCTCTTGTGGCAACATCACATCCCCTAGACTCATGTTTCTGTCACTCAAGCTAGTCATCGAGGGGCATGAACCCACAATCAAGCATAACGTTCCCTCTTGGAGTCACTACCTACTACTTGGCCAAAGCAATAAGTAACAACGGAGAACATGCAAGAATTACTTATGAACATAAATATAAAAGAGGTAGATCAAATATATTACTCAATCACAATCTGAACATAATCTCATAATCCATCGGATCCCAGCAAACTCATCATAGCAACAACATAAGGATTACATATGTGCCTCGATCATGTAGGGCAGCTCACGAGGACTAATTAGTGAAGCACAAGAACGGGAGGAGAACATCACATAGCTACTGGTCATGGACTCATGGTCCAAGGGAGACTACTCGCACCTCACAACTTTTGAACTTTCTAGCAATCAGAGGCTATACTTGGCACAAATATGAAAAGCAAAGATACAATGATGATGCTACTGTAGTAAACAACATCAAGACACAACAAAAGAAAAATAAAAATTTATTCATGTGGGCTGCCTCCCAAAAGCGCTTTCTTTTATGCCTTTAAGCTAGGCATAATGCATATAGATCAAGTTTTATCAAGAGTAAAAGAATAGCTAGCCCGTACAACGGACTCAAAAGGTAACTTGATCTTCTTTCAAGGGAAGTGTTACATCCCTTTCTTGAGAGGAAACTGAAATTTTATATTACCCTCTTTCATGTCAATGATAGCACCAACGGTGCGTAAAAAGGGACGTCCCAAAATAATTGGACAAGAAGGATCACATTCAATATCCATAATAGTAAAATCAACGGGAACGTAGTTGTCATTGACAATGATAAGAACATCGTCGATCCTCCCCAAAGGTTTCTTTATGGAAGAATCAACGAGACGAACACCAAAAGAACAAGAATCATAAGGTTTCAATTTAAGCATATCATATATTCTTTTGGGCATAACAGAGGTACTAGCTCCAACATCACATAATGCATAGCAAGAGAAGTCATTCAAATTAATTTTTATCATAGGATCCCAACCATCTTCTAGCTTTCTAGGTATGGAGGCTTCTACTCTAAGTTTCTCCTCCCTAGCTTTGATGAGAGCATTAGTGATATGCTCTGTGAAGGCAAGGTTAAGCGTGCTAGTGCGGGGATCTCTAGACATCTTGTGAAGGAAATCAATAACTTCGGTAAGAGTGCAATTATCAAAATCAAGGTCATTAGCATCAAGTAAAGTGGTAGTGGTGTCCTTTAGGTTCATTTGTTTGGTAGTTTCTATAGTCATAGCATCACCATTAATAGGTCCAATGGGACCAGGAGTACATTGGGTGCTAAGAGTTTGAACATCCTCAACAACTTGGATAGTAGCAACAGTGTGGTGGGTAGGAAGGCTCTTAAATATATCTTCTTTCTCCCTTTCTCTAGCCCATCTCTCTTTAAGTTTAGCCATCATCCTAATGTTTTCATTAATTTACACTTGAATAGCATTTATAGGCGTGACTTCCCTCTCCTCAAGAGGAGAAGTTTTAATTTTTAGCAATTTTACCTCATTGGCTAAATGGTCTACCTTAAAAGAAAGATCATGTAGTTTATGTGGTTTTTCTTCTACACTTTTATTAAAGGCTTTTTGGTAGTGATGAAATCTTTAAGCATAGTCTCTAGTTCACTAGTGGAGTTCTTGGTGATAGGATAAGCATTGTTGTTCCCATAAGAATTAGAGGGGAACGGTCTAGGATTGCTACCAAAATTACTCCTATAAGCATTGTTGTTAAAATTGTTTCTAGAGATAAAATTCACATCTACTTGTTCTTGAGCAATCTAAGAATTTAAAGGAACATCACGAGGATCAACAGAGGATTGCTTCGAAAGTAGAGACATGATCAAGTCAACTTTTTCATTTAGGGAGGAAATCTCCTCGACAGAGTTTACCTTCCTACCTGTTGGAGCGCGTTCGGTGTGCCATTGGGAATAGTTGGTCATCATCTCATCGAGAAGCTTTGTGGCAGCACCAAGTGTAGTTGACATAAAAGTTCCTCCCGCGGCCGAATCTAACAAGTTCCGCGAGGTAAAGTTCAAGCCTGCATAAAAAGTTTGGATAACCATCCAAGTAGTCAAACCATGAGTAGGGCAGTTCTTGATAAGAGACTTCATACGTTCCCAAGCTTGGGCAACGTGTTCATTATCCAATTGTTTAAAATTCATTATGTTACTTCTCAGTTGGATAATTTTAGCAGGTGGATAGTATTTTCCAATAAAAGCATCTTTGCACTTGTCCCATGAATCTATGCTATTTCTAGGCAAAGACTGAAACCAAATTTTAGCTCCTCCTCTCAAGGAGAAAGGAAAAAGCTTAAGCTTAACAATATTACCATTTATTTCGTGGTACTTTTGCATATCACAAAGTTCAACAAAGTTGTTTAAGTGTAAAGCAGCATCATCTCCAGCACCGGAGAATTGATCTTTCATGACTAAGTTCAGTAAAGCAGGTTTAATTTCATATGAAGGTGCTGAAGTGGCAGGTGTAGTGATAGGTGTGCTGATAAAGTCATCGTTGTTGTGACTAGTGAAGTCACACAACTTGATGTTCTCGGTGGAACCCATAGTAGCAAGCAAGCAAGATAACAATTTTTGTGATTTTCGATAAAGGGTACTAAAGCAAAAACTGAAAGGTAAACTAACAAGACTAAAAAGCAAAGGTAAAAGATAGCATGCAACTCCCCTATCCTGAAGAGTGGAGTCCCCGGCAACGGCGCCAGAAAAACTCCTTGATGGGCCTCTAACCCCTCGTTGGTTACCCCAAGTGGAAGGTGTGAGATGCAGTGTTGTGGAAGTTTTTCCCTTAGCAAAGATGCCAAGGATCGAATCCCCAGAGACTCCTAGGTTCAACAAGTAGGTGTCAACTGCTAACGACGCCAGATATTAGCAATCAACGTGGACCTGCACACAGATACAAATAACTTTGCTCCCAACGAGTACAGAGAGGTTGTCAATCCCTCCGGCCTTGTAGTTCACAAAGGATTAAACGCAAATGATAGTAGTGATAGATAATGTTTGCAATAGTAAATAATAGCGAAAAGTAAATAGCGGATGTGATCAATGATGGTAAT
>LR738715.1:270666949-270680557 GCA_902687465.1 Secale cereale
GACAGTTCTCGTAATGTGAAAACCTGAAATACAAAAACAGCCGAAAACAGAAACTAGCACTGGGGTGCACTGGATTAGTAGGTTAGTCCAAATATGATCAAAAGTGTATGGAAGTGTATGAATATCATAGCAATATCACCCAAAAGTGGCATGGAGCAAGCAGAAATTATAGATACGTTTTGGACGTATCAGTGTGCAGCCGGTACAACGATCGAGGGGGGAAATGGAGAGGATGGGGAGGTAGCTGGGCTCAGGGCGGTCGCGTTGGAGTTGACGGGGAGGTCGGGGACGAGCTGCTGCGACGGTGAGGTCGGGGGCGATCTCGACGGCCGAACGGGGGAGAAGTGCTCGGGGACGGCGTGTTGGAGCTTCCGGCGATGCGTGGCTCGTCGGGGAGGCGTAGCAGACGGTGGCGGAGCTTGGGGACACGTCGGCGAGGCGAGGGGGGCTCGGTGGCTGCGGCTATGGCGGCAGGACGGCGGCGGCTGCGTCGGCCATGGCGAGGAGAGGGCGAAGGAGAGAGGAGCAGGGGGAGAAGTGATGCGTCCATGGCGTTCGGGCGACGACTTGGAGGTCGTCCAGGCCATTTCAGCGGCGAGGCGGCGGCCAGAGCGGCAAGCAGCTGCCGCGGTGGCGCGCGCTGGTGCCGGCGTCGAGCACCTGCGTGCCTGCCTGGCCGAGCCAAGCAGCTCGCTGGAGTGGTGGCTGGGCTAGGCCGGCAGGTGGGCCTGCTAGGTGGGCGCCAGGTAAGTTTCCTTTCCCTCTCTCTTTTCCGTTTCCTATTTATTCTGTTTTGTTTTCTTTTTCAACTTTGTTGAATTAATAAAAATGCTAGACCATTTTTATAAATCATGAAACTAGTCATGCCCACTGTATATAATATGAACAGCATTGAACATTTTAGTTTATGATTATTTGGGCACCTAAATTATTTTATAGCATTTAAATGCCCAAATGCAATTACAATATGAATTAAGCCAGAGACCTTTGGATGTCCTAGAAAATTGTGCACTAGTTTTGGCAGAGGTTTAAGACCAAGGCAAAGATAATGAACATTTTTTAAGGGCATTTTGGGTACATTGGAAAAGATTTTATTAAACCCTAGTTGTTAGAAAAGAGGTGCTGGGGTTTCTGTCATTCCCATTTCAAGTTTCTGTAGAAAGTAAACATGATGCACACTCTAGCTAGTCCTAATGCAAGCACTTACTAGGGATGTGACACATGTCCACCCCGAGAGGTTGATTTCTTCCTAAGTCCCTGGCCCTTTTGTAAAAATATATGCATGTTTGCATGACTGTAACTTTTTGTGTGTATGTTCAAATTGAGTGAATGATATATCAAAATGATCGTTGTGATATGCTCTTCATTTTGTTCCATTGTGGCATGCTTGTTTGACTTCATCTTGATGCCCTAATCATCATTTCAAGAGTGCTATATGTTTAAAACTGCTGATAACTGTAATTTTGTTGCATACTTGTGATGCTTGTAACTTTGTGCATGTTTGTCCAAATGGAGCATATGATATGTCAAAAAGTTCATTGTGGAGTGCTCTATATGATGGTTTATGTAGCATTCATGTTAGGTGCCATCTTGCCATGTTAATCTCTGTTGCAATAGTGCATGTGGCTGTTAAGTGCTGAAACTTGTTGTGAGATGCTGATTTGACTTGCTCATTGCTATTGGTGTGTTTGTCTTCATGCCACATGTCTATATGTTTTCGAAGCACAATCATATGGTCTTTGCTGTCGTGCAATCCACTTTCCATGATATGCCTTTAGGTGACTTAAACAAGCTTGTAAACATGCCATGCCAATGTTGTTGTTTTATACTTAGTGAAAAAACCGCTAGGCCTGGAATCTGTTAAACCTGATGTTATGTTTGCTTGATGCCTCACTCAAATCCATGCATGTTTTAGTATATCAAATGCTCATGTCTTGTTGTCCATGTTATGCTTTATCAATCCATGTCCTTGTTTGCTCATATGGCCTGCTGTAGCTTATTTATTTCTTGCTCTCAAGTTGCTATAAATTTACCTGTCAGGCTTTTATCAGCATGATCAATTTGGTGAAGCTTGTTGTTATTGCTCCATGCCTCCTATGGAGTTGCTCCAATGGAGTTGTTTGATGTATGCTATGTCTATTACAGGTCCATGATCTTTATATACTTAGTGGAGTTGATATGATTGTTGTTTTGTGCCTCCGAAGGCAGCATCGTGATGATGTTTTTGCCTTCCCAGATTTTTACTAAGTCTGGATAAATTTGTTGCAACTTGCCATGCTTGGTTAATTATGTTCCAGCAAGTTTTTGGGTGTGTTCTAAGTTCATGCTTGTTAAGTATCATGTCTATTTCACATCCATGCCTCTTGCTATCATGTTTGGGTGTTGTAGCATATGTATAATACCTTGCTCCAAAGTTGCTATGTTGCTGTTTTTGGACAGCTTGTTGTCATATCTTGTTTCATGTGTATGTGTTGAACCGTTGCTCCGTTTTGAGCATGCCCTATATGAAACTTGTGTGTTTTTGCATGTAGAAGCATAATATCATGTTGAATATCTGTTTGGAGTGTGTTTGCTTGTTGTTTGGGTGCATCTTGCACCGTTGCCATGCTTGTCTTGTTTTGCTCATATCTTCTAGGCCGTAGCTCCGAATTAAACAAACTTTATATGAAACTTGACTAGAATTTCGTGTAGATCATCATGGTGCATGTTAACTTGCTGTTTAAAACTTTAACTTAAGGTTTGTTCAGATCTGGACCCATTTTGAAATGTGCATATGAGGACTTACCGGAGTTGTTATATGTTGATTCCGGCCTCATTTAAACTTGTTGGTTTGTGTTGTTTTTGTATACTTCATCCCTTGCCATGAAATGCATAATATAGACTTGTCTTGCATCATACTTGGTTGAGCATCTTGTCATGTTCTTGAGTGGCATGTTTACCATGTTGTGTGCTTTCTTCTCGCTAGTTCTTTTCCGTTGCGATCGTGAGGATTCGTTCGTCTACACGTGGTTCGTCTTCGAGGCTTCTTCTTCGTCTTCTTCATGGATCCGTTCTTCTTCATTGCGGGATCTCAGGCAAGATGACCATCACCTTGGATACCTTTACTATCATTGCCATGCTTAGTTGTCTCGATGCTATCGTTACATGTCGCACCACCCATCTTTTATTGTCAGCCCCTCTCCTTGTTGCCATGAAACCTCTAACCTTTGACACCTTCCTAGCAAACCGTTGTTTGGCTATGTTACCCGCTTGCTCAGCCCCTCTTATAGCGTTGTTAGTTGTAGGTGAAGATGAAGATCGTTCCATGTTGGAACTTGTTGTTGGAATATCACAATATCTAATACTATAATTAACACACCTATATACTTGGCAATGGGTGGAAGGCTTGGCCTTTTGCTCGGTGATTTGTTCCACTCATGCCACCTTAGGAGCCGATAAACCGGCGTTATGTTCCTTGATTTCGCGTTCCTTACATGGTTGGGTATATGGGGACCCCTTGACACTTCGTCTTTGAATAAAACTCCTTCAGCAAGACCCAACTTTGGTTTTACATTTGCCTAATAACTAAAATTTGCATAGGGACTAGCTATCCCGAGGACTTTTAATCAACCCCTCGGGCCAGTGCTCCTCATGAGTGTTGGTCCAAACCTGTCAACCGCCGGTGACCGCCAGGGGCAACTCTGGTATTTGGCCTACCGGAAGTTTGGACAATCCGGACGTGGCCTGAGACGAGATACACGCGGCTACTATCAGGTTGTCGGCACGCCGGGAGGTCTTGCTGGACTTGTTTTACCATTGTCGAAATGTCTTGAGCACCGGGAATTCCGAGTCTGATCGGGCCTTCCCTAAGATAAGGGGTATTATTATTATTATCTCTACTGATCGTGAGAGCTTGTGATGGGCTAAGTTGGGACACCCATGCAGGGTTACGATCTTTCGAAAGCCGTGCCCGCGGTTATGTGGCAGATTGGAATTTGTTAATGTCCGGTTGTAGAAAACTTGACAGAGGATCCGAGATAAAACACACAACCGTGTGAGTAACCGTGACTGTCTCTTTTCACTTTGAGAAGAGAACACGGTGGGGTTATGTTTGACTCATAGGTAGTTCAGGATCTTTAGCGATCACTACTAGCGTGCGACCGTTTGCGTAGATGCTCATCTTATTCTTGTACTCGTAAGTTAGCCACCATACATTTTACTTAGCCGCTGCTGCAACCTCACCACTTTCCCTCTCCTTACCCATAAAGCTTTGCTAGTCTTGATACCCATGGTTATGGGATTGCTGAGTCCTCGTGGCTCACAGATACTACAACAACAGTTGCAGGTGCAGGTTTCCGATGGCTTGACGTGAGAGCGAAGTTCTTTGTGTTGGTGTCCTTTCTTCTTCAGCTTGTTCAGTCTTGGGTTAGGTTCCTGGCCGGCGGCCTGGGATAGCAGATGGATGTCGTTGTGCTTTTCATGTTTGCATCCATAGTCAGATGTCTTGTATTGATGATGTTGTATTCATGTGACTTGTATGTATTGTTGTATGCCCCATGTATTTATGTAATGGTACGATGTAATGATATCCATCTTGCTAAGCGCCCGAAATGCGGTTGTGTCCCAATCACGTAAGTGTCACGTGATCGGGATAGAATCGCATCTTGGACCTGACAAGTTGGTATCAGAGCCTCGAACGACCATAGGAGCACCCTTGATTGATCGTAGAATGGCCGTTGTTGAGTCTAGGCAGAAAACTTTTTTGGAGTCTAGTTATATCGAAGAGTAGGAATTCTTTTTACTCCTCAGTCCCTTCGTCGCTCTGGTGAGGAATCTTGACGTAGGTGTTTTGAATTACTTCTCTTCCCCTTCAATTTTTTTTAGGATCACGCGGTTAGTTTTCATTTGTTGCGTTGTCAGTTCTTTCATCTGGCGCATCTCTCGTCAAGTGGGTTCGACCCTCTTCTTCTTGGCAAGTTCAACCCTCAGTTCTTTCAACCAACCGGTGTTGTTTCCCCTTCCGAAGTTGTCTTTCTTTTTCCCACCCGCCCACCCTTTTTCTTCAGGGACCGGAGTCCATAATCGAGTATCCATCCTACTTGTTTGAAGCCTTTGCTTTCTTTCCTTAATTATTCCAACCAGTGAATTCTCTTCTCGTTCGATATTCTTCACCTCTATCCTTCTCCGGTTGATTCAATTCAAGTTTTTGGTGTCGATCTTATCTTTTCCCTCGGCTCAGATGTTTCATCTTGCTTGTTTGCCTCTCGCCATTTAATTGTTCCGGAGTTCCGAAGATATCTCAGGAGATTCATCTGTGTTCTAATTAATTCGAGGTTGTCACCTCATTCGAGTTTTTCAATCATTCCGGTGCATCATCTCCTTTTCGATCCTTTTCAACGGTGTTTCTCTTCGGTGGGCTCATAACCCACAGGTCTTTCCGAGGATCTTACCTGACTCTTTTAATTTCCCGGAGTGTTCCGATTTTTTTTTCAAGTGTGACATAAGTATGGATTCCATCAGTCATATGCCTTCTCCAAGATCGCTTTTAATTCTTTTTATCATTGGTTCAACCTTACTTCTTTTCATTCTTCCGGAGTAATTCATGAATTCTTTTCTTTGTGTTCCTTCGAAGGCCATCATTCAGAAGATTTCTTCATTCTCAGTTTTCAACTTCGTCCTCCAAATATTCTTCATTGATGCCTCTTCGTTCGTCTCACATTCTTCCGGTGCTTTGTTCAAGAATTCTTTAATCAGTTCACAATCCCTTCGTTCTCGTCATTCAATTTTTCCTCAAGTGCTTATTCTTCCCGGAGATTCATTCTCTTGTATTCACTCAATTTCATTATTTACGGTGGTTCGTTCTTTTTCTTCACTCGGCTTTAATTCTTACGGTGGTTCGCTCAAGAGTTCTTTTCCGGTGTTATCATATCAATCCATTCTTTTTTATTCCAATCCTACTGGTGGCTCGTGAAGATTTCGCAAGTTCGTGATATATTCCTTGTTAATCCTTTTTCATCGCGAATAAGTAGTATGCAAGTCCATTGCTTCTCATCAATTTATTGGTGGAGGATAAGCATAACATAATTCTTATTCTTCTTTGTGGAGTTGATTTATTCCTTCCTTTCGAGTTTATTCTTGATGAATAAATTCTAGTCCCAAGCGTCTTCACCTTTTCTTCCCCGGAGTTCAAAGTTTTTCTCGGCTATCTCGTCGGAACCCCGTCTAATCATCGCAAGACCTTATTCGTATTCTTTTTATCTCATCATCCTTCGTTACCGGAGTTCTTCATGGTGGTTCTTCATCATTTAATTCATTCTTCAAATATTCATCAAATTCTTCTGGAGCATCTCAAGCATTCTTCTTCTTGCACCTCGAGATGCAAATAACTCGCCGTATTCTTCAGTGGAGATCTGCATTTCTTCCTTCATCTCATCTATTCAATATTTTGGTTGCGGCATAATTCTCCTCAACTTTTGAGATGATTAAATAAGTCCAAACCAAGCTTATTTTTTTGTGGTTGTTTTTCTCAACAACTCCGTTCAAGTCTTTCTCTTATAAATTCTCGTTCATGTCACTCGTTCTCAAAGTTGTCATCTTCTTCTCCGTTCTTTTAATTGCTTTCTTTCCATTCTTCCGGAGGCATGTATTGTTCTTTTCGTCATGTTTCGCTTCTTCTTCTCAAGTTCATGTCCTATTCCTGTAATGCTCAATCAGAGAATTGCCCGAATTCTTTTCTTTCTCTTATTAACCGGAGTGGTTTCGAATTCATTCTTGTTTCTTCATATCTTGTTTTGTGCCTTTCAACCTCCTTGGTTCTCGTCGTGTTCCTTCTTCCTCTTGTCTAACGAAGTCTTGCAACTTCGTTCATCTCCGTGTATCCTTTCTTCCAAGTGTCTCAACCTCTCAAGGTTCTTTGGTTCACTCTTTTGTCCTCGAAGAACTTTCTTCTTCCTCTTTCCTCTTCTGTCTCGTTCCTAAGATCTCGGGACGAGATCTCTTGTTAGTTGGGGAGTGTTATGACACCCCAAGACCGGTGCGCCAGGTGTCAGCCAGTTATTCGTCGTCGTTGCCATGTCATCCGCTTGCGTGTTGCATCTTTTCCTTGTCATCATGTGTGTTGCATCAGCATGTTTTTCAAAACTTGCATCCGTCCGAGTCCGCCCGTCCTTTCCGTTGTCCGTTCGGAGCCCAGACACACTCGCACTCGCCCGCGGCACCTCGGAATATTTATTTTATGAGTGGCCGGAAAATGTTCTCGGAATGGGATGAAACTTGGCGTGTGGTCTTATTATAGTGTAGACAGACCGCCTGCCAAATTTCATTGCATTCAGAGCTCGTTTGATAGCCCAGCCGTTAAATATAGCGGCACTAGTCGCCGGTTTATTCGTCGGACGTTTTCGGTCTCCGAAAACCCCGCGGGCCTCTTTTCCCTTCTCTCCTCGCAGCCTGAGACCCCTCTTCACAGCCCACCTACGCCCATCCTACCCCTCCTCTCAACCCGGACCGTCCGTTCGCGATCGGAGGGTCTCTAAATCCCCTAAGCACCTAACCCTAACCCCCTTCCATATATATACACCCTTCCCTGCCAATTTAGGCAAAACCCTAGCCACTAGCCTCCCCTAACCTCCCAGCCGCAGCCAATCCATTCAACTCCTCGGATCTGGCGCCACCGCCCACGCCTGCCACTTGTCGCCGCCAAGTCAAAGCCTCGCCAGCGCGCCATGGCCAATCGAAGGCCGCCAGCTCACCCGCACAGCCGCCCTCCTCCACTAGCGCGCTGCCATGTGGCCTCCCTGCGTCCTCCACCGCGCGGGCCCGCCGTGGCCCATCCGCGGCCCGCCAGGGCCCGGTACTACGCCGCCGCGCCGCCCGCTCCCCTCCCCCCTCCGTTCCAGGTCCCGCCTCCCGCTCGAGCCCCGTCGGCGCCCTGTCGCCGCCCCCTGCCGGCGAGCGCCGCCGCCGGCTCGTCGCCGGACCCCGCCGCCTCGCACGTCGCGCGCGCCGCCGGGATCCTCTGATGCCACTCCTCCTTCGCCACCAGCCGCGCCCGGGCCACGCCTCGCCCAGTGCCCGCACTTCAACCCCGCCGCTGTCCTGCATCTGTCGTGCCGCCGCCCACCCACTCCTCCTCGCCGGCTTGAGCTCCAGCGCGCCTCCGCCTCGAGCTCCGGTGGCCCCAACTCCGTCGCTCCGTCGCCGCCATGGCCTCGTCTGGCCACTCCTCCGTCGGATCTGGCCTCCAGAGGCCTGGAGCCACCTGCCCCGCGCCGGCCGGACCTCCCCTTCGCCGGAGTTCCGCTGATCTCGCCGCCGGTCTCGGTCCGGCCAGATCCAGACCGTGTCGTGCCGGACATGTCCGGAGGAGCCGGACATGTCCGACCTCTTCCCTCGTCGTGCCACTTACAGATGGGCCGCGAGCCCCAGCCACCAGACATGTCCGCCTGGACACGGACATGTCCACCCCGAGAGGTTGATTTCTTGCTAAGTCCCTGGCCCTTTTGTAAAAATATATGCATGTTTGCATGACTGTAACTTTTTGTGTGTATGTTCAAATTGAGTGAATGATATATCAAAATGATCGTTGTGATATGCTCTTCATTTTGTTCCATTGTGGCATGCTTGTTTGACTTCATCTTAATGGCCTAATCATCATTGCAAGAGTGTTATATGCTTAAAACTGCTGATAACTGTAATTTTGTTGCATACTTGTGATGCTTGTAACTTTGTGCATGTTTATCTAAATGGAGCATATGATATGTCAAAATGTTCATTGTGAAGTGCTCTATATGATGGTTGTTGTAGCATTCATGTTAGGTGCCATCTTGCCATGTTAATCTCTGTTGCAAAAGTGCATGTGGCTATTAAGTGCTGAAACTTGTTGTGAGATGCTGATTTGACTTGCTCATTGCTATTGGTGTGTTTGTCTTCATGCCACATGTCTATATGTTTTAGAAGCACAATCCTATGGTCTTTGCTGTGGTGCAATCCACTTTCCATGATATGCCTTGAGGTGACTTAAACAAGCTTGTAAACATGCCATGCCAATGTTACTGTTTTATACTTAGTGAAAAACTGCAAAGTCTGGAATCTGTTAAAACTGGTGCTATGTTTGCTTGATGCCTCACTCAAATCCATGCATGTTTTAGTATATCAAATGCTCATGTCTTGTTGTCCATGTTATGCTCTATCCATCCATGTCCTTGTTTGCTCATATGGCCTGTTGTAGCTTATTTATTTCTTGCTCTCAAGTTGCTATAAATTTACCTGTCAGACTTTTATCATCATGATCAATTTGGTGAAGCTTGTTGTTATTGATCAATGCCTCCTATGGAGTTACTCCAATGGAGTTGTTTGATGTATGCTATGTCTATTGTATGTCGATGATCTTTATATACTTAGTGGAGTTGATATGCTTGTTGTTTTGTGCCTCCGAAGGCAGCATCGTGATGATGTTTTTGCCTTCCCAGATTTTTACCAAGTTTGGATGTATTTATTGCAACTTGCCATGCTTGGTTAATTATGTTCCAGCAAGTTTTTGGGTGTGTTCTAAGTTCATGCTTGTTAAGTATCATGTCTATTTCACATCCATGCCTCCTGTTATCATGTTTGGGTGCTGTAGCATATATATACCTTGCTCCACAGTTGCTATGTTGCTGTTTTTGGACAACTTGTTGTCATATCTTGTTTCATGTGTATGTGTTGAACCGTTGCTCCGTTTTGAGCGTGCCCTATATGAAACTTGTGTGTTTTTGCATGTAGAAGCATAATATCATGTTGAATATATGTTTGGAGTGTGTTTGCTTGTTGTTTGGGTGCATCTTACACCGTTGCCATGCTTGTCTTGTTTTGCTCATATTTTCTAGGCCGTAGCTCCGAATTAAACAAACTTTATATGAAACTTGACTAGAATTTCGTGTAGATCATCATGGTGCATGTTAACTTGCTGTTTAACAACTTTAACTTAAGGTTTGTTCAGATCTGGACCCATTTTGAAATGTGCAAATGAGGACTTACCGGAGTTGTTATATGTTGATTCCGGCCTCATTTAAACTTGTTGGTTTGTGTTGTTCTTGTGTGCTTCATCCCTTGCCATGAAATGCATAATATAGACTTGTCTTGCATCATACTTGGTTGAGCATCTTGTCATGTTCTTGAGTGGTGTGTTTACCGTGTTGTGTGCTTTCTTCTCGCTAGTTCTTTTCCGCTGCGATCGTGAGGATTCGTTCGTCTACACGTGGTTCTTATTCGAGGCTTCTTCTTCGTCTTATTCATGGATCCGTTCTTCTTCCTTGTGGGATCTCAGGCAAGATGACCATCACCTTGGATACCTTTACTATCATTGCCATGCTTAGTTGTCTCGATGCTATCGTTACATGTCGCGCCACCCATCTTTTACTGTCAGCCCCTCTCCTTGTTGCCATGAAACCTCTAACCTTTGACACCTTCCTAGCAAACCGTTGTTTGGCTATGTTACCTGCTTGCTCAGCCCCTCTTATAGCGTTGTTAGTTGGAGGTGAAGATGAAGATCGTTCCATGTTGGAACTTGTTGTTGGAATATCACAATATCTAATACTATAATTAACACACATATATACTTGGGAGTGGGTGGAAGGCTTGGCCTTTTGCTCGGTGATTTGTTCCACTCATGCCACCTTAGGAGCCGATAAACCGGCGTTATGTTCCTTGATTTTGTGTTCCTTACACGGTTGGGTATATGGGGACCCCTTGACACTTCGTCTTTGAATAAAACTCCTCCAGCAAGACCCAACTTTGGTTTTACATTTGCCTAATAACTAAAATTTGCATAGGGACTAGCTATCCCGAGGACTTTTAATCAACCCCCCGGGCCAGTGCTCCTCATGAGTGTTGGTCCAAACCTGTCAACCGCCGGTGACCGCCAGGGGCAACTCTGGTATTTGGCCTACCCGAAGTGTGGACAATCCGAACATGGCCTGAGATGAGATACGCGTGGCTACTATCAGGGTGTCGGCATGCCGGGAGGTCTTGCTAGACTTGCTTTACCATTGTCGAAATGTCTTGAGCACCGGGAATTCTGAGTCTGATCGGGCCTTCCCTAAGATAAGGGGTAATATTATTATTATCTCTGTTGATCGTGAGAGCTTGTGATGGGCTAAGTTGGGACACCCCTGCAGGGTTATGATCTTTCGAAAGCCGTGCCTGCGGTTATGTGGCAGATTGGAATTTGTTAATGTCCGGTTGTAGAAAACTTGACAGAGGATCCGAGATAAAACACACAACCGTGTGAGTAACCGTGACTGTCTCTTTAGCGATCACTACTAGCGTGCGACCGTTTGCGTAGATGATCATCTTATTCTTGTACTCGTAAGTTAGCCATCATACATTTTACTTAGCCGCTGCTGCAACCTCACCACTTTACCTCTCCTTACTCATGAAGCTTTGCTAGTCTTGATACCCATGGTTACGGGATTGCTGAGTCCTCGTGGCTCACAGATACTACAACAAGAGTTGCAGGTGCAGGTTTCCGATGGCTTGACGTGAGAGCGAAGTTCTTTGTGTTGGTGTCCTTTCTTCTTCAGCTTGTTCAGTCTTGGGTTAGGTTCCTGGCCGGCAGCCTGGGATAGCAGATGGATGTCGTTGTGCTTTTCATGTTTGCATCCATAATCGGATGTCTTGTATTGATGATGTTGTATTCATGTGACTTGTATGTATTGTTGTATCCCCCATGTATTTATGTAATGGTACGATGTAATGATATCCATCTTGCTAAGCATCCGAAATGCGGTTGTGCCCCAATCATGTAAGTGTCACGTGATCGGGATAGAATCGCATCTTGGGCCTGACAACTAGCCCGGGGTTGTTAATTAATTATCCTTAGGTACCGGTAAGTCCCTATGCAAGTTTTAGTTGTTATTAGGCTAATGGTAAAATCAAAGTTGGGCCTTGCTGAAGAGTTCTTTCCTAAGCGATTGTTCAGGGGATTCCCACGATAGCCCACATGTGTTAGGAACGCTCATCAAGGAACATAACACCGGTATGATGGAAACTATGGTGACAAGGGTGGAACGAAACACCAAGCAAAAGGTCGAGCCTTCCACCCTTTACCAAGTATATAGATGCATTAATTAAATAAGAGATATTGTGATATCTCATGATATCCATGTCCCAACATGGAACAACCTGCAACTAGCAACGTGACATGCGCTTGACATGTGTCGGTATTTCCCCAAAGAGGAAGGGATGATGCGGCACAGCGACGGTAAGTATTTCCCTCTGTTATGAAACCAAGGTTATCGAACAAGTAGGAGGACCACAGAACACTATGTAAACGGTACCTGCACACAAAGAACAAATACGTGTAATCCGACGCGTAAAAAGGGTTGTCAATCCCTTTCGAGTAACGGTGCCAGAAATTGACGTGTTGATTAGATAAAATTGTAGTAGATTGATAAATGCAAGTAACGACAAATAAAACTCAGCGAGGTATTTTTTGCGTTTTTGATAATTTAGAGCAAATAAAAATAGATGTCAAAAGCAAATAGTATATCGGAAAGCAAATATGATAGAAAATATACCCGGGGCCGTAGATTTCACTAGTGATTTCTCTCAAGAAATAGCACACGGTGGGTAAATAAATTACTGTTGGGCAGATAGAAAATCGAATAGTTATGACGATATCCAGGCAGTGATCATTATATAAGCATCACGTCCAAGATTATATAAACGATATGATCTTTAACAGACAAAATATTTTGAATTTCTTGTAGTTATCTTCAGAGCTACGGCATGAATGCGTACGTGGTATTTACTCACTCCTACGGACTCCAGAAAGCATTTGGCTACTGGGTGCAACCGATGGGAGATGGTAGCACGAGGTATCTTCAACCGGTTTGGATGGCGGTCCAATAACAGGATAGGTGTTTAGTCATCTTCTCCTATGTACATGCCGGTTGTGGCTTTATTACTCTTTTGTATTTTTATCCTTTCTTACTCCGTTTGCAAGCTATACTAAGGGGGTGTTTGTTTCCAGGGACTTTTTGGTGTAGGGAATAGAACAAGTCCCTCTTAGGGACTTTTTAACCAAACATGAGGGACTACTAGGGCCTAAAAGTTGTTTTTTGGGACTAAATAAAGAAGACTCTCAAGGAGAGTCTTTTTGGGACTTTTTGGGACTTTTTCAATAATGCCCCTCCTTGCACTCATTGCCCCATCGCCCCATGATGTTTTTTAATAGGGGTAACATGGTCATTTAATAACCTCTAGGAAGGGAGTAGGGACTTTTTAGTCCCTAGAAACAAACATGAAGGGACTTTTTAAGGACTAGAGACTTTTTAGTTGGGACTAGAAAAAGCCCTAGGACTAATGAACCAAACCGGGCCTAAACTACAAACTTTGTCCTTCTTGACATATTTTAATAACTAGCAAATGAACCCGTGCGTTGCAACGGGAGAGAAAACATAACACACGCTCTTAACCCAACAACCATCACTCAAGATCATAATAGGTCCATTTTCTTTATTTTTGCGAGGCATCTTATTGTGTAGCCGCTTATCCTACTTCTCACACTCACTGGCGATGGACTCGGTGTTCACACAAAACAATACAAAACGTGTTTGAATATGGTTAATCCTAAGGCGTCTCTCTCTCTCT
>LR738715.1:270699921-270714445 GCA_902687465.1 Secale cereale
CTTCACGAAGTAGGCGATCTCCTTGCCCTTACAAACTTCTTGGTTCAACTCCACATCTCGATGACGGAGGCTCCCAAGCGACACCTAACCAATCTAGGAGGCACCACCCTCCAAAAGGTAATAGATGTTGTAGATGATGATGAACTCCTTGCTCTTGTGCTTCAAATGATAATCTCCCCAACACTCAACTCTCCTCACTGATTTGGCTGTGGTGGAAGAAAGGATTGAGTGGAAAGCAACTTGGGAAGGTTAGAGATCAAGTTTCATATGGTGGGAGTGGAGCAACTTGATCTCAACACAAGGGTAGGTAGTTCTCTTCTCAGAAATGTAAGGTAGGAGTGGTAGTTCTTTCTGATGGCTCTCTCCACGAATGAAGAGGGGGTGGAGGGGTATAAATAGCCTCCACACAAAAATCCAACCGTTACACACACATTTGAGCAAACTCGATGGGACCGAAGTGGACAACTCGGTGAGACCGAAAGTTCAAATAATGTGAACGTTGGGGTTTTCGGTGGGACCGAAAATACCATCTCGGTTAGTCCGATTTGTGCAAAAGACAAGAGCTTGCCAGTTTCGGTGGGACCGACTTTATCATCTCGGTGACACCGATTTGATGACAGAAGGTTACAGAAGCTTGGCAACTCATGTTTCGGTGAAACCGAGTTCAGAATCGGAATATCCGAAATTTCTAGGGTTTGGCTTATGGCTGAGGTGGTTCATCTCGGTGTGACTGGGTTTGGAATATCGGTGGGACCGAGATTACTTATGAGTGTATATTGTAGTGAAAGTTGCTGATAGTTTAAGGAGATATATCACTAAGCACTTGAGCAACCAGATCATCAACATAACCTCATCCCCTTTTAATAGTATTGGCTTTTCCTATGGACTCAATGTGATCTTGGATCACTAAACCAAAAATGGAGTCTTGAGCTTTTGCCAATGCTTGCCTTAGCATTTTGAGGGGTCCACTTCTTCAGTCCTTGCCATACCCATATCACTGAACTTTCTGAAATGATTCTCAAGTAACTATTAGTTCAATGATATATATGTTGTTATTAATTGCCAAAACCACCCGGGGATTAGTTGCACTTTCAATCTCCCCCTTTTTGGTAATTGATGACAACATATAGATCAAAGCTTCGACAAAGGATATAATCAATGAATAATATCGTCGCTTTGAGAAGTATGTGATAAGCAAGAGCTCCCCCTAAATTTGTGCATTATTTAAGATTTGCGTTTGAATGCAAATGCACAATCGATTAGGATCATGGGTCACTCTTCCATGTCACATACATCTTGGTGGAGCGCACAAAATGATAAGAATGAACAGCATGCACCCAATCACCAAGACATGAGAAATGGTCATACGAGATAGGAATAGCATATGATAAGCATTAAACACACATTAAAGCATAGTATGACTAAGCACTCATAAAGGTAGCATCAAACGGAGTATCAAGCACACGGAAAGTCTCGAAAACCAAAAGTATCTCAAGGAGACCGCAAAAGAACGAAAGAGCAAAAGCGCAAAGATAACAGCACTCTCTCTCTCGAAGCCCTATGATCTATACAATTTCTCCCCCTTTGGCAACAAGTTACCAAAAAGTTCGAAAAAGCATAGAGCTAAACGTCACTGTGGGCTCTGCTGGCGGCTCCCGTCTGGGTAGATGTCGCAGTAGATATGACGGCATCGGCGAAGACTTCAGCTGATGTCTGTGCTGGAGGAGTGGACACTGGAGCTGTAGCTGGAGTAACTGCTGGAGCTGTGGGAGGTGCTGAAGTTGTAGTCCTGGTGTCAGTCACTGGAATAGCAGCTGATCGGGATCCTTTGGGAACCGGAGCTGTCTGTCGATGAGAATCCTGGACTAAGTCATCCTGCATAAGCTCTGCCTTGTCCTACTTTGCTTCCTCAATGTCTGCCTCAAGCTTGTTGACGGTCACTTGTATTTCAGTCAGCTTCACGTCCAGAGCGTGGATCTTCTCGTCAACAATCCTCTCTAAGCTCTCCTGAGACTGTTCAATGCTGGCCAGGCGTTGTTCAATCCTTTGAGTAGCTTCAAGAATTTGCTCTCCGAAACTCTTTGGTTTAGCTGCTGCTGCTGCTGCTTCTTTGTCAGCCTTGGCTTTCTTAGCAGCTTCGATCTTGGCTTGACCTTCAACAGCTGTAGGATCCTCCTCGTCCATCACAACAACATTGTCTTCATGCTCTGGCTGCAGGGGTAAATGTTTCCTATCCAACAAGAATTTGCCCGTGCCAAACTTGGCATTGATAAGCATCTGAATCTGCGGGGCAAATCCACATGACCTTTTCTGGTCAGCTGCAGTCCTCTTAATGGTCTCTACCATTAAGTCCATCACCTTGAAAGGTGCTTTCTCATCAAGTATATGCAGCATGTTGATAGAATATCCTCTGATCATGCGATGATCTCCAGACTTGGGCATCAAGGTATGCCTCAAAATAGTATTAGTGGTAGGTAAGCCTGCCTAGAGATGGTAGACTGAGCCGAGCTTCCATACTTCCAAATCTGCTGCGGGGATCTCCTTGTACATGTTCTTCATGGAATCATGATTCTTCTTTGGAATCCTATAGACATCAATATCATCTTCTCGCTGCACTGGAGCATTCAGAATTTCTGCCCATTTTGCAACAGAAGAAGAGAACCTTTGACCTTCAGTCATCCATGTGATCTTTCCATCAGGATAGAAGTGAGCTGTGGCATAGAATTGCATTATCATCTCATCGTTCCAATCGGTCAATTTCTGACCTACAAAATCTGCAACGCCACATGCAGTGAAGCTTTCATGCACATGTGGAAAGAAATCTCTGTGCTCTTCGCTGTCAATGTATTCCCAGTCAACATATCTGGTGTCTGCGACTATGGGCTTCTTGTCCATCAGCACGGTCTCATAGAAGTCCTGCTGCTCTCTGGTGTGAAATCTGGGGTCTACAGCAGTTCTTCTCCTCACGGCATATGGGTCAGCTTGTCTCCATAGCCTGAGACCTCTATCTTTCCTTGCCTTCATATCCTCAGCTTGAGGATGAGCATCATTGTGAAGTGGCAGTTTTGGACGAAGTTTCAGCAACACTTGTCCTTCATCATCAGACTCAGCTGGTGGCACATCATCCTTGTTCTTCTCAGACGCTGGAATATTTCTGGTAGTCCTCTTGGGCTTGGCAGCAGGCTTTGCTGGAGCTGCCTTAGCTTGAGCAGATTTCTTGGGCTTTGAAGTGGCTCCGGCCTTAATGGCATCACCCATGAGCTTCTGCTTCTGAGGAGCAGGCTGGGGTGCTTCCTCATCTTCATCCTCGACTGCTGCATCTGCATGAGAATCACTATACACTACCCTCTTTCTCTTGGAGGTTTTCTTCACTTTGCTTGGAGCTGCCTCTCCCAAATTCAGCTTCTTGGCAACAGTTGATTGCTTGACTTTGCTGGTGCCCTTCTTAGACTGCTGACCTTATTGCTCTTTGGCAACAACCTTCCTCTTAGGCTTTGAGGTCACCTCTTCCTCAACAACGAAATCAGAATCCTCATCATCGGAATTCTTCTCCTTTCTAGCTCTGGTGGCTGCAGGAGGCATGCCACTTGGTGTACTCCTCTCACCATCATCAAATGGGCTACTAGTCTCAGGACCAGTGTCTGCCTCAGGAATGTCTGCAATGGGTGACTCTGACCTGTTCTGACTGTCACTGGCATCTGACATGGCTGACAACCTGTGAATAGATAAGGTATAGGCAGAGAAGAAGAGTTATCACAAACTGCAGAAGTTTTTGCAAAAAAAAATGAGTTCAAATTCTAGTTTTAAGTTTTCACAGAAGACATTTCGGTCAGACCGAGTTTGAGTATCGGTGAATTCGAAGTGTTAAACAGAAGCTTTACACACCACTTTCGGTTTGATCGAAGTGGGTTTCGGTCCTGCCGATAACACTAGGGTTTCACAAAAACTACATTTCGGTCACACCGATTTGCACAACTCGGTTGGACCGAAGGGTGCAGTGCAATGGCCAGAGGCCAAATCGGTCACACCGAAATTATAGAATCGGTTTTACCGAGATGTGTTCCGTGGAAACCTAACCCTAAAAATTTTACTCGAATCTAATTCAAACGAACCAATCTAGTGTACAGGAAGATTTCAATCGTGGCAAGATATTGGGCAATCCAAACGTGCATTGAATCGGAGATGGGAGCACGAGTGGGATCAAAACTCACCCTAACTTGGTGGAGTTTCTCTACGGCGGCAACGGCGCGGAGGAGATGTCCGTTGACGATGATGGAGACCTGCGGCGAGGGCGCACAGGCGACGACGGCGATGATCCGGAGATCAAGGCGACGGCAGCAAGGGATGAGGGGGCGAAAACGTTTGAAGGAGGAATCAACGCGCGCGACCCTTGGTATATATATCCCTTTGCTGTCGGTGGGACCGAGTTGTAAAACTCGGTGGCACCGAGATGGATAACTGCTAGGCAGTTATGCACTTCGGTCACGCCGAAAATCACAACTCGGTTTCACCGAGATGAAACCTAGATCAGTCTAAATGCTTTCGGTTTGACCGAGTTTGAGTGAGTTGGTCTGACCGAAATCACTTAGAAGGTTTTGGAGGTTAGCCCTTGACGGATCGGTGGCTCCGAGTGCTCCTCACCCGGAGGGTCCGAAAATGACTTGTTCAAAGTTTGTGATTTAAGCATGAATAGAATTTGAGACAAGAAAGCATAGATAGCTAGGGGAGGTACTTAGGCATTCTTGTCCATCCATTTGGTCAGAAAAATCAAAACAACCAAAACAACAGATGGATGTCCTCGAATGGATAAAATCATGCATTCAACATGCTCACACAATAAGATAGCAAATGAAATATGTGTCAAACATGCACAACCAAAACTCTAGCTACTAACACACAATTTGTCGATGACTAGGTCATCTTTATATGAGTATTTTGACTTAGGAGCCAAATGAGAACATTTGATCATAGGTCATACTCATCGTTTAAGCACAAGTGGGGTTACCACTTTTACATAAAGCATTGATGTGTTCACATCATTTGAAGATGCTTTAGCTCAATTTTTAGAGCAAAGCTCCCCCTAGATGTGAGAACCCCTTTTAAAGGGTCAAACTAACCTTGGGTTGTCGTAGAAGACTTCATGTAGAGGTTGAAGATGTGGATGCTCAATGTTGATGGAGATCATCAAGAGTTGGAAGCTATCCTTTGGATTAGGGCACTTTCAATACCTACATGGGTTAGTCCCACAAGGAACAAACAAGGATATCCATGGACATAGATTGAAGTTCACAATAGATGATGTCCATGAAAGCAATGATTACCTTGTCCCTTGACTTACCAACAAGAGGGTTTGTGACTCCATGAACTAGTGCATGATGTGGAAGTTGATTGCACAAGTTCTTGCCAAAATGAATGTGAGTGAAGTATGTTGGCGGAGTCACCCTCAAGAACCTTCTAGTTCTTCTTCTTCGGGATCCACATCATCTTGATGGGAATCCTTGGGGTTGTAGTTGAGCTTGACGAAGTAGAACTTGATGTTTCCTTGGGAACCCACTTGACCATGGCTTGAGGTGCTTCAATGAATGCATCAATCTCCTCTTGAAGCTTGTCCTTGGCTTTTAGCTTGTGGTCTTGTGGTGGAAGGTCATCTTGAGCTTGTTCCACATTGGAAGAAGTAGGATCATACTTCTCCTTTTGAGAAACAAACTGTGGAGTAGGATATTGACCTTCTTCCCACTCAACACCTTCAGCGTTGAACTTTCGCTCAAAACCAATTCCTTGATTCTTCCGGTGCCTTCCTTGCTTGCGAACAATTTCCTCAAAGTTCTTGCTTCCGGCAAGGCTCTTGTAGACACCTTTCTCTATGATCCCTTTCAATAAACTATTCTCTTGCTCAAGTGTAACTTGGCTTGAAACATTGTTAGTGGAATCAAAAGAACTACTAGAAGCAACAATATTGGATTTAGCATAGTTATTGTTACTACTAGAGGAAGAATTTTTCTTATGCTTGTCATGCTTAGTCTTAATGTGTGGCAAGAAATTAGATAAGAGAAGTTGTTTGGCAAGATATGAAGAACTCTTCTTTCGAAGATCGTCATTGATCGCTTTTAGAAACTCATATTCTTGCTCTAGAGTGAGCTTCTCGAAGCGTAGCTTCTCATGAGATCTTAGGAGCTCTCTATGATCTTCTTGAGTTGTTTCATGAGCTAACTTAAGAATGTTTAGTTCTTTAGTTAGACGCTCAATCTCCTTCATAGCATTGTCATTCGACTCTTCTCGACTATAAAGACTACTAGTATTTTCATCGTTACTAGGCTCACTAGATTTATCATGCAAGAGCTCATCTTCACCAAGCAAGTAATCCTCATCACTATTGAAGTCAATGAATTCAGGGTGTGATACCTTGGGGCCTTTAGCCATGAAGCATCTTCCAATTCCCTCATTTGGTGAATCAAATAAGTCGTAGGAGTTGGAGTTGGAGGATACGAGAGCAAGACCGGCAACACCTTCATCTTGACTGTAGTCGGAGTCGGAGTGATAGCTTCCATCGGATTGATTGTCGGAGTCGGAGCCGGAGACCCATTCACCTACATGAGCTTGATGTCTTCTTCTTGTGTAGCTCCTTGATGACTTGTCTTTCCTCTCCGAATCCTTGCTTCTCCGAGAGGGTCTTCGTTCATAACGATCATCTCTACTCCTTCTCTCTTTCCGAGGTGACTCATCTCTTGATCTTCTTCTTGGAGATTCTTCTCTTCTCTTGTGGGGAGCCGTACACTCATTTGAGAAGTGTCCGGGTCTTCCACAATTGTAGCAGTTTCGATCACGACTAGAAGATCTCCTTTCATCATATGATCTAGACTTTGAGCTTCTCTCTTTGCCTCTATACTTGTAGAATTTGTTGAAGTTCTTAACCATTAGGCTTATCTCTTCATTGGAAACTAACTTGTCACTTGAGGTTGTGGGAGCATCACTTGTAGCTTTGTAAGCACCACTTGACTTGTTGTGAAGCTCTTCCTTATCCTTAAGTGTCATCTCATGAGCAACAATTCTTCCAATGACTTCAGTTGGCTTGAGAGTCTTGTAGTTTGGCATCATTTGGATCAAAGTGCACACGGTGTCATACTTTCCATCCAAAGCTCTTAGAATCTTCTTGATGATGAATCGGTCGGTCATTTCTTCGCTTCCTAAGCCGGCAATCTCATTTGTGATGAGAGCAAGCCTAGAGTACATTTCAGCGACTCCTTCACCATCCTTCATCTTGAACTTGTCAAGTTGACCTTGAAGAATATCTAGCTTTGATTCCTTCACAGATTCGGTACCTTCGTGCATTTCAACCAAAGTATCCCAAATCTCTTTAGCATTCTCAAGACGGCTGATTTTGTTGAACTCCTCGGGACACAAAGCATTGAAGAGAATGTCACAAGCTTGAGCATTGTTTTGCAACATCCGCAACTCTTCCGGTGTAGCTTCGCGATCCGGAACTTTTCCTTCCTCGGAGAATTCACCTTGCATGCCAACACAAATAATGCCCCATGCGGCTGGGTTATGACCAAGAATATGCATTTTCATTTTATGCTTCCAACTAGCAAAATTTGTACCATCAAAGTAAGGAACTCTACGATAATTACCCTCACTAGACGCCATACTCTCCTAGGTTGTGAAACCAAGCTTATGGAGTCCAATGCAATGGAAACCAAAACAATGGAGACCAAAGCTCTGATACCACTTGTAGGATCGAAAGTATGTCTAGAGGGGGGGGGTGATTAGACTACTTGTAAATATAAAAATTCTGCCTTTTGATCATGAACAGTTTTTGGCAGATTCACAATTATGATCAAGTCAAGCATCACCCTACACATGCAATTCTAGAGTATAAGCAGCGGAAAGTAAATTGCACATGTAGTAAAGAGAGGTGGAGAAGAGCAAACGCAATTTGGAGACGCGGTGATTTTTCCCGTGGTTCCGATAGGTGGTGGTATCGTACATCCACGTTGATGGAGACTTCAACCCACGGAGGGTAACGGCTGCGCGAGTCCACGGAGGGCTCCACCCACGAAGGGTCCACGAAGAAGCAACCTTGTCTATTCCATCATGGCCTACGCCCACGGAGGGCTAGCCTTACTCGGGGTAGATCTTCACGAAGTAGGCGATCTCCTTGCCCTTACAAACTTCTTGGTTCAACTCCACATCTCGATGACGGAGGCTCCCAAGCGACACCTAACCAATCTAGGAGGCACCACCCTCCAAAAGGTAATAGATGTTGTAGATGATGATGAACTCCTTGCTCTTGTGCTTCAAATGATAATCTCCCCAACACTCAACTCTCCTCACTGATTTGGCTGTGGTGGAAGAAAGGATTGAGTGGAAAGCAACTTGGGAAGGTTAGAGATCAAGTTTCATATGGTGGGAGTGGAGCAACTTGATCTCAACACAAGGGTAGGTAGTTCTCTTCTCAGAAATGTAAGGTAGGAGTGGTAGTTCTTTCTGATGGCTCTCTCCACGAATGAAGAGGGGGTGGAGGGGTATAAATAGCCTCCACACAAAAATCCAACCGTTACACACACATTTGAGCAAACTCGGTGGGACCGAAGTGGACAACTCGATGAGACCGAAAGTTCAAATAATGTGAACGTTGGGGTTTTCGGTGGGACCGAAAATACCATCTCGGTTAGTTCGATTTGTGTAAAAGACAAGAGCTTGCCAGTTTCGGTGGGACCGACTTTATCATCTCGGTGACACCGATTTGATGACAGAAGGTTACAGAAGCTTGGCAACTCATGTTTCGGTGAAACCGAGTTCAGAATCGGAATATCCGAAATTTCTAGGGTTTGGCTTATGGCTGAGGTGGTTCATCTCGGTGTGATTGGGTTTGGAATATCGGTGGGACCGAGATTACTTATGAGTGTATATTGTAGTGAAAGTTGCTGATAGTTTAAGGAGATATATCACTAAGCACTTGAGCAACCAGATCATCAACATAACCTCATCCCCTTTTAATAGTATTGGCTTTTCCTATGGACTCAATGTGATCTTGGATCACTAAACCAAAAATGGAGTCTTGAGCTTTTGCCAATGCTTGCCTTAGCATTTTGAGGGGTCCACTTCTTCAGTCCTTGCCATACCCATATCACTGAACTTTCTGAAATGATTCTCAAGTAACTATTAGTTCAATGATATATATGTTGTTATTAATTGCCAAAACCACCCGGGGATTAGTTGCACTTTCAGAGTGGCTGAGGGACTTTGCACATGGGCAGGTCAGAGTTAGTGGAGGGATATAATGGTCCAAAGGGCATGCGCTAGCACATGCATTGGTATTGCAGCTTTACAAAGCGCACACTAGAATTAGGAACAGAAGGAGTAATTAATAGTATTGCATGCAATGAACTGACCACTACATGTCATATTTAGTAGTCTCAAGTCATTGAAAGCACACACGCCCCACATCTCTTATTGGTTGATTGCTTTATTCATGTCAAAAAACAATAAACGAGGTGAGAGTTAATGCATCATGCCTAAGTGTTTTGGGATTGTTTGGTTTCCGTGAGGTGACTTACACACCTAGATGAAGGGAGTAGTACAAATCCTTTTAATGTTTGAGACCTAGGCACATAGGGCGCTTTTTTGTGGGAAATCTCCCGATCTATTCATTTTCAATCATGGCAGTAGAACGAACACCAGAGATAATAAAAATTACATCGAGATCCGTAGACCACCTAGTGACGACTACAAGCACCGAAGCGAGCCGAAGGCGCACCGCCGTCATCGCCCCTCCATTGTCAGACTCGGGCACAACTTGTTGTAGTAGACAGTCGGGAAGTCGTCGTGCTAAGGCCCCATAGGACCAATGCACCAGAACAGCAACCACCGCGGATGAAGAATAACGTAGATCAGAAGGATCCAATCCAAAGACACATGAACGTAGAATAACACCAACGAGATCCGAGCAAACTCATCAAATATAGATCCGCCGGAGTCACACCTCCACACGCCCACCAACAATGCTAGACACACCGCTGGAACGGGGGCTAGACTGGGCGACTTTTATTTCATTTTCAGGGAGCCGCCGCCATTTTGCCTTCCTGAGCAGAATACAAACCTTAAGAAAACTGAAAGAAACGACTAAAAATGAAGCCCTCCCGCCGTCCCTTGGTAGGATCCATCGTGCCTCCATGGCCCTAGGGCCACCGGAGATGAGGCAGACGCGCATCGACGCCGGCGAGAGGCAGAAACCCTAGTTGTTTTTTTGGAAGAGGTGGTGGAGGAGGAGGCGGCTGCGTCTTTATATGATACACCCAAGAGCACTGATTTCGCATAGGGCGCGCTTGATAGCATGTAGGAAGCCTAATCACAATTATGTGGTGTAAGAATCAGAGGTTTGGTAGTCTTAGCTATGCGTTTATGGGTCCGCATGAAACTCAAAGCACTCTTGGCTCTGTCTGAGGGTGAATGGTCTAATCTATCGTTTTTCATGAGCCATGTGGATCGCTCTTGCATGTGTTGGGAAGACAACATGACCTCTCATAACTCCGCCCCTCTCTACTCTCTCTCCTGTCACCGCTTAATGTCCATTCACACCACACACACCCCTTCCCTCTCTCTCACCATCCTAATGGCTCCTCTGATGACCGCCCCACTCCAATCCTCACCGGTAACAACTCAATCCACGATCAGCAGGTGGCCGACCTAACCCTGTACGGCATTGACTTCATGACGGCTATTCGGGCGTCATCCCCCATCTGCACTAGGCCATAGTCGGCGGCCATTGACCCACCATCACTTTCATGTTGTCACATTTGTGTCGGTCGGTGCAGCTGTGAGCAGCACATCGGTTGCGGCAGCGGAGGGAGGCACATCAGTTGCGGCAGCATAGGAAGCCCATGGACCATGCTCGGGTTGGGGATTTTTAACCCTCTGTGAGGGTTTTCTCCCCTTACTCAGGGCCAAGCCGAGGGGAGCGCAACCTGGCCGTCGAGAGCGGCATCATTTTCCCCCGATCAACAATCATTGAGGAGGAGCTCGCTGGCGGCACTATGGTTAGGACATCCATGTCAGACAGACCCTGTTCCCGCCAGGGTTTGGTCCGCAGCCGCGGATCCCTACAGGGACAACCGCTCTGGTAAGCAATTTGTTCCCGGTGCTCCCACTACTACCTAGGGCTTTTTTGTTCATCCTGAATCAATTGGATTGCATCGAATTCGATTCGAATCCAATCAATTCAAAACAATTTGGGTCATAATGTTGCTAGGTAGTTGCTTCACATGATCACAATGGTACCTATATTGTTGATGTGTTCAAATGTGCTTAGTTTGTTGCTGAGTGTTTCTATGCTAGGTTGTTGTGTTCATATGTGTTCAAATGCTTGCTAGGTTGCTCGTATGCATGATAAAACGCCTACTATATTCTTTGTATCCATGATCAGATGCTTCCTAGGGTGTTGATATGCATGATCAAATGTGCTAGTCTAGTGCTTCAGTTTAAATGAAATGCTAGAATGGAATGTATGATCATACTAGGACAATGCATGTGCATGCATGCTTTTAGTAGGATAAATTTGCATGCATGATCATACTAGGACAAACGTATGCACTGATCATGGAAGTTGCAATTGTGCATTGCTATGATTAGTGCAATTGCCATGATTAATGGTGCACTGATCATGGCAAAATGTAGTTGGTCATTTGCACAACCGCATTCTGGCATGATCAGTGCATCATTGCGTCATGCCATTGTGTTGGTTACTTACTGTCTCCTACTGAACTGACAAGGTTGTAAAGACTGAGTGGGACACCGTCGGTCAAGACCCCAGATTGTCGATGGTGCAGATGAGGCCGAGGAAATCATCCCGATGAATTGGTGAATGAAGAGGCTGAAGGTGTTGAGCAAGATGGTTGAGATGAGCAAGCCGTTGAGGATTGGCCGCATACCTAGGCTTGGCCATGAGGAGGGAGCACGGAAGCCACTCAGGTTCTACATGCCCATTAAGGACGCGGAGGACACTGGCATGCTTGTCATCCCCGAGGCATTCCGACCCATGACGAAGCAGTGATTCATCGTCAAGGTCTCTTCAAACAAATGGTGTGAGTTATGGGTTCAAGTCTAGATCTTCCATGAGCATATGGCGCTGGCGAGCGGCTGGGACTACTTCTGTCCTGAAGCACAAGCTCAACCCGGCAACCCGCGTGTCCTGAAGTTGACCAGCATGGGCTTCAAGGGTCCAGATCTACAACATCATCACCTCTACCATCTGCAGGGTCAAGTGCACCAAGCATTGCTGCCAGGGTGACATTTCTTGTACCCTCTATATTGGATGTCTTAAAGTAGTCTGAACTGTCTACTTGAACTATGATATGCACTCTTATGTATATTCTAGAAAAAACTATGTATGTTGTTCTGAAGTCTAAAATTTGCGTAGTTATCAGCCCCCGTTGTGTTAAACTAATGTTCTAATTGTATTGTGCATTGTTTAATTGCATGCTAATAAGTAGTAGTAGTGTTTCAATTGTATCCCTGATTGATATGTGTCATGTTTCCGTGAAGTGTAGTGCAATTGGGTGGTAAGCTCGCCAGATTTGAAAAGGGTGAGTAGAACAGCACAATGCACATAGCCAAACAACTATGGTTTGCATTTGCTCATCCCTGAAGTACAAATGCATGCTACCAAATAGCAGGCATAATTTGCTCACTGGTGCAATGTAGGCTGCCAAGCCATATGCACAATATGGTTTTAAACTTGTATTTGCTTTGCGTGTCTAGGTGAGGCACATATGCAAGGAGGAAAAAAACAATGCATTTTACTAAGCGTGTTTTTTATTTTCTAAACCATAACATGTTGTTTTTTTATAAAGGACACTTCATTAAATTGATATAATGAGGTGATACAACCGCATCGAAAGAATGTCTGACCTCTGCGTAGCATGTTGCACACAACCAACAAGTCCAAACAACCCATAATAAACATTGTTTTACAACAATAATAAATCAATCAAACCTAGGTTGGAAAAAATCATATTCGGAGATTACACCGCCATCCATGGAGGGAGAAAACCTCCCTCACTGTATGCTCCAGCTATGTACTCCCTCCGTCATTTGAATAGTGTACTTCTAACTTTGTTGGAAAAAGTCAAACATTTTTATGTTTGACTGTATTTATACAATAATACATCAACATTTATGTCATCACATTAGTAGCACTAGATTCATGATAGAATATATTTTCATCATATACCTATTTGGCTTCACAAACATTGATATAATTTTGCACAAACTCGGTCAAACTTTGAGATAGTTTGACCCTCCAACAAAGTTGGAAGTGCACTCTTTAAAGGATAGAGGGATTAGACGTCGTCATAAAAAGGTCTTTGTCCTCTGGCCTCTGCAGGATAGACCAAGTATGGAGCCATTGCGTACATGCATGAATAACCTACACAGGAGATGAAGCACATTTATTGTTAAAAAACACATCATCCCTGGTAAGTCTCAATGCCCAGCATAAGGCAGACGCCCCAGAGAATATGTGCAGAAAATTGTTTATTGATTCCCCTCAACCAATTCGCACATGTTACGTGCACTACGTGGGATACAAATTTGAAGCTACTTTTACTATGTCTCACATTGTGCGAGCAAACTTACACTAAAAAATTAAGTGTTTAATAGACTCATCACGTTGGGAAAAGACACGTGTTTTTTATGGAAGGCCATCATGGATAGCTTTATTGAATTAAACAGGAATTACATCAGCCACCAGTTTTGAGACTAACCAGCAAGGAGGCTCATTCGTCCAACTACTAGTAATATTATTACAATAAGAGTACTTAGCTAGCACATGTGTTGCTTCATTACATTCATGATAATAATTGAAATATCGTGGATTCTGCCTAGAGGGGGGTGAATAGGCGCTTTAAAATAATTACGGTTTAGGCTTGAACAAATGCGGAATAAAACTAGCGTTTAATTTTTCAAGAACAAAACCTAAAACAACTAAGCTCATCTATGTGCACCAACGACTTATGCTAAATAAGATAAACAACTAAGTGATAGCAAGATATATGGCAAGAAACAATATGGCTATCACAAAGTGAAGTGCATAAGTAAAGGGCTTGGGTAAGAGATATCTGAGGCACGTGGAGACGACAATGTATCCCGAAGTTCACACCCTTGCGGATGCTAATCTCTGTTTGGAGCGGTGTGGAGGCACAATGCTCCCCAAGAAGCCACTAGGGCCATCGTAATCTCCTCACGCCCTCGCAAAATGAAAGATGTCATGATTCCACTAAGGGACCCTTGAGGGCGGTCACCGATCCCGTACAAATGGCAACCCTTGGGGGCGGTCATCAAACCCGTACACTTTGGCAACCCTTGAGGGCGGTCACCGAAACCCGTCAAAGTGCTCGGGGCGATCTCCAGAACCTAATTGGATACCCCGATGCTTTCCCGGAGCTTTACACCATAATGATTGAGCTCCGAACACCACAATCTGTCTAAGGCACCAAGGCACCCAATAGGAACAGGCTCAAGTGTACCA
>LR738715.1:270714570-270785260 GCA_902687465.1 Secale cereale
TCAACTTCACTTCCACATATCACCGTGGATAACTCAAACCGATGCACCAAACGCAATGTCAAGGGCACACGGAGTTCCCAAGTCCTTCTCTCCCAAATCCCACCAAAGCAACTAATGCTAGGGAGGAAAATGAGAGGAAGAACGAAGAAGAGAACACACAGAACTCCAAGATCTAGATCCAAAGGGTTCCCGTCACATAGAGGAGAAAGACATTGGTAGAAATGTGGATCCGAATCTCCTCTCTCTTTTCCCTCAAAGACTAGCAAGAATCCATGGAGGGATTGAGAGATAGCAAGCTTGAAGAATGTCAACAATGGGGGAAGAACACAAGCTAGAAGGATAAGGTTCAATGAGGAAGAAGACCCGCTTTTATAGGAGGGGAAAATCCAACCATTATGCTCAGCTCGCACAGGAGCGGTACTACCGCTGGCTGCAGCGGGTGGTACTACAGCTCACGCGAGCGGTACTACCGTTGGCTGCAGCGGCACTGTGATACGTCTCCGTAGTATCTATAATTTTTTATTGTTTCAAGCCAATATTATACAACTTTCACATACTTTTGGCAACTTTTTATATAATTTATTTGGACTAACTTACCTACCCAATGCCCAGTGCCAGTTCCTGTTTTCTGCATGTTTTTTGTATGGCAGAGTATCCATATCAAACGAAGTCCAAATGCAATAAAATTTCACGGAGAATTATTTTGGAATATATGTGATTTTTCAGAGTTGGAATCACCGCGAACGGAGGCCCGTGGTGGGCATAACCCACCACGACGTACCAGAGGAGCTAGGTGTGGCGTGGTGGGTTGTGCCCACCTCGTACGTCGGTTGGACCTCTACTTTGGGTGCAAGGAAGCTTATATCCGGAAAAAATAGTGTAAAAATCTCAGCGCAATAGGAGTTACGGATCTCCGGGAATATAAGAAATGGCCTTCGGCCAAATCTGGGAAGGCGAAAACAGAGAGAGACAGAGAAACAAATCCAATCTCGGAGGGCTCTCGCCCCTCCCATGCCATGGAGACTAAGGGACAGAGGGGAAATCCTTCTCCCACCTAGGGAGGAGGCCAAGCAAGAAGAAGAAGGAGGGCGGCTCTCTCCCCTCGCTTCCGGTGGCGCCGGAGTACCACCGGGGCAACGATCGGGATGGCGATCTACATCAACAATCTCGCTACCGTCCACACCAACTCTCTCCCCTCTATGCAGCGGTGTAACCTCTCTATATACTCTGTAATTATCTACTTAAATATGGTGCTCAACTCCATATATTATTTCCCAATGATATTTGGCTATCCTATGATGCTTGAGTAGATCTGTTTTGTCCTATGGGCTTATCGGTGATATTGCTATGGTTGGTTTAATTTGCTTGTGGTTATGTTGCTGTCCTTTGGTGCCCATCATATGAGTGCACGTGTGCATCACACCATAGGGTTAGTTGTATGCTAATATGACTATGTATTGGAGGGCAAGGGTGACATCAGCTTCAGCCTGGCATAGAAATTGATGCATATGGGATTGAAGGGGGACCAATATATCTTAAGGCTATGGTTGGGTTTTACCTTAATGAACGATAGTAGTTGCGGATGCTTGCTAGAGTTCCAATCATAAGTGCATAGAATTCCAAGTAAGGGATGATATGCTAGCAGTGGCCTCTCCCACATATAAACTTGATATCAATCTAGTAACGTAGTTGATGGCCTATGGACAAATCATTCTCTTGTGATACAAATAGCTTGCTACTACACTACTTTTATTGTCTTGCAACCTATTTGAAGTTCCCACAAAGTACTCCTAGTTTTATACTTGTTTCTAGTAAAGCAAACGTTAAGTGTGTGTAGAGTTGTATCGGTGGTCGATAGAACTTGAGGGAATATTTATTCTACCTTTAGCTCCTCGTTGGGTTCGACACTCTTACTTATCGAAAAAGTCTACAAACGATCCCCTATACTTGTGGGTTATCACACTGCCGCTAGACCTAGTGGTACTACTGCTGGGGCCGCGCTTAGCAGCAAAGACGAGCAAAGGTCGAAGGAGCAGGAGCGAGAAGTCACGAGCGGTACTAGCTAGTAGCAGTGGTAGGGCGGTACTACCCCACCAACTACCGCTGAACCCGACACGAAAACATTATGTCCCGAGTCGAGGCAGTACTAGAGCAGCACCGAGCGGAACCAATGCTTGGATCCCTGGGCGGTACTACCATTGTCAGAACGGTACTGCCGCCTTGTTGGGAACATAGCATGCAATTTCAAAAATTTCCTACGCTCACGCAATATCTATCTAGGAGATGCATAGCAATGAGAGGGGGAGAGCATCTTCATACCCTTGAATATCGCTAAGCGGAAGCATTTATCAACGCGGTTGATGTAGTCGTACACATTCATGATCGGTCCCGACCAAGTACCGAACGTACGACATCTTCGCGTTCAACACACGTTTAGCTCGATGACGTCCTCGCCTTCTTGATCCAGCAAGACGGGCGAAGTAGTAGATGAGTTCTGGCAGCACAACGACGTGGTGACGGTTGGTGGTGAAGAACAATCTCCATAGGGCTTCGCCAAGCACTACAAAAACTAGACGGAGGAAAAACTAGAGGGACGGGCTTGCCGGCACACGGCTTGGTGTATCTTGATGTGTCTTGGGTGGTAGCCCTGCCCCTCTATTTATATGTTGAGCCATGGGGTCGAAACTTAGAGCAAAAGCCTCCTCAAAGTAGGTTTTCCCTGAAATGCAAGAGTCCCACTCTAACTCCAGAACCAAATGCCACAATCCTTGGCGTTTGGCCCAGGGCCACACGCTAAGGTCTCCGGCATTTGGCCCCCTGGCCTCCACAAAACTCCTATTGCACCGACTTAATGCCCTGTGGGCCTGACCCCTTGGCCTAACCATATCATCCTATATATCAATCTTTACCTCCGGACCATTCTGGAGCTCCTCGTCATGTCCGTAATCTCATCCGGGACTCCGAACAAAATACGGTCACCAACATACATAACTCATATAATACTATATCGTCAACGAACATTAAACGTGCAAACCCTACGGGTTCGAGAACTATGTAGACATGACCGAGACACCTCTCTGGTCAATAACCAATAGCGGAACATAGATGCCCATATTGGCTCCTACATATTCTACGAAGATCTTTATCGGTCGAACCGTTATGACAACATACACAATTCCCTTCGTCTATCGGTATGTTACTTGCCCGAGATTCGATCGTCGGTATATTCATACCTAGTTCAATCTTGTTACCGGCAAGTCTCTTTACTCGTTCTGTAATGCATCATCCTGCAACTACCTCATTAGTCACATTGCTTGCAAGGCTTCTTATGATGTGCATTACCGAGAGGGCCCAGAGATACCTCTCCGATACTCGGAGTGACAAATCCTAATCTTGATCCATGACAACCTAACAAACACCTTCGGAGATACCTGTAGAGCATCTTTATAATCATCCAGTTGAGTTGTGACGTTTGATAACACACAAGGCACTCTTCCGGTATCTGGGAGTTGCATGGTGATACGTCCAAAACGTATCTATAATTTCTGCTTGCTCCATGCCACTTTTGGGTGATATTGCTATGATATTCATACACTTCCATACACTTTTGATCATATTTGGACTAACTTACTAATCCAGTGCACCCCAGTGCCAGTTTCTGTTTTCGGCTGTTTTTGTATTTCAGGTTTTCACGTTTCGAGAACTGCCCAGAAAAATCCAGAAAAATTATATAAAAAATCAGCGAACCGGAAACAACACTGCGTCCGAAGGGCAGCCTGGGGGGGGCACAGGGGATCCAGGCGCCCTGTGGGCGCGCCCCCCCTGGGCCGCGCCGGGGGGCGCCTGGGCCCCCCGAGGCTCCCCCGGTGCCCTACTTTGGCATATATTTAAAGGGTTCCCCGTAACCCTCAGAACAGGACTTCTTTTCGCGATCCCATCTCTGTTCCGCCGCCGCCGCCGCTTCCAAGATCGGGAGCACCAGGAGAACTCTTCCCGGCACCCTGCCGGAGGGGAGGATCACCACCGGGAGCTTCTCCACCACCATGGACGCCTCTCGGATGACTCGTGAGTAGTCTCCCTTGGACCATGAGTCCATGACCAGTAGCTATGTGATGTTCTCCTCCCGTTCTTGTGCTTCACTAATTAGTCCTCGTGAGCTGCCCTACATGATCGAGGCACCTATGTAATCCTTATGATGTTGCTATGTTGAGTTTGCTGGGATCCGATGGATTATGAGATTATGTTCAGATTGATCTTGAGTAATATATTTGATTCACCTCTTTTATATTTATGTTCATAAGTAATTCTTGCATGTTCTCCGTTGTTATTTATTGCTTTGGCCGAGTAGTAGGTAGTGACTCCAAGAGGGAACGTTATGCTTGATTGTGGGTTCATGCCCCTCGATGACTAGCTTGAGTGACAGAAACATGAGTCTAGGGGATGTGCTGTTGCCACAAGGGGGAAAACAATGGTGCTTGTGCCCGCGGGTGCAAGGATTGTTTACTTTACGCAAAGTTCTTTTAATGCAGTTGTCTGTTGCATTGAGTTTACACTATGGGTGGGACTCGCAACTTAATACCAGCGAGATGTTCTGGATAGATATCTCAAGGTGGATGATTAGTAGTAGATATTGATGGATTTCGGTCTACTTACTTTGGCGTACCGCCCATGCTTTGAACCTCAATCTTTCTTGCAATGTAGTCAGCATTGGTTTGCGTTCGTGGTCCTGTCAATTGCCCAGCTGTAATTTGTTACCTCGCATAGCTGTTTTATCATCTTTTGGGAGAGATACATCACTAGTGAACATCATGAGACTCCGGTCCATATTACCATCATTGATCACATACACTATTTACTTTCCGCTATTTTATTTACTATTGCAAAAAACTATCTATCACTACTATCATATTGCTTTTAACCCTTTGTGAACTACAAGGCCGGAGAGATTGACAACCTCTCTGTACTCGTTGGGAGCAAAGTTATTTGTATCTGTGTGCAGGTCCACGTTGATTGCTAATTGCGCCGTTAGCAGTTGACACCTACCTGTTGAACCTAGGAGTCTCTGGGGATTCGATCCTTGGCATCTTTGCTAAGGGAAAACACTTCTACTTACTGCATCTTACACCTTCCACTTGGGGTAACCAACGAGGGGTTCGAGGCCCATCAAGGAGTATTTTCTGGCGCCGTTGCCGGGGACTCCACTCTTCAGGATAGGGGAGTTGCATGCTATCTTTTACCTTTGCTTTTTAGTCTTGTTAGTTTACCTTTCATTTTTGCTTTAGTTCCTTTTATCGAAAATCACAAAAATAGTTATCTTGCTTGCTTGCCACTATGGGTTCCACCGAGAACACCAAGTTGTGTGACTTCACTAGTCACAACAACGATGACTTTATCAGCACACCTATCACTACACCTGCCACTTCAGCACCTTCATATGAAATTAAACCTGCTTTACTTAACTTAGTCATGAGAGAACAATTCTCCGGTGCTGGAGATGATGCTGCTTTACACTTGAACAACTTTGTAGAACTTTGTGATATGCAAAAGTACCAAGAAATAGATGGTAATATTGTTAAGCTTAAGCTTTTTCCTTTCTCTTTGAGAGGAGGAGCTAAAATTTGGTTTCAGTCTTTGCCTAGAAATAGCATAGATTCATGGGACAAGTGCAAAGATGCTTTTATCGGAAAATACTATCCACCTGCTAAAATTATCCAACTTAGAAGTAACATCATGAATTTTAAACAATTGGATAATGAACATGTTGCCCAAGCTTGGGAACGTATGAAGTCTCTTATCAAAAACTGCCCTACTCACGGTTTGACTACTTGGATGGTTATCCAAACTTTTTATGCAGGCTTGAACTTTACCTCGCGGAACTTGTTAGATTCGGCCGCGGGAGGAACCTTTATGTCAACTACACTTGGTGCTGCCACGAAGCTTCTCGATGAGATGATGACCAACTATTCCCAATGGCACACCGAACGCGCTCCAACAGGTAGGAAGGTAAATTCTGTCGAGGAGATTTCCTCCCTCAATGAAAAAGTTGACTTGATTATTTCTCTACTTTCGAAGCAATCTACTGTTGATCCTCGTGATGTTCCTTTAAATTCTTTGATTGCTCAAGAACAAGTAGATGTTAACTTTATCTCTAGAAATAATTTCAACAACAATGCTTATAGGAGTAACTTTGGTAACAATTCTAGACCGTTCCCCTCTAACTCTTATGGGAACAACAATGCTTATCCTAGTACCAAGAACTCCAATACTGAACTAGAGACCATGCTTAGAGATTTCATCACTACCCAAAAAGCCTTTAATAAGAATGTAGAAGAGAAACTACATAAACTAGATGATCTTTCTTTTAAGGTAGACCACTTAGCCAATGAGGTAAAATTGCTAAAAATTGAAACTTCTCCACTTAAGGAGAGGGAAGTCATCCCTATTAATGCTACTCAAGTGCAAATTAATGAAAACATTAGGATGATGGCTAAGCTAAAAGAAAGATGGGCTAGAGAAAGGGAGGAAGAGGAAAGAATTAAGAGCCTTCCTACCCACCACACTGTTGCTACTATCCAAGTTATTGAGGATGTTCACACTATTAGCACCCAATGTACTCCTGGTCCCAATGGACCTATTAATGGTGATGCTATAGAAACTACCAAACAGGTGAGCCTTAAGGACACCTCTACTACTTTACTTGATGCTCATGACCTTGATTTTGATAATTGCACTCTTACAGAAGTTATTGATTTCCTTCACAAGATGTCTAGAGATCCCCGCACTAGCACGCTTAACCTTGCCTTTACAGAGCATATCACTAATGCTCTCATCAAAGCTAGGGAGGAGAAACTCAGAGTAGAAGCCTCCATACCTAGAAAGCTAGAGGATGGTTGGGATCCTATGATAAAAATTTATTTGAATGACTTCTCTTGTTATGCATTATGTGATGTTGGTGCTAGTACCTCTGTTATGCCCAAAAGGATATATGATATGCTAAATTGAAACCTTATGATTTTTGTTCTTTTGGTGTTCGTCTCGTTGATTCTTCCATAAAGAAACCTTTGGGGAGGATCGATGATGTTCTTATTGTTGTCAATGATAATTATGTGCCCGTTGATTTTACTATTATGGATATTGAATGTGATCCTTCATGTCCAATTATTTTGGGACGTCCCTTTTTGCGCACCGTTGGTGCTGTCATTGACATGAAAGAGGGTAATATAAAGTTTCAGTTTCCTCTCAAGAAAGGGATGGAACACTTCCCTCGTAAGAAGGTCAAGTTACCTTTTGAGTCCGTTGTACGGGCTAGCTATTCTTTTACTCTTGATAAAACTTGATCTTTGCATTATGCCTAGCTTAAAGGCATAAAAGAAAGCACTTTTGGGAGGCAGCCCACATGAATAATTTTTTTTTGCTTTTGTTGTGTCTTGATGTTGTTTACTGCTGTAGCATCATCATTGTATCTTTACTTTTCATATTTGTGCCAAGTATAGCCTCTGATTGCTAGAAAGTTCAAAAGTTGTGAGGTGCTGTCCAGGAAACAAATTCTGTCCTTGGATAGAAAAATTCGTATAAAATCACCAGATCATCGTTTTGGTCTGAATTTTTCCGACAGCGTTCTCTATATAATTGTCTTTCGTGCGTCAGTTCTGAGTTTTTTTATTTGAGTTGCATAAGTATCCCGAACAGGTCAATTACTGCCTGCTGTTCTGTTTTTCACAGATTCTGTCCTGTTTTGCCTTACCTTCACTTTGCAAATTAAGAACTTGCTTTTTCTTTGCAAAAAACCTTTTGGCAATATTGAGAAACAGTAGAAATTCAATAATATCCTTATTTCCAGCAAGGTATAATTATTTTATTAAGGGTACTAACCTCGCTAATCAGATTATGATGAGTTATGTATGAAGGGAGTTTTCAAGTGTGCGAGGGAAGATGATAAAAAGATTCAGGAGTGTCAAGCGCTCAAGCTTGGGGATGCCCCCGTGCACCCCCAAGAAATATTCAAGGAGACTCAAGCGTCTAAGCTTGGGGATGCCCCCGTGCATCCCCTTCTCCATCAACGTTATCAGTTCGTCTTTCGTTCCGCTATATTTTTATCACTTCATGTGTTATGTGCTATGCTTGGAGCGTCTTGCTTTTAGTTTTCCTTTTAGTTTTTCATAATGAGTCGGAACTCAGCATTCCTTTATGTGGGAGAGAAACACGCTCCACTTCTACCTAGAACATTACATAGAATTTTCATGTCTATCTATGCTGTGTGTGTTCTTTGTCTTTTAAAATAGCTACTATCATACTTTCCTCTTAGTATTCATGCTTATCTTTTCAAGAGCTTTTATTTAGTTGGTTGCTTGAACTCTCTTTAATTACCATGCTCACCTTATTAAGAGAGTTTGCTTCCGTTGCATGGGTTAATGTGTCTATGATAAAGATGCTACTTTCATGATGGTGCTTAGTAGTTCAGGTTTTCTTTTGGTTAATCTCGAATAGCTGGGGGGTTCCCAATGTGTCATTGGAGTACCAACTTGGTTTGTTTGCCTATGATGTGGTATGGTTTAGTAATATCTTCCTTCGAGAATTTATTTTGATTGACTTGGCGTATGCTCACGCATATTCAAGACTGTAAAAAAAAGTCTGTCAAGCCTTGATGATCTTTTATTTCTGAGTAGCGATATAACTACCATGCCTGATTCAATATTGCTTTGTCGCTCTGCATGATTATGACCGTCATTGCTCTCTTAGTTGGTCGCTTCCAGTCTTTTGCTAACCTACACCTGCACTAAGCAAATTAACCATGCAATACATAGCTCATGGGAAAGTAGCCTAAAAACTATTGTGGTAAAGAATATGTTGCCTATGTATCTTATTTCTTATGAGTTGCTTGCTGAGCGGTAACCATGTTTCTGGGGACGCCATCAACTGTCACACTTTTGTTGAATATCATGTGAGTTGCTATGCATGTTCGTCTTGTCTGAAGTAAGGGTGATTTACCGTGGGTTGAACTAATATGCATATTGTTAGAGAAGAACATTGGGCTGCCAACCAAAGCCATGCATCATGGTGGAAGTTTTAGCTTGGACCTTAATCCTCAATCTCTCATGAGAATATGCTTATGCATTAAAGAGGAGTCCATCATCTATTTTCTATGTTGTCCCGGTATGGATGTCCTCAAGTTGAGATCTATCAAAAACGAGAAATCAAATGCGAACTATCTCCTTGGACCTTTGTACAGGTGGCATAGAGGTACCCCTTTGTGACACTTGGTTAAAACATATGCAATGCAATGATAACCCATGGGGATCCGAGCTAATTAGGACAAGGAGCGAGCACTATTGGTATTCGATGCATGAGGCTTGCAACTTATAGGATGTTTTATGCATGACACATATGAAGTACTACTACCGTTGACACAATTGCTTCCATGTTTCAAATAAAAAGCTCTAGCACTTCAAGCACCAACTACTGAGAGCATGATTGTCATTCTGAGTGTAATGTGCATTGTCCCAAAGTAGCATTGTCTTTTGCATGATTGTGATATTGTTTATTCTGAAATGATTGTATCTAGTCATCACTTGAACCTTGAAGGTGCCCCTGCACTTATGTTTTGCATCACTAAAGGGGCAAGCTAGATATCACTTGATCATATTTGCACATCATGTTCATTGCAAATCTTTTTGATGTTTCAGTTTCATGTTGTAAAACTTTCAGTCATTTGTGATTTTCTCTTGAGACAACTTAGTTACTTTAGAATCATTGTCTCAGTAAGCTTTTGTCATATGACTATGAGAAAGTCCTATATGGTTAATAGCATGTCACCACAGAAATTATTCTTGTTATCATTTACCTACTCGAGGACGAGCAGGAATTAAGCTTGGGGATGTTGATACGTCCAAAACGTATCTATAATTTCTGCTTGCTCCATGCCACTTTTGGGTGATATTGCTATGATATTCATACACTTCCATACACTTTTGATCATATTTGGACTAACTTACTAATCCAGTGCACCCCAGTGCCAGTTTCTGTTTTTGGCTGTTTTTGTATTTCAGGTTTTCACGTTTCGAGAACTGCCCAGAAAAATCCAGAAAAATTATATAAAAAATCAGCGAACCGGAAACAACACTGCGTCCGAAGGGCAGCCTGGGGGGGGGGGGGCACAGGGGCTCCAGGCGGCATGTGGGCGCGCCCCCCCTGGGCCGCGCCGGGGGGGCGCCTCGGCCCCCCGAGAGTCCCCCGGTGCCCTACTTTGGCATATATTTAAAGGGTTCCCCGTAACCCTTGAAACATGACTTCTTTTCGCGATCCCATCTCTGTTCCGCCGCTGCCGCCGCTTCCAAGATTGGGAGCACCAGGAGAACTCTTCCCGGCACCCTGCCGGAGGGGAGGATCACCACCGGGTGCTTCTCCACCACCATGGACGCCTCCCGGATGACTCATGAGTAGTCTCCCTTGGACCATGAGTCCATGACCAGTAGCTATGTGATGTTCTCCTCCCGTTCTTGTGCTTCACTAATTAGTCCTCGTGAGCTGCCCTACATGATCGAGGCACCTATGTAATCCTTATGCTGTTGCTATGTTGAGTTTGCTGGGATCCGATGGATTATGAGATTATGTTCAGATTGATCTTGAGTAATATATTTGATTCACCTCTTTTATATTTTAGTCCATAAGTAATTCTAGCATGTTCTCCGTTGTTATTTATTGCTTTGGCCAAGTAGTAAGTAGTGAATCCAAGAGGGAACGTTATGCTCGATTGTGGGTTCATGCCCCTCGATGACTAGCTTGAGTGACAGAAACATGAGTCTAGGGGATGTGCTGTTGCCACAAGGGGGAAAACAACGGTGCTTGTGCCCGCGGGTGCAAGGATTGTTTACTTTACGCAAAGTTCTTTTAATGCAGTTGTCTGTTGCATTGAGTTTACACTATGGGTGAGACTCACAACTTAATACCAGCGAGATGTTCTGGATAGATATCTCAAGGTGGATGATTAGTAGTAGATATTGATGGATTTCGGTCTACTTACTTTGGCGTACCGCCCATGCTTTGAACCTCAATCTTTCTTGCAATGTAGTCAGCATTGGTTTGCGTTCGTGGTCTTGTCAATTGCCCAGCTGTAATTTGTTACCTCGCATAGCTGTTTTATCGTCTTTTGGGAGAGAGACATCACTAGTGAACATCATGAGACTTCGGTCCATATTACCATCATTGATCACATACACTATTTACTTTCCGCTATTTTATTTACTATTGCAAAAAACTATCTATCACTACTATCATATTGCTTTTAACCCTTTGTGAACTACAAGGCCGGAGAGATTGACAACCTCTCTGTACTCGTTGGGAGCAAAGTTATTTGTATCTGTGTGCAGGTCCACGTTGATTGCTAATTGCGCCGTTAGCAGTTGACACCTACCTGTTGAACCTAGGAGTCTCTGGGGATTCGATCCTTGGCATCTTTGCTAAGGGAAAACACTTCTACTTACTGCATCTTACACCTTCCACTTGGGGTAACCAACGAGGGGTTCGAGGCCCATCACATGGTCATCTCATAGTCATAGGAACATGTATTTGACATATATGAAAGCAGTAGGAATAAACTTGTATGATAAAATGCTAAGCTAACGGGTGGGTCTTTTCCATCACATCATTCTCCTAATGATGTGATCCCGTTCATCAAATGACAACCCATGTCTATGGTTAGGAAACTTAACCATCTTTGATTAACGAGCTAGTCTAGTAGAGGCTTACTAGGGACACTGTGTTTTGTCTATGTATCCACACATGTATCAAGTTTTCGGTTAATACAATTGTGGCATGAATAAAATACATTTATCATAATACGAGGTAATATACATAACAACTTTGTTATTGACTCTAGGGCATATTTCCTTCAGTCTCCCACTTGCACTAGAGTCAATAATCTAGTTCACATCGCCCTGTGATTTAACACCGATAGTTCACATCGTCATGTGATTAACACCCATAGTTCACATCGCCATGTGACCAACATCCAAAGGGTTTACTAGAGTCAATAATCTAGTTCACATTGCCATGTGATTAACACCCAAAGAGTACTTATGTGTGATCAGGTTTTGCTTTCTGAGAGAAGTTTAGTCAATGGGTCTGTCACATTCATATCCGTATGTGTTTCGCAAATTTCTATGTCTACAATGCTCCGCATGGAGCTACTCTAGCTAATTGCTCACATTTTCAATACGCATCCAGATTGATACTTAGAGTCATCTGGATTAGTGTCAAAGCTTGCATCGACGTAACTCTTTACGATGAACTTTTATCACCTCCATAATCGAGAAACATTTCCTTAGTCCTCCAATTACTAAGGATAATTTTGACCACTGTCCAGTGATCTACTCCTAGATCAGTATTGTACCTCCTTGCCAAACTCATGGGAAGGTACACAACATGTTTGGTACACAGCATGGCATACTTTATATAACCTATGGCTGAGGCATAGGGAATGACTTTCGTTCCCTCTATATTTTTCTGCAGTGGTCGGGCATTGAGTCTTACTCAACTTCACACCTTAAAAATTAGGGAAGAGCTCCTTCTTTGACTGATCCATTTTGAGCTACTTCAAAATCTTATCAAGGTATGTACTAATCGAAAGTCTTATCAAGCGTCTTGATCTATCTCTTATAGGTCCTGGTGCCATATGTAAGCAGCTTCACCGAGGTATTTTATTGCAAAACTCCTTTTTGAACAATCCTTTATGCTTTCCAGAAAATTCTACATCATTTTCGATCAACAATATGTCATTCACATATACTTATCAGAAACGTTGTAGTGCTCCCACTCAGTTTCTTGTAAATACATGCTTCACCGCAAGTCTGTATAAAACCATATGCTTTTATCACCTTATCGATGACCCACAAGTGTAGGGCATCTATCGTAGTCCTTTCGATAACTAAGAGTGTCGAACCCAACGAGGAGCAGAAGGAAATGATAGGCAGTTTTCAGTAAGGTATTCTCTACAAGCACTGAAATTATCGGTAATAGATCGTTTTATGATAAGGTAATTGGTAACAAGTAATGAGTGGTAAAAGTAAATAAGGTGCATCAATATGGCCCAATCCTTTTTGTAGCGAAGGACAAGCCTGAACAAACTCTTATATAAAGGAAAACACTCCCGAGGACACATGGGAATTATCGTGAAGCTAGTTTTCATCACGCTCATATGATTCGCGTTTGTTACTTTGATAATTTGGTGTGGACCGGTGCTTGGGTGCTGCCCTTACTTGGACAATCATCCCACTTATAATTAACCTCTATTGCAAGCATACGCAACTACAAAAGAAGTATTAAGGTAAACCTAACCATAGCATGAAACATTAGATCCAAATCAACCCCTTACGAAGCAACACATAAACTAGGGTTTAAGCTTCTGTCACTCTAGCAACCCATCATCTACTTATTACTTCCCAATGCCTTCCTCTAGGCCCAAACAATGGTTAAGTGTCATGTAGTCGACGTTCACATAACACCACTAGAGGAAAGACAACATACATCTCATCATAATATCGAACGAATACCAAATTCACATGACTACTTATAGCAATACTTCTCCCATGTCCTCAGGAACAAACGTAACTACTCACAAATCATATTCATGTTCATAATCAGAGGGGTATTAATATGCATAATGGATCTGAACATATGATCTTCCACCAAATAAACCAACTAGCATCAACTACAAGGAGTAATCAACACTACTAGCAACCCACAGGTACCAATCTGAGGTTTTGATACAAAGATTGGATACAAGAGATAAACTAGGGTTTGAGAGGAGATGGTGCTGGTGAAGATGTTGATGAAGATAACCCTTCCCAAGATGGGAGAGTTGTTGGTGATGACGATTTCCCCCTCCCGGAGGAAGTTTCCCCGGCAGAACAGCTCCGCCGAAGCCCTAGATTGGTTCCGCCAAGGTTCTGCCTCGAGACGGTGGCGCTTCATCCCGAAAGCCTCCTTATGATTTTTTCTAGGTCAAAACACTTGATATAGCAGAAGATGGGCATCGGGGGGCTCCCGGGTGGCCCACGAGGCAGGGGGCGCGCCCCCACCCTCGTGGACGGTGGGTGGCCCCCCTCTTGTACTTCTTTCAGCACATATTTTTTATATTTTCCAAAACTGACTTTCATGGAGTTTCATGACTTTTTGAGGTGTGTAGAATAGGTCTCTAATATTTGCTCCTTTTCCAGCCCAGAATTCCAGCTGTCGGGATTCTCCCTCTTCATGTAAACCTTGTAAAATAAGAGAGAAATGGCATAAGTATTGTGACATAATTTGTAATAGCAGCCCATAATGCAATAAACATCAATATAAAATAATGATGCAAAATGGACGTATCAACTCCCCCAAGCTTAGACCTCGCTTGTCCTCAAGCGGAAGCCGATATCGAAAAATATGCCCACATGTTTAGAGATAGAGGTGTCGATAAAGAAATACAGACATGAGGGCATCATGATTATTCTTATAACATGAACATATATATATTGTTATACGATTTCTTATGCTAAAGTAGCAATCCATTCACAATGTCAAGTATGAATCAGAAACTTCATCGAAAACCAACAAACTGTGATCTCGGTCATTGAAACAATTGCAATTTATCATAATATCGGAAAGATTCAATATAAGAGCTTGTCAGCAAGTCCACATACTCAACTATCATTAATCTTTCACAATCGCTAACACTCACGCAATACTTATGGGTATGGAGTTTTAATTGGGCACAGAGAAAGATAGGGGCTTATAGTGTTGCCTCCCAACCTTTTACCTCAAGGGTAATGTCAACAGTAATAGATCATGATAACTTACATCCAAGTGGGTATATATGTCAGGATCTTTCCAACACCATGTGCTTGCGAAAGGATAAAATGTAAAAAGGAAAGGTGAAGATCACCATGACTCTTATAAGGTAAGAACAATAGATAGGCCCTTCGCAGAGGGAAGCAGAGGTTGTCATGTTCTTTTATGGTTGGATGTACAAAATCTTAGCGCAAAAGAACGTCACTTTATATTGCCACTTGTGATATGGACCTTTATTATGCAATCCGTCGCTTTTATTGCTTCCATATCGCAAGTTCGTATAAAGTTTATTTTCTGCATACTAATAGATCATCCATATTTAGAGAGTTGCAACAATGACAACTTACTTGAAGGATCTTACTCAATCCATAGGTAGATATGGTGGACTCTCATGGCAAAACTGGGTTTAAGGATGTTTGGAAGCACAAGTAGTATCTCTACTTGGTGCAAGGAGTTTTGCAAGCATGAGGGGGAAATGAAAGCTCAACATGTTGGATGATCCATGACAATATACTTTATTTCAGATATAGGAAAACATAACCCATTACGTTGTCTTCCTTGTCCAACATCAACTCTTTAGCATGTCATATTTTAATGAGTGCTCACAATCATAAAAGATGTCCAAGATAGTATATTTATATGTGAAAACCTCTCTTTCCTTATTACTTCCTATTAATTGCAACGATGTCCAAAACTTTGTTTTTCATCTCTCAACAACTTTTATTCATCATAGTCTTTATATGTGAAGTCATTACTTTCCATAAGATCAATATGACCTCTTTGATTCTTTTTATTCTTTCTTTTATCCTCTCATGATCATAGTGAGATAATCAAGCCCTTGACTCAAAACTAATCTTTATTATATAGCTCACGGACTCGATTACAAAGATAAAGATCGTAAAGCAAAGCTCACAACTAGATCATACTAAACTTTATTCTACTAGATCAAGATATTACCAAAAGGATCGACCTAAGAAAAAAACAATAAAGATAGGAGTGTGATGGTGATACGATATCGGGGAACCTCCCCCAAGCTTGGCAGTTGCCAAGGGGAGCGCCCATACCCATGTGATTATGTCTCTTTTTTCTGAGGTGGTGATGATGGGGTTGTTGATGATGTAGGCTTGTCATCCATCTTCCAAGGCATGGGCTTACCATCGTAGAAAGATGATCGAGTCTCCGGGATCCTCAAATCTGCAGCCAAACTCATCTTCTTGAATCTATATTCATACTCACAGTTTTGGTTTGCAGGTCATAGATCTGGGCTTGGAAGTGCTCGATTTTCTCGTGGAGCTTGAAGATGGCATCCCCAATGTTCTTGCCATCCAGCTTGTGGTTGTTGGTAAACTCCATGATCATCATGTGGTTGGCGTTGAGTCCTCATTCCACCATACCTTCGCACTTGAAAACGTGTTGCTCCATTGCTTCGAGTCTTGTCTCCACGCTTCCGGTCCTCCTTGATCCCTCAACATCGAGGATGTGTAGCACCCCCTCACGCACCTTGATGGTTTGAGGGTGTTGCAACACCTCCACGAGGTAGGGATTGATGACCTTCTTGAAGAACTTGTCCTGTGGGGTGCTTGAAGACGTCATGGTGATCTAGATCTGTTAGAAACACAGCTCGAAACAAAAGCAGAAGATTTTGATGTGGTGCCATGGTCAAAACCTTCAGGAGATTATATAATGAATTTTTACCGACCAAAAGAAGTATCGTGCAAGAAAACGGAGTTCGGAAGGCACACGAGGTGCCCACGAGGTACCCACGAGGTAGGGGGGCACGCCCAGGGGGTAGGGCGCGCCCTCCACCCTCGTAGACGCCTCGTGTCCTGTTCGGACCACTTCTTATTTTCCTAATTTTTTAAATATTCCAAAACGGAGAAAAATTGCCATTAGAACTGTTTTGGAGTCGGTTTACTTACCGTACCACATACCTCTTACTTTTCAGAGTCTGAATCATTCTGGAAAGTGTCCCTTATGTATTCCTCCGGGGTTACGGTTTTAATAACGTTGGTTTCAACATTCATGGGATTACCTGAGATATAATGTTTGATTATTTGACCATTCACCACCTTCGGATTTGTGCCTTCGAAGTTATTGATTTTTATGGCACCGGACCGATAGACTTCCTCGATAACATAAGGACCTTCCCATTTGGAGAGAAGTTTTCCTGCAAAAAATCTTAAACGAGAGTTGTATAGCAAGACATAATCACCTACATTAAACTCACGCTTTTGTATCCTTTTGTCATGCCATCTTTTGACTTTTTCTTTAAACAGTTTGGCATTTTCATAGGCCTGGGTTCTCCATTCATCAAACGAGCTAATGTCAAATAACCTCTTCTCACCAGCAAGTGTGAAATCATAATTGAGATCTTTAATAGCCCAATATGCCTTATGTTCTAGTTCAAAAGGTAAGTGACATGCTTTTTCCATAAACCATTTTATACGGAGACATGGCCATAGGATTTTTATATGCAGTTCTATAAGCCCATAATGCATCATCAAGTTTCTTGGACCAATTATTTCTAGATCTATTAACAATCTTTTGCAAAATTAATTTCAACTCTCTGTTACTTGGTTCTACTTGACCACTAGACTACGGGTGGTAAGGGGATGCAATTATATGATTAACATCATACTTAGCAAGCATTTTGCGGAAAGCACCATGAATAAAATGTGAACCACCATCAGTCATTAAATATCTAGGGACTCCAAACCTTGGAAAAATAACTTCTTTAAGCATTTTGATAGAGGTGTTATGATCAACACTACTAGTTGGAATAGCTTCTTCCCACTTAGTAACGTAATCAACAACAACTAAAATATGTGTATACCCATTAGAGGAAGGAAACGGTCGCATATAATCAAAGCCCCAAACATCAAATAGTTCATTAGCAAGTGAATAATTCATAGGCATTTCTTGGCATCTACTGATATTATCAATTCTTTGACATTCATCACAAGGCAAGACAAGCTTACGGGCATCCTTGAAGAGAGTAGGCCAATAAAAACTAGATTGCAGTACCTTATGTGCAGTTCTATCTCATCGTGGTGTCCTCCGTAAGCCTCGGAGCGGCACTTGCGTAGGATCTGTTCCTGTTCATGCTCAGGTAGACAACGTCTAATTACCATCTACTCCTTCTTTATAGAGGTGTGGGTCATCCCAGAAGTAATGTCTTAAATCATAGAATTTTTTCTTTTGCTGGTATGTGATACTAGGTGGTATAAATTTGGCAACAATGTAATTAGCATAATCAGCATACTATGGAGCAGTACGAGAAGCATTTATGACAGCTAATTGTTCATCAGGAAAGCTATCATCAATAGGTAATGGGTCATCAAGAATACTCTCTAATCTAGACAAGTTATCTGCAACGGGGTTCTCAGCTCCCTTTCTATCAGTGATATGCAAATAAAATTCTTGTAGCAGGAGAACCCATCTAATAATTCTAGGTTTAACATCTTTATTTTCCATAATATATTTAATAGTAGCATGATCAGTGTGAACAGTTACTTTAGAATCAACAATATAAGGCCTGAACTTATCACAAGCAAATACAACAGCTACAAATTCTTTTTCAGTAGTAGCATAATTTCTCTGGGCACTGTCTAGGGTTTTACTAGCATACTGGATAACATTTAATTTCTTATCAACTCTTTGTCCTAGAGCAACACCTACAACATAATCACTAGCATCACACATAATTTCAAAGGGTAAATTCTAGTCAGGTGGCTGGACAATAGGTGTAGAGATCAAGGCTTTCTTAAGTATTTCAAATGCTTCTACACAATCATCATCAAAGACAAAAGGAACATCTTTTTGTAAGAGGTTAGTCAGAGGCCTAGAGATTTTTGAGAATCCCTTAATGAACCTCCTATAAAAACCAGCATGACCAAGGAAACTTATTATACCTTTGATGTCCTTGGGACACGGCATCTTCTCAATAGCATCAACTTTAGATTTATCAACTTCAATACCTCTTTCAGAAATTTTATGCCCCAAGAAAATACCTTCATTAACCATAAAGTGGCACTTTTCCCAATTCAAGACAAGATTAGTTTCTTCACATCTCTGCAAAACTCAATCAAGGTTGCTTAACCAATCATCAAAAGAAGTTCCATAAACAGAGAAATCATCCATGAAAACCTCAACAATCTTTTCAAAAAAATCAGAGAATATAGCCATCATGCATCTTTGAAAGGTAGCAGGTGCATTACATAAACCAAAAGGCATACGTCCATAAGTTAACGTACCGAATGGACAAGTAAAAGTTGTCTTTTCTTGATCCTCTTTTGACACAGGTATTTGAGAGAAACCAGAATAGCCATCTAGAAAGCAAATATGAGTATGTTTGGATAACCTTTCTAGCATTTGATCAATAAAAGGTAGAGGGTAATGATCTTTCTTAGTAGCTTTATTTAATTTGCGGAAATCAATTACCATCCTATAACCTATAACAATTCTTTGTGGGATCAATTCATCTTTATCATTAGGAACAACAGTAATACCTCCCTTCTTAGGGACACAATGGACAGGACGTACCCACTGACTATCAGCAACTGGATAAATTAAACCTACCTCTAGAAGCTTTAGTATTTCTTTCCTTACCACTTCTTTCATCTTAGGATTTAACCGTCGTTTATGATCAACAACCAGTTTAGCATCTTTCTCCAATTTTATTTTGTGTTGGCATAGAGTGGGACTAATGCCCTTAAGATCATCAAGAGTATATTCAATAGCAGCACGGTGCTTCTTCAGAGTTTTCAGTAATTTCTCTTCTTCTTGCTCTGAAAGGTTAGCATTGATAATAACAGGATATATCTTCTTTTCATCAAGGTAAGCATACGTAAGAGTATCAGGTAATGGTTTGAGTTCAAACACGGGATCACCCTTGGGTGGAGGAGGGTCCCCTAGAATTTCAACAGGCTAGTTCTGTTTCAATAAAGGCCCCTGTTTAAAGAATATTTCATCTATTTCCCTTCTCTCGTTCATATACATATCATTTTCATGGTCTACCAAATATTGTTCTAAAGGATCGTTAGGAGGCACGGCAATAGAAGCAAGACCAATAATTTCATCCTTACTAGGCAATTCTTTATCATGTGGTTGTCTACGAAATTTAGTAAAGTTAAAATCATGAGACATATCCCCTAAACCATTAGTAACAACATCCTTTTCGCAGTTTATCTTAGCGTGGGTCTACCAAATATAATGGGGCAAAAATCATCTGTGGGGAACCAAGGATAAGAAAATCAGTAGGGTATTTAACTTTCCCACACAAGACTTCAACATCTCTAACAATCTTAACTGGTGAAATAGTGTCTCTATTGGCAAGCTTAATAGTAACATCAATACCTTCTAGCTCAGCAGGTGCAATATCGTGCATAGTTTCTTCATGTCAGGAATGAGGTATTGCACTAGCACTAGCACACATGTCACATAAGCCATGATAGCAATGATCTCCTATTTTAACAGAAATAACAGGCATGCCTACAACAAGTCTATGTTTATTCTTAGTATCGGGTCTAGCAATTCTAGCAGCTTCATCACAGAGGTAAATAACATGCCCATCAATATCATCGACCAAGAGATCCTTAACCATAGCAACACTAGGTTCAACTTTAATTTGCTCCGATGGTGTAGGTATTCTAGTATTACTCTTACGAACCACAATTGAAGCTTTGGCATGATCCTTTATTCTAATAGGGAAGGGTGGTTTCTCCATGTAAGCAGTAGGAACAATAGGATCAACATTATAAGTGATAGTATTTTCTTTAACTATAACTGGGTCAACTACTTTTACTTCAATGGGAGGATGAAATTTAACCCACTTTTCCTTAGGGAGATCAACATGAGTAGCAAATGATTCACAGAAAGAAGCTAATATCTCAGAGTCAAGTCCATATTTAGTGCTAAATTCACGGAAACATGTCAGTATCCATAAAAGATTTAACACAATCAAACTTAGGTGTTATACCTGACTCCTTACCTTTGTTGAGATCCCAGTCTTCAGAGTTGTGTTTAATTCTTTCCAATAAATCTCATTTGAATTCAATAGTCTTCATCATAAAAGAACCAGTGCAAGAAGTATCGAGCATGGAGCGCTTATTGAGAGAAAGCCGAGCATAATTTTTTTGAATAATCATTTCTCTTGAGAGCTCATGATTGGGGCATGAAAATAACATTGACATAAGCCTCCCCCAAGTTTGAGCAATACTTTCTCCTTCGCGAGGCCAAACATTATATATATAATTACAATCACGATGAACCTGATGCATAGGATAAAACTTCTGATGAAATTCCAATTTCAATCGGTTGTAGTTCCAGGATCCAATATTATCGCATAGCCTAAACCATGTCAATGCCTCTCCCTTCAAAGATAAAGGGAAGACCTTCTTCTTGATCACATCCTCGGGCATACCTGCAAGCTTAAATAGTCCACAAACTTCATCCACATAGATTAGGTGCAAGTCGGGATGCAATGTTCCATCTCCTGTAAAGGGATTAGCTAGCAGTTTCTCTATCATACCCGAAGGAATTTCAAAGTAAACATTTTCAGTAGGTTCAGTAGGTTGAGGAGCAACTCTTTGCTCTACTGGTCGGGGTGAAGATACCCCGAACAAGCTCCTCAAAGGATTATGTTCCATAGTAACAAGTGACAGTAAATTTCAGCACACTATATAATTTTTTCCTTACCAAATTCCACTGACCAAAGGCGCTTCACTCCCAGACAACAACGCCAGAAAAGAGTCTTGATGACCCACAAGTGTAGGGGATCTATCATAGTCCTTTCGATAAGTAAGAGCGTCGAACCCAACAAGGAGCAGAAGGAAATGATAGGCAGTTTTCAGTAAGGTATTCTCTGCAAGCACTGAAAATATCGATAACATATAGTTTTGTGATAAGGTAATTGGTAACAAGTAACGAGTGGTAAAAGTAAATAAGGTGCAGCACTATGGCCCAATCCTTTTTGTAGCAAAGGACAAGCCTGGACAAACTCTTATATAAAGGAAAACACTCCCGAGGACACATGGGAATTATCGTGAAGCTAGTTTTCATCACTCTCATATGATTCACGTTCGTTACTTTGATAATATGGTATGTGGATGGACCGGTGCTTGGGTGCTGCCCTTACTTGGACAAGCATCCCACTTATTATTAACCTCTACTGCAAGCATCCGCAACTACAAAAGAAGTATTAAGGTAAACCTAACCATAGCATGAAACATATGGATCCAAATCAGCCCCTTACGAAGCAACGCATAAACTAGGGTTTAAGCTTCTGTCACTCTAGCAACCAATCATCTACTTATTACTTCCCAATGCCTTCCTCGAGACCCAAACAATGGTGAAGTGTCATGTAGTCGACGTTCACATAACACCACTAGAGGAAAGAAAACATACATCTCATCAAAATATCAAACGAATACCAAATTCACATGACTACTTATAGCAAGACTTCTCCCATGTCCTCAGGAACAAACATAACTACTCACAAATCATATTCATGTCATAATCAGAGGGGTATTAATATGCATAATGGATCTGAACATATGATCTTCCACCAAATAAACCAACTAGCATCAACTACAAGGAGTAATCAACACTACTAGCAACCCACATGTACCAATCTGAGGTTTTGATACAAAGATTGGATACAAGAGATGAACTAGGGTTTGAGAGGAGATGGTGATGGTGAAGATGTTGATGAAGATAACCCTACCCAAGATGGGAGAGTTGTTGGTGATGACGATGATGACGATTTCCCCCTCCCGGAGGGAAGTTTCCTCGGCAGAATAGCTCCGCCGGAGCCCTAGATTGGTTCCGCCTTGAGACGGCCGCGCTTCATCCTGAAGGCCTCCTTATGATTTTTTCCAGGTCAAAACACTTGATATAGCAGAAGATGGGCATTAGGGGGTTGCCGGGTGGCCCACGAGGCAGGGGGCGCGCCCAGGGGGGTAGGGCGCGCCCCCACCCTCGTGGACGGTGGGTGGCCCCCCTCCTGTACTTCTTCCGCCAGATATTTTTTATATTTTCCAAAACTGACTTCCATGGAGTTTTAGGACTTTTTGAGCTGTGCAGAATAGGTCTCCAATATTTGCTCCTTTTCCAGCCCAGAATTCCAGCTGCCGACATTCTCCCTCTTCATGTAAACCTTGTAAAATAAGAGAGAAAAGGCATAAGTATTGTGACATAATGTGTAATAACAACCCATAATGCAATAAACATCAATATAAAAGCATGATGCAAAATGGACATATCACTTATCAAAGCATATATTTCAACTCCGAGATGCTTGCACCAGCCCATAGCTGGATCACTGGAGTTTGCACACTTTGTTAGCACCTTTAGGATCGATAAAACCTTCTGGTTGTATCATATACAACTCTTCTTTCAGAAATCCATTAAGGAATGTAGTTTTGACATCCATTTGCTAGATTTCATAAAATGCGACAATTGCTAACATGATTCGAACAGACTTAAGTATCGCTACGGGTGAACTTATCGAAAACCTTTTGCGACAAGTCGATCTTTGTAGACAGTGACATTACCATCAGCGTATGTCTTCCTCTTGAAGATCCATTTATTCTCTATGGCTTGTCGATCATCGGGCAAGTCAACCAAAGTCCACACTTTTGTTCTCATACATGGATCCCATCTCAGATTTCATGGCCTCAAGCCATTTCGCGGAGGCTAGGCTCATCATCGCTTCCTCATAGTTCGTAGGTTCGTCATGGTCTAGTAACATGACTTCCAGAATAGGATTACTGTACCACTCTAGTGCGGAACATACTCTGGTTTACCTACGAGGTTCGGTAGTAACTTGATATGAAGTTTCATGATAATCATCATTAGCTTCCTCACTAATTGGTGTAGGCATCACGGGAATGATTTTCTGTGATGAGCCATTCTCCAATTCTAGATAAGGTACAATTACCTCATCAAGTTCTACTTTCCTCCCACTCACTTCTTTCGAGAGAAACTTCTTCTCTAGAAAGGATTCATTCTTAGCAACAAAAGTCTTGCCTTTGGATCTGTGATAGAAGGTGTACCCAATAGTATCTTTTGGGTATCCTGTGAAGACGCACTTCTCTGATTTGGGTTCGAGCTTATCAGGCTGAAGCTTTTTCACATAAGCATCGCAATCCCAAACTTTAAGAAACAACATCTTAGGTTTCTTGCCAAACCATAGTTCATACGGTGTCGTCTCAACGGATTTTGATGGTACCCTATTTAACGTGAATGCAGCTGTCTCTAATGCATAACCCCGAAATGATAGTGGTAAATCGGTAAGAGACATCATAGATCGCACCATATCTAATAAAGTACGGTTACGACGTTCGAACACACCAATACGTTGTGGTGTTCCAGGTGGCGTGACTTGCGTCCACATTGTTTTAAATGAAGACCAAACTCGTAACTCAAATATTATCCTCCGTGATTGGGTCGTAGAAACTTTATTTTCTTGTTATGATGATTCTCTACTTCACTTTGAAATTCTTTGAAATTTTCAAATGTTTCAGACTTGTGTTTCATCAAGTAGATATACCCATATCTGCTCAAATCATTTGTGAAGGTAAGAAAATAACGATACCCGCCATGATCCTCAACAGTCATCAGACCGCATACATTTGTATGTATTATTTCCAATAAGTCATTGGCTCGCTCCATTGTTCCGTAGAATGGAGTTTAAGTCATCTTGCCCATGAGGCATGGTTCGCAAGCATCAAATGATTCATAATCAAGTGATTCTAAAAGTCCATCGGCATGGAGTTTCTTCATGCGCTTTACACCAATATGACCTAAATGGCAGTGCCACAAGTATGTTGCACTTATCATTATGAACTCCGCATCTTTTGGCTTCAATATTATGAATATATGTATTACTACGATTAAGATTCAGTGAACCATTCACCTTGTGTGTATGACCATAGAAGGTTTTATTCATGTAAACAGAATAACATATTCTCTGACTTAAATGAATAATTGTATTGCAATAAACTCGATCCAATCTTGTTCATGCTCAACGCAAATACCAAATAACATTTATTTATGTTTAACACTAATCCCAAAAGTACAGGGAGTGTGCGATGATGATCATATCAATATTGGAACTACTTCCAACACACATCGCCACCTCACCCTCAATTAGTGTTCGTTTATGCTGCAACTCCTATTTCGAGTTATTAATCTTAGCAACCGAACATATATCAAATACCCAGGGGCTACTACGAGCACTAGTGAGGTACACATAAATAACATGTATATCAAATATACCTTTGTTCACTTCACCATCCTTCTTATTCGCCAAATAGTTGGGGTAGTTCCGCTTCCAGTGACCATTTCCTTTGCAGTAGAAGAACTCAGTTTCAGGCTTGGGTCTAGCTTTGGGCTTATTCTCGGGAGTGGCAACTTGCTTGCCGTTCTTATTGAAGTTCCCTTTATTTCCCTTGCCCATTTTCTTGAAACTAGTTGTCTTGTTTAACCATCAACACTTGATGCTCTTTCTTGATTTCTACCTTCGCTAATTACAGCATCGCGAAGAGCTCAGGAATCATTTTCGTCATCCCTTGCATATTATAGTTCATCACGAATTCTAGTAGCTTGGTGATAGTGACTAGAGAACTTTGTCAATCACTATCTTATCTGGAAGATTAACTCCCACTTGATTCAAGTGATTGTAGTACCCAGACATTCTGAGCACATGCTCACTAGCTGAGCTATTCTCCTCCATCTTGTAGGCAAAGTATTTCTCAGAGGTCTCATACCTCTCAACATGGGCATGAGTCTGAAATACCAATTTAAGCTCTTGGAACATCTCATATGCTCCATGGCGTTCAAAACATTTTTGAAGTCCCGGTTCTAAGACGTAAAGCATGATGCACTAAACTATTAAGTAGACATCATATTGAGCTTTGCCAAACGTTCATAACGTTTGCATCTGCTCTTACAATAGGTCTGTCACCTAGCGGTGCATCAATGACATAATACTTCTGTGGAGCAATGAGGATAATCCTCAGATCACGGACCAAATCCGCATCATTGCTACTAACATCTTTCAATTTAGTGGTTAAAAAAACATCTTTCAATTTAGTTTTCTCTAGGAACATACCAAAAACAGGAGAACTACATCGCGAGCTATTGATCTACAACATAATTTGCATATACTATCATGACTAAGTTCATGATAAATTAAAGTTCAATTAATCATATTACTAAAGAACTCCCACTTAGATAGACATCCCTCAAGTCATCTAAATGATCACGTGACCCAAATCAACTTAACCATGTCCGATCATCACGTGAGATGGAGTAGTTTTCAATGGTGAACATCTTACGTTGATCATATCTGCTATATGATTCACGCTCGACCTTTCGGTCTCCAGTGTTCCGAGGCCATGTCTATACATGCTAGGCTCGTCAAGTTTAACCCGAGTATTCCGCATGTGCAAAACTGTCTTGCACCCATTGTAGGTCTAGCTTATCACACCCGATCATCACGTGGTGTCTCGGCACGGTGAACTGTCGCAACGATGCATACTCAGTGATAACACTTGTACCTTGAAATCTTAGTAAGGGATCATCTTATAATGCTACCGTCATTCTAAGCAAAATAAGATGCATAAAAAGATAAGCATCACATGCAATCAAAATATGTGACATGATATGGCCATCATTAACTTGTGCTTTTGATCTCCATCTCCAAAGCATCGTCATGATCTCCATCGTCACCGACTTGACACGTTGATCTCCATCGTAGCGTCATGGTCGTCTCGCCAACTATTGCTTCTACTACTATCGCTAACTCATAGTGATAAAGTAAAGCAATTACATGGCGTTCGCAATTCATACAATAAAGAGACAACCATAAGGCTCCTACCGGTTGCCGATAATTTACAAAACATGATCATCTCATACAATAACGAATAAATCATCACGTCTTGACAATATCACATCACAGCATGCCCTTCAAAAACAAGTTAGACGTCCTCTACTTTGTTGTTGCAAGTTTTATGTGGCTGCTACGGGCTTCTAGCAAGAACCGTTCTTACCTAGGCATCAAAACCACAACGATTTTTCATCAACTGTGCTGTTTTAACCTTCAACAAGGACCGGCCGTAGTCACACTCGATTCAACTAAAGTTGGAGAAACAGACACCCGCCAGCCACCTGTGTGCAAAGCATGTCGGTGGAACCAGTCTCATGAATGCGGTCATGTAATGTCGGTCCGGGCCGCTTCATCCAACAATACCGCCGAATCAAAGTAAGACGTTGGTGGTAAGCAGTATGACTATTATTGCCCACAAATCTTTGTGTTCTACTCGTGCAAATCATCTACGCATAGACCTGGCTCATGATGCCACTGTTGGGAACGTAGCACGCAATTTCAAAAGTTTCCTACGCTCACGCAAGATCTATCTAGGAGATGCATAGCAAGGAGAGGGGGAGAGCATCTTCATACCCTTGAAGATCGCTAAACAGAAGTGTTTATCAACGCGGTTTATGTAGTCATACACCTTCATGATCCGTCCCGATCAACTACCGAACGTACAACATCTCCGTGTTCGGCACACGTTCATCTCGATGACGTCCTCGCCTTCTTGATCCAGCAAGACGAGCGAAGTAGTAGATGAGTTCCGGCAGCACGACGGCGTGGTGACGGTTGGTGGTGAAGAACAATATCCGTAGGGCTTCGCCAAGCACTACAAAAACTAGACGGAAGAGAAACTAGAGGGACGGGCTTGCCGGCACATGGCTTGGTGTATCTTGATGTGTCTTGGGTGCTAGCCCTGCCCCTCTATTTATATGTTGAGCCCTAGGGTCAAAACTTAGAGCAAAAGCCTCCTCAAAGTCGGTTTTGCCCGAAAGGCAAGAGTCACACTCGGACTCTAGGACCAAACGTCACAATCCTTGGCGTCTGGCCCCGGCCAGATGCCAAGGTCTCTGGCGTTTGGCCCCCTGGCCTCCGCAAAACTCCTTTTGCACCAACTTAATGCCCCGTGGGCCTGACCCATTGGCCTAAGCATATCATCCTATATATCAATCTTTACCTGTGAACCATTCCAGAGCTCCTTGTCATGTCCATGATCTCATCCGGGACTCCGAACAACATTCGGGCACCAACATACATAACTCATATAATACTATATCGTCAACGAACGTTAAGCGTGCGGACCCTACGGGTTCGAGAACTATGTAGACATGACCGAGACACCTCTCTGGTCAATAACTAATAGCGGAACCTGGATGCCTATATTGGCTCCTACATATTCTATGAAGATCTTTATCGGTCGAACTGTTCTGACAACATACACAATTTCCTTTATCTGTTGGTATGTTACTTGCCCGAGATTCGATCGTCGGTATCTTCATACCTAGTTCAATCTCATCACCGGCAAGTCTCTTTACTCGTTCCGTAATGCATCATCCCGCAATTAACTCATTAGTGACATTGCTTGCAAGGCTTATTATGATGTGCATTACTTAGAGGGCCCAGAGATACCTCTTCGATACTCGGAGTGACAAATCCTAATCTTGATCTATGCCAACCCAACAAATACCTTCGGAGATACCTATAGAGCATCTTTATAATCACCCTGTTACGTTGTGACGTTTCATAGCACACAAGGCACTCTTCCGGTATCCGGGAGTTGCATGATCTCATAGTCACAGGAACATGTATTTGACATATATGAAAGCAGTAGCTATAAACTTGTACGATCAAATTCTAAGCTAACGGGTGGGTCTTGTCCATCACATCATTCTCCTAATGATATGATCCCATTCATCAAATGATAACCCATTTCTAGGGTTAGGAAACTTAACCATCTTTGATTAACGAGCTAGACTAGTAGAGGCATACTAGGGACACTGTGATTTGTCTATGTATCCACACATGTATCAAGTTTCCAGTTAACACAATTCTAGCATGAATAAAAGATATTTACCATGATATAAGGAAATATGAATAACAACTTTATTATTTCCTCTAGGGCATATTTCCTTCATGCGTGTGGCTCTAGGAGGTACTACCGCTATCATAGCGGTACTGCCGCCTGTGGCTCTAGGCGGTACTGCCGCTCAGTGTCACGGTACTACCGCTGGTCCCCTCTCCAGGGAAAGCAAATGCAAAAAGAGAAACCAGAACTGCCATGACTTCTGCATATGAGCTCTGAATTGAGCAAACTCAAGCTTGTTGGATAGAGGAAGACGAGTAGCAACAAAACAACGATATAGAGGAGTAAACCCTCCATCAGAGAAGCATCAGCATAACATCCAACATCGAAAACATCATAGAAGATGCAAGTGGACTCCGTCTTCGATGAACTCAAGCTTGTCATGAAGATGGCCATAAGCTCCAAATCTCACAAGGAGAAAAACTAAACAAGACCCAAGAAAGATGATGAAAGGATGCAATGGTTTGAGCTCTCTACGAATGATACAATCAAGCTACTCACTTGAGAGCCCCCTTGATAGTACGACAATCGATCCTATAACCCGGTCTCCAAACTACCACCATGAGACTAGTAAAATAGAAAACCTATCAAGGGCAAACCTTTGCCTTGCGCATAATCCACTTGAGCTAGATGATGTTGATCTTGTCCTCCTCAAGATGGACCACCTTTCTTGATTGCGTTGGCTCGGTGAAGACTAGTAAATTGCTCCCCCATACTCCACTATGGGTGAGTCACTCTTTGGCACACCTTCACAAGTCCATGTCACCACAATGGACGACAAGCTTCAAGCACTTGATCTCTTCGTGATGCTCCACTTGAACTTGCACACTGCAATCTTGATGACAATCACCACTTGATGTCATCCTCTCCATGGGTTGTATGCTATCTTCCTCTTGACGCAAGCCCATGGAAACATACCTAACCCCACATAGAACTCTCACGAAGACCATGGGTTAGTACACAAAGCGTAATGGACAATGCTTACCATACCATGGGGTCACTCGATCCCTCTTGGTACATCTTCTATTCTTTGTGTGTTGATCAACTTGATTCACTCTTTGACTTAGTCTTGATCAACCTCTCACATGACCAATCTTTAGATAATTCCTTGAATAGCACATTGGTCATCACATACTCTCCTTGAAAGCAACAAATGGACTTCAAGAAAAGCCTATGGACAAACCCTTCAAATATAACTCAAGGCAACCATTAGTCCATAGGAATTGTCATCAATTACCAAAACCAAACATGGGGCACCGCATGTTCTTTCAACAATGATTAAAGATGACATTCCCAATAGAAGAAGAAATATCCACACATTCCGTGTAGATTGCTGAATATGCACCCCACCATGTTGTATGCCCCATACAACATCAACGTCGTAGAGTCCGTTTCCACTTCCACACGCGGCATACCTAAGGAATTAGCAAGTGCCAATCCATCTCACATTGGAGCGCCGCCGAGAGATCCATCTCCCTCGCGTGGATCTCCACTCTATGCTTGCCAAACTCCATTGGTGCGCCGCTGGACATCCCCTCTCAGTGTGTCGTCGTGGGTGTGCTTGTTGTGTTGTGGGGCGCGATAGAAAGGTTGAAGAGACTAAGGTTATAATGGCCGCGGGAATTAAAGGGGAAGCCAGACGTCCAATAATATTGGCAGGCCCTTGATGGCAGTTCTAATTTGCAGCGCGTAACTACATCGTGCCACACGTAACTGCATCGTGTGGCAACGCGCGCGGCGCAACCGCATGCACATGGGCCCCCCGACGTGATCCTGCGCACGCCCATCGCTGGCAGAGCGCGCGCGGAGGGACGCGAGCAGAGCGCTCTGTGGTCGCCTCAACGACGAGCAACCATATATATATATATATATGCATATAGCAGTTGAATGTGCAAGGAAAAGTTGTCCACAAGCCGAGCGTGCCGAGGGACACGAGCAGAGCGTGCCAACGGACGCGAGCAGAGCGTGCCGCGGTGCCTAACGGCGAGCACAGCGCACTGCGGTGCCTAACGGCAAGCAGAGCTTGCCGAGGGACGCGAGCAGAGGCCGACATAGTGATACGTGGCAAATAAGATGAACTATTCAAGCGACGTCGGAGACATCAAGCACGAATCAGATTAGAGTTGCGTGTGCGATACGTGGCATACAGTTGATCCATCCGAGCTGTTTGTGATGGAATAAGCCGTGTATGTTCTGGGCAAACGCTTGCTCGTATATAACCTTAAATTGAATCAAAAAAGTGTTAATGCATGTTACAAAAATTGTATAGATGGAAACTATGTTCAAATACGACTCCAACGATATAACCTTTGGTGACATGCATTCATATTTTATTAGTTAAATCCTACTTATAAACCAGGACGGGGGGTATAGTAGGTAATTAAATCGCAAACGTTTTTCTATTAATGGTATGTGTACATGTCCTTTCGTCCTCCTCTCGCACGTCTTGTCACCCCGCTGCTGCAGACGGCTTACAACGCAAGCTTGAGCAGCATGCGCAGGGGCATTCTTTTGGCCAAACGATGGTGCCAATGAATCGTCGGTGAGCCCGTTCCCGCGCAACCTCGCAGGTTCCCACGCAAGCTTCTTGCCCGACTCGGTGAAATCCCCCAAAATCCCAATGCTTACCTGCCTACTATAAAAAACCTCACGGTCGGCGAGTCCTGTGTCACATTTTCTCCTCCCTCCCTGTAGCTTATCTCGTCTACTTCTCCCACAATTGCCAATGGCACCGGTCTGTCGTCATCGCTCAGCCACTCTGCCGTCATCAGAGGACAACTCCGGCTGGGAGGCTACACCGCGGCAGCGGCGCAGTCCTCGATGTAGTGTAGTGCACGTGGCGTCCCTGTTGGGTGTGCGCGGAACACCCACCACATGCTCCGCCACCGCTGCCTGTCGGCAGCTGTTGCCGCCACACCATCGTTGAAAGCCAGGGCCATCTTCCGCTCCATCGCCGCGGCCCGAAGGCGGGAGGTGACCGTCGTGGCCGCCACCCCACTGCTAGCCACCGTGGCCATCACCCGCTCTGCCACCGCAGCCCGAAGGCGGGAGGTGGTGGTTGGGGCCGCCACCCCAATGTCGGCCGCCGTGGCCGCTAGCCCACCGTCGACCACCAGGATCATCACCCGCTCTGCCACCGCCACCCGAAGGACGAAGGCGGAGGTGAAGGGCCGCACGTGCGTCAGCGACCTTGCGCGCTACATCAAGTTCCTGTGGGAGGAGGAGGAGCGCCTCGTCGAGCACGCAAAGAGCCTTACCGCAGCCGTGGCAGCAACACACGCTGACGCAGAGGCGAGGAATCAGGAGATCTACGAGTAGTCCAGCCGCTTCGAGAGGGAACGTCTGGAGCGGCAATGGGCGTTCGAACTGGCGAGCGTCGCTGAACGTGCAGCAGCGGCAGGCACCGTATTGCATTTCTCCAGCTCGTCGGTAGGCTCCTCCTCCTGTGCCTCTTACTGAGCGCGCTCGGCAGAGAAGAGGCTGCCGTAAGTAGCACAAAGCCCCTCCATGGTTGTAGTAGTATTTAGGGGCTATTTTGTTCAGTTTATATGACTATATATGTGTGGTCGAACTGTACAACGTACTTAAAATTAGCTAGTATATATAGTTGAACTAGCTATTTCAGTACGTGGTTGGTGACAATTGGGGAAAAGTTTGGTCGGTTCAGCTGTTGAGTTGAACTGTTTGTATAAATTAAGAATGACTACTTAATCTATGAATGAAATCTATACTTAATTACTGAATTTTAGTTGCAAAAATTAGATAGTGCTAGTGATTTCTAGCTGCATATTTTGACAAATCGCAGTGTTACAAGGATTGACAAATGACAACATTACTAGATCAACAAATGTAAATCTTTCTAGTTTGACAAATGGCAACATACCCAATATGACAGATGCAAATCTTACCAAATTGTTTGTACGTGGTTGCACACGGGTCATCCAAAAAAACCGTTTGCGTTGACGGGATGCACAAAAATCTACGCTACGGATTTTCCCTCGACTTAAGGGGGAAGACCATAGCTCTCGCTTTGCATACGCGTGTTCTATCTAAAACGTTTGCGATCAAGAGCTGCACAAATCCTGCTCGGCACATTTTCCCTTGGCTTCCTTGGGAAGCTGTCATTTTGCATACGACTTTTCTAACTAAAACGTTTGCGATGAGTGTTTTATATTTAAAAACCAAATTAAACTGCAGCTTGGGCGCCATTAATGGAGCGGATGCGAGCAAGGCAGGCGGCCATGGAAGTCAAAGGGCTCACTTCCCGATGAGCCTGCACGGCGTACAACTCGCACGCTTCCTGTTGAGCCTCCACATTGGAGTACATCTCACACGCCTTCCATTTAGTCAAGCACTCAAGCACCTGTCCGCACGACACCTCCTAGACATTAAAAGAGTGAGGCGTGGCGTCACGTGAATGGTTAACAAAACACACACAATTTAAATTATACAAAATATTTGAGATGTTACAGTGGTAGCTATTTGTTTCAAAATGCCTTTGTTGTCTGTTATTCGAGTGTGCCTTCTCTCAAAATGGAGATGAAAAATACCACAGCATGTCGGGTGCCATTCCATTATAGCATGCGAAGTTTCATGAATTTCAGACGAGTTTTGGATTTACTAGAATTTAAAAACAAAGTATCTCAATGTTTTGCCGACAATCAACAGTGCCCTGGTGTTTGAAATTCTTTCCCATTTCTTGCATGGGATCTAAGCATGCCCCGAAGGACACATATTTGATTTTTCAACCAATTTATATGTACTGGAGCTTGTGCATGTAGTTCAAATTTGAATTATGCACATGAAATGCCTAGAAAACCCAGTTAATATATAAAAATATCCAAACGAACCCCGAAAAATTCCAAAAGTAAACACAACACTCCTCTTGTTTTATGTTGACACTCGATTTTTTTTAAAGCAATAAGAGCCAACGGATATTGTTTCGTCCCCAAAGGTGGCACGTTCCCTACCGAAACCATCACGCTTGTTGTGAGAAGCTAAGGTTTGTGAGAAGCTTATACCCAAACCTGCCCCAAATGGGACTATTTTTTTACCACGGCATATTGATGCTGCTCCATGATAGCATGCCAAGTTTCATGAATTTCAGACGAGTTTTGGATTTACGAGAATTTAAAAGCCATGTATCTCAATGTTTGCGGCCGAGTGGCGGTGGCAGGGTGTTTGAAATTCATTCCCATTTCTTGCATGGGACCTAAGCATGCAACCAAGGACACAAATTTGATTTTTCAACCAGTTTATATGCACCGGAGAATGTGCATGTAGTTCATATTTGAATTATGCGCATAAAATGCATGGGAAACCCAGTTAATGTATAAAAATGTCCAAATGAACCCCGAAAAATTCCAAAAATGAACACAACACTCCTGTTATTCTATGTTCACACTCAAAAGATTTTGAAAGCAATAAGAGGTAGATATCGTTTCCTCCCCAAAGGTGGCACCTTCCCTACCGAAACCATCACGCTTGTTGTGAGAAACTAAGGTTTGTGAGAATCTTATACCCAAACCTGCCCCAAATGGGACAAAAGTTTTACCACGACATGTTGATGCCGCTCCGTGATAGCATGCCAAGTTTCATGAATTTCAGACGAGTTTGGGATTTACTAGAATTGAAAAACCATGTATCTCAATGTTTGCGGCCGAGTGGCGGTGGCAGTGTGTTTGAAATTCATTCCCATTACTTGCATGGGACCTAAGCATGCAACCAAGGACACATATTTGTTTTTTCAACCAGTTTATATGCACTTGAGAATGTGCATGTAGTTCAAATTTTAATTATGCACATAAAATGCCTGGAAAACCTAGTTAATGTATAAAAATGTCCAAACGAACCCCAAAAAAATCCAAAATTGAACACAACACTCCTGTTGTTCTATGTTGACACTCGAATTTTTTGAAAGCAATAAGAGGCAACGGATATTGTTTCGTCCCCAAAGGTGGCACGTTCCCTACCGAAACCATCACGCTTGTTGTGAGAAGCTCTGGTTTGTGAGAAGCTTATACCCAAACCTGCCCCAAATGGGAAAAATTTTTACCACGGCATGTTGATCCCGCTCCATGATAGCATGCCAAGTTTCATGAATTTCAGGCGAGTTTTGGATTTACTAGAATTTAAAAAATCATCTATCTCAATGTTTGCGGCCGAGTGGCGGTGGCAGGGTGTTTGAAATTCATTCCCATTTCTTGCATGGAACCTAAGCATGCAACCAAGGACACATATTTGATTTTTCAACCAGTTTATATGCACTGGAGAATGTGCATGTAGTTCAAATTTGAATTATGCGCATAAAATGCCTGGAAAACCCAGTTAATGTATATAAATGTCCAAATGAACCCCAAAAAATTCCAAAATTGAACACAACACTCCTGTTGTTCTATGTTGACACTCGAATTTTTTTGAAAGCAATAAGAGGCAACGTATATCGTTCCGTCCCCAAAGGTGGCACGTTCCCTACCGAAATCATCACGCTTGTTGTGAGAAGCTATGGTTTGTGAGAAGCTTATACCCAAACCTGCCCCAAATGGGACAAAAAATTTACCATGGTATGTTGATGCTGCTCCATGATAGCATGCCAAGTTTCATGAATTTCAGACGAGTGTTGGATTTACTAGAAGCCAGGTATCTCAATGTTTGCAGCCGAGTTGCGGTGGCAGGGTGTTTGAAATTCATTCCCATTTCTTGCATGGGACCTAAGCATGCAACCAACGACACATATTTGATTTTTCAACCAATTTATATGCACTTGAGAATGTGCATGTAGTTCAAATTAGAATTATGCGCATAAAATGCCTGGGAAACCTAGTTAATATATAAAAATGTCCAAACGAACTCCGAAAAAATTCCAAAATTTAACACAACACTCATGTTGTTCTATGTTGACACTCAAAAGATTTTAAAAGCAATAAGAGGCAATGGATATTGTTTCGTCCCCAAAAGTGGCATGTTCCCTACCGAAACCATCACGCTTGTTGTGAGAAGCTAAGATTTGTGAGAAGCTTATACCCAAATCTGCCACAATTGGGACAAATTTTTTACCATGGCATGTTGATGCCGCTTCATGACAGCATGCCAAATTTCATGAATTTAAAATGAGTTTTAGATTTACTAGAATTTAAAAACCAGGTATCTCAATGTTTGCGGCCGAGTGACGGCGGCAGGGTGTTTGAAATTCATTATCATTTCTTGCGTGGGACCTAAGCATGCAACCAAGGACACATATTTGATTTTTCAACCAGTTTATATGCACTGGAGAATGTGCATGTAGTTCAAATTTTAATTATGCACCCGCAATGCCTACAAAACCAAGTTAATGTAACAAAACGTCCAAACGAACCCTGAATAATTCCATTTTTTTGACAACACACCTATAGTTGCATATTCACTGCAGATAAAAGTTCTAACAATCCAAAAACCATCCTTTATAGGTGTGACCACATTACGTAATTCAAATCAAGACGATAAATCAAGTAGATCACACACATTTTATTATCACCAACTGTGTGATATGCAGCACCAAATATCTTGGAGCACCGTCGGTGTATAGTACGCCCATGGCTTATGCGAGAAGGTGCGTTGGCTACAGTCCACAGCCGGCGTGTCATGCACACTAGCTCACTCCCCAAGTATCATTTCACTGTTCATTTGTCGCTGGTGAAAGATGGGGACGTGGACCCACGTCGTGCGGACAACTTCGGCGGCCCACTCCAGCAAGAGCACGGCCGCAGCCACCAGGCGCGTGCTAACAAGCTTCGTGAGGGAGACCACAGTGTGCGTGCGGGCGGCCAAGGCAGCCCAAACGGCCGCCGTTGCTTCTCAGGCGGCGGCAACAGCATCTATCTCGGGGATAGCCACTGGCGAGAGTGGCACAACAGCTGTCCGTTCCGCAGTGGCGGCCTTAGCCCTGATGGAGGCCGCCCACTACCATGTTGAGGCCGTCAATGCCCAGCTCGTAGCGGTAACCGCACAAATCGAACGAAGCTTGCCCGACAATGGTCGGCAACCCACGGCCAAAGAGCTGGCAATCACCGAGAGAGTTCGAGCAGCCGTTCGTTCCCGCGCGGCATACCTTGCCATGATAGAGCCCGCCAAAGCCCAGATCATGGCCGCCCATGCCCAGCTCGTGGTGGCCTATGCCAAAGATATGGCAGACGTGGATGGTGAGATGCTTGCTCAGTATGGTGCAATTGATGCCATGGAGCTCCTTCCCCAGGAGACCGTCGGGCGCGAGCTGGACATGGAGGCGGTGGTGGAGATCGACGAGCACCAGCCGTAGTAGTACTCTTTGTTTTGTTTAATTAAGAGCGCCAGCCTTTAATTTGTTAGAGTAATGTTTAGGTCAGCTACCTCTGTTTAATTGCTGAACTTGCTCGATTAAGAAGTTAGTCTCCTTTGTGTACCCAAATTATGCAATGACGTGGATGACCACTATAACCAGGGAAATTCGAACCAAAATTTTTGACGTTCAAACTCAACACACATGGGTTAACCTATTTGAATTGTTTGTGATGTTCACATATCATACACAGTTCTGAATAAGGGACCGTGTTTGATGACACTTTGTGCGCCAGTTTTTTTGCTAAAGTGATTCAAATTTTCAGCTTCCGCGGAAATATCTACCTCCGCGCCCCCTCCCCCTTACCAAAAGCCACATTTACCCTCTTTCCGCCTTCCTTTCCAAGTTGAAATCTTCACTCCTTGCTTGCAGTGCCGCCTCCTCACCGGCGACCCCCCTTCACGCTGCTCGGCCTTGCCTATCCAGGCAGGTAATACACACCCGACCCCATCCTCCTCCTCCTTCCACATCCCACATGCCCCGACCGCCGGCGTGAGCGTGACACCTTCCACCCAAATCACCAACCCCTCCACCAAATAAGTGTCGCCCTAAGCCATGGTGCACGTAATATAGCCAGGATCTCAAGGAGCATTTGGCAGCGGAAAAGCAAATCGTGGCCGCACGCGCGGACGAGGTCGTGATGGCTGCCATTCGTGCCGACCCCCTAATCTTGGAGGAGCACCTTGCCGTTGAGGCCACCGTTGACGCCTCGCGCGCCGACGCCGCGATGCGGTTGGCTGCTTTAAACGACAGGTCGTGGCATTTTCTCAAGGCCATCGTTTGCTAGCTACTGCCTTTCCTTAACAAATTCTAGTGAATTGTGCTATCTACTTTTACCATGCAATATTCTGCTATAGTGTATATGTTCTATATGTCGTGCAAAGTGGTGTTCAGTTAACTGCTTGGTTCAATTCTGCAAAAGTGATGTTCAATTCTTCAGGGTGCAATATTTCCAAGTTGTTAAGCATGCTTGGTTTGGTTAACTCTTTGATCTTCTATTACGAGTATGTTATATTGTGCAATGTGGTGCTCAGTTAACGTTTGGTTCATTTATTGTGGTGTTTAGTTAACTGCTTGGTTCAATTCTGCAATGCGATGTTCAATTGTTGTGGCTGCATTCTGTTATTGTATACCATGTGAGAAATAAATCGAATTGGGATGTACTATATACATGAGAAACAAATACAATTACTATATTTCCAAGTTGTTAAGCATGCTTAGTTTGGTTAACCGTCTGATCTTATATTAGGCGTATGTTATATTATGCAATGTCGTGCTCAGTTAATGTTTGGTTCATTTTTTGTGGTGTTTAGCTAACTGCCTGGCTCAATTATACACTGCGATGTCCAATTGCCGTGGGTAGAATTTTGCATTGTTGTGCATGTGAGGAATAAATCGAATTTGGCTGCACTTAATACATGAGAAACATATATAATTGCTATATTTCCTAGTTCTTAATCATGCTTGGTTTGGATAAATGTGTTTGCCATGTGGCTTGAATTAATCTGATGAATCTGCAATGTGCTTATTTTTCATCAACATATTTTACTGATAGCATGCGAACCCTTACTTAACCTCATGACTAACTACCTTATATGTGTTGCAGGGAAACAATGGGAAGCACTGAGGTTTACAATCGAGGTTAGTACGTGCATGGTCTGTTATCTAATAGCATATTATTGTGCAATTGCATGAACCATTCTAATATTTTGGTTTTTAACAATTTGGTCTGGCACATGTAGGTCCTACTGCAAGAGGTTTTGACCCACTGTTCGACCCTTTTTGCATATGGGGAAATGAATTGTCCATGAATATCAGTCAAGTCAAGAAACTCAGAAAGATTGTTAGGATTAAGAAATTAGCGACAAAAAACAATAAGATCTTTTTCTACACAATGAAGAAGACATCAGTTCACTATAGGATGGTACTAACTATGATACCTTGTCTTTTTTATTCCTTTGCCCCATTTCCAATATAGAGAAGATATTTATGCACATCCTTGTTTTCAGGCCTTTCCAAAGCAGTTCACTGATGATTACCTCTCAAACCACCGGTATGATCAGGAGGCGAGGAAGGTATTCATACAACACCCACGGTTCAATATTGAAGAGTTCCCGAGGAGGACGAAGGATGGACGGTCAATCATCCACACGCACTGGCCTAAAGTTACAAAGACCTTCAACATCAACAAGGCTCAATATTTGCCTTCTGCTTTTGTAGTTTTCCAGATGAGATACATCTGTCTATGTACCGTCTATGATGCTAATTTCGAAAGGTTATAGATGTTGCATGTGAAACTTGGTCCTGGTGTAGTTGTGTAATGGGGTAGCTGAGTGCTGAAGCTATATGATGTTGTACTCTGGTGTATTTCAATTATGAAAATGAAATATATTGTGTGCTTAATATTAAATGTCAACTAGATTACTAAATGCATTATGAATAATTGGATAATTAGCCTACTAATTGGGTTTTTCTATTGCAAACAGTTATTGAGAAAACACCGTGTGCGATGCATTCAATAACGCACATAGTTTCTAGGAATAAACCGTGTTAGATTAATGAACAATCACACACAACATCCTCTTGAAAATTGTTTGCGTTAGGCCACCTGGCGCAAACGTTACCACATAAAACTGTGTGTGATGGACAACCTTTGCCACACAGTTTCTTCCATGCACCGTGTGTGATGCATTCAATAACGCAAATGATAAAATTATTAATATTGTGTGCAATGGCAACACTATTACAAATGATTTAACGGGACAAATTGTGTGTGATGTACCTGTGAACGAATGTTTTCCTTTGAGCAACTGTGTGGGATGTACATACGAACGGAAACGTTTAGCATGGACTGACTGTGTGGGATGTACTTGCGACCAGAAACAGTTTTGCCGTAAAACTGTATTTTTTTAGCTCTACTGTATGTATTTCCGTATTTGAGCGCTCGCCGGTCGCACACGACCTCATTTTGCTGAGCTTGTGTGCCAGGAGGGCATATCCCCGATGGTTTCTGTGTCGTGTGGGAAGGACCCCCCTATCGTCCACACTCAGTTGGCGACGGTTCCGAAGGCCATCACGGAAAGGGGTTAAAACCGTTTGTTTTGCAGCTCGCTGTACTAGTGTTGCATTGTGCAGCTAGAAAATTTCCGTTAGCATCCCGAGTCATCGCCGTTGTTGCATCGTGCCAGATTATCTCTTGTTAAGATGACCCCTTTGCTTAAAAACCAAAGGAATATCTCTACCCTTAAAGGTATTTTTAGCTTCCACAATTCTTTTTTATCCATCAAGACATCACTGTGAGCCATGACATGTAGGGATGCATTTTGTTGCCCGCATTTTGGCCAACCAGGCCCGCGCGAGATTGAATCAGCCTGTTTGATTGGCCTGTATACACTGTTCATCCTGCATGGCACGAACTTTAAAGCGCTCGCAGGCCTATGCTCATATCGGTAGTTTCTCCAAAGCTAGGCTCGTGCAAGGCAGGCGAGGGGAGGGGTACACGGTGCGCAGCTCATGCGAGCAGGGAGATGGCGCGAGCTTGCATGAGTGTCCAAAAAATTAGCGGAAGGATTTCGGCTCACCTCTCGCCGATTCGGTGGTCTGTTTAGCCCCCATTCTATCAACACCCGAAGCTCCGCCAACTTTCTCCCCCTTTCGATCTTTCCCACCGACATTCACTAGCACCGACGACCAGTTAAGCGGAGCTCCTTCACCGGCCTGCGGTCGACGGCGGCGACGACTCCTGTCCTCAACTTCTCCGACCCATCTCGCATCCTCCCGAGCTGCAGCCATGGCCTCTGTGAGTCAATGACCTCTTTCTTTGTGTTCGTTTAAGCTAGATCTGAGAGGACGTGATCGCAGGGTTAGATGTGACAACATTAGGTAGGGTTGATTTTTGCATTGATCTTTCAGCAGATGCTAGATTTTGATGTAGTGGTAACTTTTTGTGTTGGATCTATGTAGATTGAGTAGTATGATAATGATGAACCCTATGGATTCATATCTAGTTGTGTAGGATTTGTAGCATGCTAGAGTAGCTATTTGTGATCAACACAATGGATTCGTAACTATTTCTGATGTTCTGGTAGTTGTTGGTGATGGATTCATATCTAGTTGGCATGTATGCTCTTACTTTCATAGATTGTCCGGGTGCTATGTTGTGGTACTATGTGTGTTATACTTACTGTTTATGTGTGATACGATTGTAAGACATGACCACACAGATGCAAGATCTTAGTCAGGCCCTTGTCCTGTTGGACAACCAGTTTGCAGCCTCCTATGTCGAGAACTCGCAGCCCCACCTCGATCAGACCATGGCTACTAATTCAAACGTGTTTATAGCTTCACCTTCTTGCTTTGTGCCAATTCTGCTCGTTGAGCCAACTGCCAATTATGTTGTCGTTGCACTGAAGGCCAAGAAGGATGATAGGGGGAACAACATGAAGTGGTAGTTCTTCATGTCCACGTTTGTCCTGAACAAGATGTGCGAGCTCATCTCTAGTGGGGTTAGGACTGACAAGGGCTCCAAGGAGGTGCACTTGAACACCATTGTGAAGTAGGTGTTCGATTTCTGTGGCTAGGATGTGACGCCACCCAGGTGTACAACCACTGAGGAAGTGGAGAGCTCTATGGATCCATGTGTCCAAGCTCAGAGACCTTAGCGGTGCCTCCTGGGATCAGAGCACTTGCTCTATCATTCTGGAGGCAGAGCACTACATCGGGCATGTAGCGGTTAGCTTACTGTCCTCTTGTTTTGCACATTGTCATTGTTGGAAATATGCCCTAGAGGCAATAATAAAAGAGTTATTGTTATATTTCCTTGTTCATGATAATCGTTTATTATCCATGCTATAACTGTATTGATTGGAAACTCATATACACGTGTGGATGAATAGACAGACTTTGTGTCCCTAGTGTGCCTCTACAGGACTAGCTCGTTGATCAAAGATGACCGCGGTTTCCAGGTCATAGACATGAGTTGTCATTTGATAACGGGATCACATCATTAGGAGAATGATGTGATGGACGAGACCCAAACGTAAACATAGCTTTTGATCGTGTCAGTTATCGCTATAGTTTTCTGCATGTCAAGTATAAGTTCCTATGACCATGAGATCATGTAACTCACTGACACCGTAGGAGTGCTTTGTGTGTGCCAAACGTCACAACGTAACTGGGTGACTATAAAGGTACTCTACAGGTATCTCCGAGGGTGTCTGTTGAGTTGACATGGATCGAGACTGGGATTTGTCACTCCGTATGACGGAGAGGTATCTCCGGGCCCACTCGGTAATACGTCATCTCAATGAGCTCAAAGTGACTAAGTAGTTGGTCACGGGATTATGTATTACGGTAACGAGTAAAGAGACTTGCCGGTAACGAGATTGAACTAGGTATAGAGATACCGACGATCGAATCTCGGCAAGTAACATACCGACGAGACAAAGGGAACTGTATACGGGATTGCCTGAATCCTTGACATCGTGGTTCATCCGATGAGATCATCGAGAAACATGTAGGAACCAATATGGGTATCCAGATCCCGCTATTGGTTATTGACCTGGGAGTGTCTCGGTCATGTCTGCATAGTTTCCGAACCCGCAGGGTCTACACACTTAACGTTCGGTGACGCTAGGGTTGTTAGTGAGAAAAGTGTATGGTTACCGAAAGTTGTTCGGAGTCCCGGATGAGATCCCGGACATGACGAGGGTCTCCGGAATGGTCCGGAGACGAAGATTGATATATAGGATGAAAGGTTTCGGAGTACCGGAAGTGTTCCGGGGAGCATCGGGAAATCGGCGGAGTACCGGAAGGGTTTTCGGGGGGTCCGGAAGTGGTTCTGGGCCTAGTGGGCCACAAAGGGGAACACCACAGCCCTCAGGGGGCTGTGCGCCCCCCCTGGGCCCTCTCCTCATGCGGCTAAGGGGGTGGGACCCCCTAGGGCTGGCCGCACCCCTTGGCCTTGGGGGGCAAGGCACCTAGGGGGGGAAACCCTAGGGCCTGGGCGCCCCCCCTGCCCTGGCCGCCGCCCCCTCCCCTTGCCCTGGCCGCCGGCCCCTAGGGGGAAACCCTAGGGCGCCCTCACCTCTCCACCCCCCCTATATATAGTGGGGCAAAGGGAGGGCAGCCAACACAGTTTGTGCCTCGGTGCTGCCCTCCCTCTCCCGTTACATCTTCCTCTCCCGCGGTGCTTAGGCGAAGCCCTGCTGGAGTTCTTCTCCACCATCACCACCACGCCGTCGTGCTGCCGGTTCTCCATCAACCTCTCCTCCACCCCTTGCTGGATCAAGAAGGAGGAGACGTCCCCGAGCCGTACGTGTGAAGAACGCGGAGGCACCGTTGCTTCGGTGCTAGGTCTTCGGCGATCTGAATCGCGACGAGTACGACTCCATCATCCGCGTTCATAACGCTTCCGCTTAGCGATCTACAAGGGTACGTAGATCACACTCCCCTCTCGTAGTTGCATCTACTAGATTGATCTTGGTGAACGGTAGGAAATTTTTTGTTTCCCATGCAACGTTCCCCAACAGTGGCATCATGAGCTAGGATCTTGCGTAGATGCTTTCTCGAGTAGAACACAAAAGGGTTTGTGGCGTTGATGTTTAAATTGCTGCCCTCCTTAGTCTTTCTTGATTCAACGGTATTATAGGATGAAGCGGCCCGGACCAACTTTACATGTCCACGTACATGAGACCGGTTCCATCGACAGACATGTGACTTTTGTTGCATAAGATGGCTGGCGGGTGTCTGTCTCTCCTATCTTAGTTGAATCGGAATAGAACAAGGCGGTCCTTGTAGAAGGTTAAATAGCAACTTGAATATCACCGTTGTGGTTTTGCGTAGGTAAGAAGCGTTCTTGCTAGATACCCATAGCAGCCACGTAAAACATGCAACAACAAATTAGAGGACGTCTAACTTGTTTTTGCAGGGTATGCATGTGATATGATATGGCCAATGATCATGTTGTAATAGTTAATATCGACTTGCATGTCGATGCATACGGCAACCGGCAGGAGCCATAGGGTTGTCTTTAATTTTTGTATGACCTGCGTGTCAATCATTAAGCGCTTTGTAATGCTTTACTTTATCGCTAAACGGTAGCAATAGTAGTAAGAGCATGGTGGGCGCACGACAACCCCGATGGCAACACGATGATGGAGATCATGATGATGGAGATCATGGTGTGGCGCCGGTGACGATGGAGATCATGCCGGTGCTTTGGAGATGGAGATCAAAAGCACGAGTTGATGGCCATATCATGTCACTTATGATTTGCATGTGATGTTAATCCTTTTATGCATCTTATTTTGCTTAGGACGACGGTAGCATTATAAGATGATCCTTCACTAAAATTTCAAGATAAAATTGTGTTCCCCCCGAGTGTGCGCCGTTGCGAAGGTTCGTCGTTTCGAAGCACCACGTGATGATCGGGTGTGATAGACTCTACGTTCGCATACAACGGGTGCAAGCCAGTTTTGCACATGCAGAACACTCGGGTTAGACTTGACGAGCCTAGCATGTACAGACATGGCCTCGGAACACGGAAGACCGAAAGGTCGATCATGAGTCATATAGTAGATATGATCAACATGTAGATGTTCACCATTGACACCACCTCATCTCACGTGATGATCGGACTTGGGTTGGTGAATTTGGATCATGTCACGCTTGAATGACCAGAGGGATGTCAATTTGAGTGGGAGTTATAAATAATTTGATTAGGTAGTAACTCACTTATCATGAACAATAGTCTAAAATGCCTTTGCAAATCTTTTGTTGTAGATGGCTCGCGCAGTAGCTCCCCTGAATTTTAATGCGTTCCTAGAGAAAGCTAAACTGAAAGATGATGGGAGCAACTTTGTGGACTGGCTCCGCAATCTGAGGATCATCCTCACAGCTGCCCAAAAGGTTTATGTCCTAAATGCACCGCTAGGTGACCCCCCGCTCCTACAGCCACTGCAGACGTTTTGAACGCCTGGCAGTCGCGTTCGGATGACTATTCGATAGTGCAGTGTGCCATGTTGTACGGCTTGGAAGGAGGACTTCAAAGGCGTTTTGAACGTCATGGTGCATATGAGATGTACCAGGAGTTGAAGTTCATCTTTGAAAAGAATGCTAAGATCGAGAGGTATGAGACCACCGATAAATTCTTTGCTTGCAAGATGGAGGAGAATTCGTCTGTCAGTGAACACTTACTGAAGATGTCTGGGTACTATACCCGCATAGCTGATCTGGGACTTGTGTTCCCGGATGAGGCTATCATTGACAGAATTCTCCAGTCACTCCCTCCTAGCTACAAGAGCTTCGTGCAGCAGTATAACATGCAAGGGATGAACAAAACCATCGCCGAGCTGTTTTCGATGCTGAAAGTCGCTGAGGCAGATATCCAGAAGGAGTATCAAGTGTTGATGGTCAATAAAACCACCAGTTTCAAGAAGAATGGCAAGGGCAAGAAGGGTAACTCTAAGAAGGGTGGCAAAGCAGTTGCTAATCCAGTGAAGAAACCCAAGGCTGGGCCCAAGCCAGAGACTGAGTGTTTCTATTGCAAGGGGAACGGCCACTGGAAGCGGAACTGCCCCAAGTATCTGGCGGACAAGAAGGGGGCCAACAACAACAAAGGTATATGTGATATACATGTTATTGATGTGTACCTTACCAACTCTCGTTGTAGTGCCTGGGTATTTGATACCGGTTCGGTTGCTCACATTTGCAACTCTAAACAGGAACTGCGGAATAAACGGAGGCTGGCAAAGGACGAAGTGACGATGCGCGTGGGAAACGGTTCCAAGGTTGATGTGATCGCCGTCGGCACGCTCGCTCTTCGATTACCATCGGGATTAGTTATGAACCTGAATAATTGTTATTTAGTGCCTGCGTTAAGCATGAACATTATATCTGGATCTTGTTTATTGCGAGACGGTTACTCATTTAAGTCAGAGAATAATGGTTGTTCTATTTATATGAGTAATATCTTTTATGGTCATGCACCCGAAGTTAGGGGTTTATTCTTATTGAATCTCGATAGTGATGATACACATGTTCATAACATTGATGCCAAAAGATGTAGAGGAGATAATGATAATACCACTTTCTTGTGGCACTGCCGTCTCGGTCATATCGGCGTGAAACGCATGAGGAAGCTCCATGCTGATGGACTTTTGGAGTCTCTTGATTTTGAATCACTTGACACGTGCGAGCCGTGCCTCATGGGCAAGATGACAAGGACCCCGTTTTCAGGGACAATGGAACGGGCAAGTGACTTATTGGAAATCATACATACTGATGTGTGCGGTCCGATGAGTGTAACGGCGCGCGGTGGATATCGTTATTTTCTCACCTTCACAGACGACTTAAGTAGATATGGGTATATTTACTTGATGAAGCATAAGTCTGAAACTTTTGAAAAGTTCAAGCAATTTCAGAGTGAAGTTGAAAATCATCGTAACAAGAAGATCAAGTTCCTACGATCTGATCGAGGGGGAGAATATCTGAGTTATGAGTTTGGTGATCACTTAAGAAAATGTGGAATTGTTTCACAGTTGACGCCACCTGGAACACCACAGCGTAATGGTGTGTCCGAACGTCGTAATCGAACCCTATTAGATATGGTGCGTTCTATGATGTCTCTTGCCGACTTGCCACTATCGTTTTGGGGATATGCGTTAGAGACAGCTGCATTCACTTTAAATAGGGCTCCATCTAAGTCCGTTGAGACAACACCGTATGAACTGTGGTTTGGTAAGAAACCTAAGTTGTCTTTTCTCAAGGTTTGGGGTTGCGATGCTTATGTCAAAAGGCTTCAGCCAGAAAAGCTCGAACCCAAAGCGGACAAATGTGTCTTCATAGGATACCCAAAAGAAACAGTTGGGTACACCTTCTATCTCAGATCCGAAGGCAAAGTGTTTGTCGCTAAAAACGGGTCATTTCTCGAGAAAGAGTTTCTCTCAAAAGAATTGAGTGGGAGGAAGGTAGAACTTGATGAGGTTATTGAACCTCTGCTTCAACCAGAAAGTAGCGCAGCACAGAAAGATGTTTTTGTGGAGCCTACGGAGGTTGAAGAGGAAGCCAATGATGATGATCAAGAAACTTCTGATCAAGTTACTACCGAACCTCGTAGGTCGACAAGGGTACGCACTGCACCTGAGTGGTATGGTAACCCTGTCTTGGAGGTCATGTTGTTAGACAACGGTGAACCTACGAGCTATGGAGAAGCGATGGTGGGCCCAGATTCCGACAAATGGTTAGAGGCCATGAAATCCGAGATGGGATCCATGTATGAAAACAAAGTATGGACTTTGGAAGTATTACCTGAAGGGCGGAAGGCCATTCAGAATAAATGGATTTTTAAGAGGAAGACGGACGCTGACGGTAATGTCACCGTGTATAAAGCTCGACTTGTGGCAAAGGGTTTTTCGCAAGTTCAAGGGATTGACTACGATGAGACTTTCTCACCCGTAGCGATGCTTAAATCCGTCCGAATCATGTTAGCAATAGCTGCATATTTCGATTATGAAATTTGGCAGATGGATGTCAAAACAGCGTTCCTTAACGGTTTTCTTAAGGAAGAGTTGTATATGATGCAACCAGAAGGTTTTGTCGATCCAGAGAATGCTGACAAAGTATGCAAGCTCCAGCGTTCCATTTATGGGCTGGTGCAAGCATCTCGGAGTTGGAATCTTCGCTTTGATGAGGTGATCAAAGCGTTTGGGTTTATACAAGTTTACAATGAAGCTTGTATTTACAAGAAAGTGAGTGGGAGCTCTATAGCGTTTCTAATATTATATGTGGATGACATATTGCTGATTGGAAACAATATAGAATTTTTGGATAGCGTGAAGGGGTATTTGAACAAGAGTTTTTCGATGAAGGATCTCGGTGAAGCTACTTTCATATTGGGCATCAAGATCTATAGAGATAGATCAAGACGCTTGATAGGACTTTCACAAAGCACATACCTTGATAAAGTTTTGAAGAAGTTCAAAATGGATCAATCCAAGAAGGGGTTCTTGCCGGTATTGCAAGGTACAAAGTTGAGTAAGACTCAGTGCCCAGTGACTGCGGAAGATAGAGAAAAGATGAGTGTCGTCCCCTATGCTTCAGCCATAGGCTCTATCATGTATGCAATGCTGTGCACGAGACCAGATGTCAGCCTTGCCATAAGTATGGCCGGAAGGTTTCAAAGTAATCCTGGTATGGATCACTGGACAGCGGTCAAGAATATCCTAAAGTACCTGAAAAGGACTAAGGATATGTTTCTCGTTTATGGAGGTGATCAAGAGCTCGTCGTAAAGGGTTACGTCGATGCAAGTTTTGACACTGATCCGGATGACTCTAAGTCTCAAACCGGATACGTATATATTCTCAACGGGGGAGCGATAAGCTGGTGCAGTTCCAAGCAGAGCTTCGTAGCTGATTCTACATGTGAAGCGGAGTATATAGCTGCCTCGGAGGCGGCAAAGGAAGGTGTCTGGATGAAGGAGTTCATGACAGATCTTGGAGTTGTGCCTAGTGCACTGAACCCAATGACTCTGTTCTGTGACAACACTGGTGCCATTGCTCTAGCCAAGGAACCAAGGTTTCACAAGAGGACCAGACACATAAAGCGACGCTTCAATTCCATCCGCGATTCGGTCAAGGAGGAGGACATAAACATTTGCAAAGTACACACGGATTTGAATGTTGCAGATCCGTTGACTAAGCCTCTTCCACGGGCTAAGCACGATCAACACCAAGACTCTATGGGTGTTAGATTCATTACCTTGTAATGCTAGATTATTGACTCTAGTGCAAGTGGGAGACTGTTGGAAATATGCCCTAGAGGCAATAATAAAAGAGTTATTGTTATATTTCCTTGTTCATGATAATCGTTTATTATCCATGCTATAACTGTATTGATTGGAAACTCATATACACGTGTGGATGAATAGACAGACTTTGTGTCCCTAGTGTGCCTCTACAGGACTAGCTCGTTGATCAAAGATGACCGCGGTTTCCAGGTCATAGACATGAGTTGTCATTTGATAACGGGATCACATCATTAGGATAATGATGTGATGGACGAGACCCAAACGTAAACATAGCTTTTGATCGTGTCAGTTATCGCTATAGTTTTCTGCATGTCAAGTATAAGTTCCTATGACCATGAGATCATGTAACTCACTGACACCGTAGGAGTGCTTTGTGTGTGCCAAACGTCACAACGTAACTGGGTGACTATAAAGGTACTCTACAGGTATCTCCGAGGGTGTCTGTTGAGTTGACATGGATCGAGACTGGGATTTGTCACTCCGTATGACGGAGAGGTATCTCCGGGCCCACTCGGTAATACGTCATCTCAATGAGCTCAAAGTGACTAAGTAGTTGGTCACGGGATTATGTATTACGGTAACGAGTAAAGAGACTTGCCGGTAACGAGATTGAACTAGGTATAGAGATACCGACGATCGAATCTCGGGCAAGTAACATACCGACGAGACAAAGGGAACTGTATACGGGATTGCCTGAATCCTTGACATCGTGGTTCATCCGATGAGATCATCGAGAAACATGTAGGAGCCAATATGGGTATCCAGATCCCTCTATTGGTTATTGACCTGGGAGTGTCTCGGTCATGTCTACATGGTTTCCGAACCCGCAGGGTCTACACACTTAACGTTCGGTGACGCTAGGGTTGTTAGTGAGAAGAGTGCATGGTTACCGAAGGTTGTTCGGAGTCCCGGATGAGATCCCGGACATGACGAGGGTCTCCGGAATGGTCCGGAGACGAAGATTGATATATAGGATGAAAGGTTTCGGAGTACCGGAAGTGTTCCGGGGAGCATCGGGAAATCGGCGGAGTACCGGGAAGGTTTTCGGGGGGTCCGGAAGGTGTTCTGGGCCTATTGGGCCACAAGGGGGGACACCACAGCCCTCAGGGGGCTGTGCGCCCCCCCCTGGGCCCTCTCCCCATGCGGCTAAGGGGGTGGGACCCCCTAGGGCTGGCCGCACCCCTTGGGACTTGGGGGGCAAGGCACCTAGGGGGGAAACCCTAGGGCCTGGGCGTCTCCCCCTGCCCTGGCCGCCGCCCCCCTCCCCTTGCCCTGGCCGCCGGCCCCTAGGGGGAAACCCTAGGGCGCCCTAGCCTCTCCACCCCCCTATATATAGTGGGGCAAAGGGAGGGCAGCCAACACAGTTCGTGCCTCGGTGCTGCCCTCCCTCTCCCGTCATATCTTCTTCTCCCGCGGTGCTTAGGCGAAGCCCTGCTGGAGTTCTTCTCCACCATCACCACCACGCCGTCGTGCTGCCGGTTCTCCATCAACCTCTCCTCCACCCCTTGCTGGATCAAGAAGGAGGAGACGTCCCCGAGCCGTACGTGTGAAGAACGCGGAGGCACCGTTGCTTCGGTGCTAGGTCTTCGGCGATCTGAATCGCGACGAGTACGACTCCATCATCCGCGTTCATAACGCTTCCGCTTAGCGATCTACAAGGGTACGTAGATCACACTCCTTCCTCGTAGTTGCATCTACTAGATTGATCTTGGTGAACGGTAGGAAAAATTTTTGTTTCCCATGCAACGTTCCCCAACAGAACTGTTGGAAATATGCCCTAGAGGCAATAATAAAAGAGTTATTATTATATTTCCTTGTTCATGATAATCGTTTATTATCCATGCTATAACTGTATTGATTGGAAACTCAGATACACGTGTGGATGAATAGACAGACTTTGTGTCCCTAGTGTGCCTCTACAGGACTAGCTCGTTAATCAAAGATGACCGCGGTTTCCAGGTCATAAGACATGAGTTGTCATTTGATAACGGGATCACATCATTAGGAGAATGATGTGATGGACGAGACCCAAACGTTAACATAGCTTTTGATCGTGTCAGTTATCGCTATAGTTTTCTGCATGTCAAGTATAAGTTCCTATGACCATGAGATCATGTAACTCACTGACACCGTAGGAGTGCTTTGTGTGTGCCAAACGTCGCAACGTAACTGGGTGACTATAAAGGTACTCTACAGGTATCTCCGAGGGTGTCTGTTGAGTTGACATGGATCGAGACTGGGATTTGTCACTCCGTGTGACGGAGAGGTATCTCCGGGCCCACTCGGTAATACGTCATCTCAATGAGCTCAAAGTGACTAAGTAGTTGGTCACGGGATTATGTATTACGGTAACGAGCAAAGAGACTTGCCGGTAACGAGATTGAACTAGGTATAGAGATACCGACGATCGAATCTCGGGCAAGTAACATACCGACGAGACAAAGGGAACTGTATACGGGATTGCCTGAATCCTTGACATCGTGGTTCATCCGATGAGATCATCGAGAAACATGTAGGAACCAATATGGGTATCCAGATCCCGCTATTGGTTATTGACCTGGGAGTGTCTCGGTCATGTCTGCATAGTTTCCGAACCCGCAGGGTCTACACACTTAACGTTCGGTGACGCTAGGGTTGTTAGTGAGAAAAGTGTATGGTTACCGAAAGTTGTTCGGAGTCCCGGATGAGATCCCGGACATGACGAGGGTCTCCGGAATGGTCCGGAGACGAAGATTGATATATAGGATGAAAGGTTTCGGAGTACCGGAAGTGTTCCGGGGAGCATCGGGAAATCGGCGGAGTACCGGAAGGGTTTTCGGGGGGTCCGGAAGTGGTTCTGGGCCTAGTGGGCCACAAGGGGGAACACCACAGCCCTCAGGGGGCTGTGCGCCCCCCCTGGGCCCTCTCCTCATGCGGCTAAGGGGGTGGGACCCCCTAGGGCTGGCCGCACCCCTTGGCCTTGGGGGGCAAGGCACCTAGGGGGGGAAACCCTAGGGCCTGGGCGCCCCCCCTGCCCTGGCCGCCGCCCCCTCCCCTTGCCCTGGCCGCCGGCCCCTAGGGGGAAACCCTAGGGCGCCCTCACCTCTCCACCCCCCCTATATATAGTGGGGCAAAGGGAGGGCAGCCAACACAGTTTGTGCCTCAGTGCTGCCCTCCCTCTCCCGTTACATCTTCCTCTCCCGCGGTGCTTAGGCGAAGCCCTGCTGGAGTTCTTCTCCACCATCACCACCACGCCGTCGTGCTGCCGGTTCTCCATCAACCTCTCCTCCACCCCTTGCTGGATCAAGAAGGAGGAGACGTCCCCGAGCCGTACGTGTGAAGAACACGGAGGCACCGTTGCTTCGGTGCTAGGTCTTCGGCGATCTGAATCGCGACGAGTACGACTCCATCATCCGCGTTCATAACGCTTCCGCTTAGCGATCTACAAGGGTACGTAGATCACACTCCCCCCTCGTAGTTGCATCTACTAGATTGATCTTGGTGAACGGTAGGAAAATTTTTGTTTCCCATGCAACGTTCCCCAACAGTCATTGCGTTGTAGCAACTAACAACCCTTCTGCTTCTATCTCCAGACCACCCCAAAGATGTTGAGTTCCTCAACACACCCATCCAGAACTACAACCAAATGCAGCACATCTTCTCCTTCGGCCTGGCAATCGGCACATGCCATGGGTTCCGGTGAGCCTCTCGGTTCTCCCATGCCGGAGTTCCCAGGCACCCGGACGTAGAGGTAGTCATTGATGGCCCTGACAAGACATTTGAGCATGTCACTGTGCTCGATAGGAAGAGCAAGAGGGGCGGCCTGATGGTGGAGGAGTGATACGTCTCCGACGTATATATAATTTTTTATTGTTCCATGCTATTATATTATCTATTCTAGATGTTTTATATGCATTAATATGCTATTTTATATTATTTTTGGGACTAACCTATTAACCTAGGGCCCAATGCTAGTTTTTTTGTTTCCTTGTTTCTGAGCTTCGCATAAAAGGAATACTAAACGGGGTCCAAACAGAATAAAACTTCACGATGATTTTTCTTGGACTTGAAGACACCCAGGGGACTTGGAGTGCAAGTCAGAAGAGCCACGAGGCGGTGGCAAGGGTGGAGGGTGAGCCCCCTACCTCGTGGGCCCCTCAGTGACCCCCTGACCTAGCTCTTCCTCCTATATATTCACATATATTCCAAAACCCTCAAAAGCATCCACGAAAACACTTTTCTGCCACTGCAGGTCTCTGACCTCGTGAGATCACATCTGGAGGCCTTTTCCGGTACTCTGCCAGAGGGGGATTCAACCACAGAGGGCTTCTACATCAACCCTATTGCCTTCCGATGAAGCGTGAGTAGTTTACCAGAGACCTATGGGTCCATAGCTAGTAGCTAGATGGCTTCTTCTCTCTCTTTGATTCTCAATACCATGTTCTCCTCGATGTTCTTGGAGATCTATCCGATGGAATCTTCTTTGCGGTGTGTTTGTCGAGATCCGATGAATTGTGGATTTATGATCAGCTTATCAGTGAATTTTATTTGAATCTTCTCTGAATTCTTGTATGCATGATTTGATATCTTTGTATTTCTTTTCGAATCATCGGTTTGGTTTGGCCAACTAGATTGGTTTTCTTGCAATGGGAGAGGTGCTTAGCTTTGGGTTCAATCTTGCATGATTTCACCCAGTGACAAATTAGGGGTAGCGAGACACGTATTTAATTGTTGCCATCGAGGATAAAAAGATGGGCTTTACATCATATTGCTTGAGTTTATTCCTCTATATCATGTCATCTTACTTAAGGCATTACTCCGTTCTTTATGAGCTTAATACTCTAGATGCAGGCTAGATAGTGGTCGATGTGTGGAGTAATAGTAGTACATGCAGGCAGGAGTCGTTCTACTAGACACGGACATGATGCCTATATTACATAATCATTGCCTTGGATGTCGTCATAACTTTGCGTTTTTCTATCAATTGCTCGACAGTAATTTGTTCACCCACCGTATTATTTGCCTTCATGAGAGAAGCCTCTAGTGAAACCTATGGCCCCCGGGTCTATTTTCCATCATGTTAGTTTCCAATCTACTATTTTGCAATCTTTTATTTTCAGATCTATAAACCATTTTTTTTTATCTTTTGTTTAGTTCTATATCTATCTCTATCAAATCTCACATTTGCAATTGACCGTGAAGAGATTGACAACCCCTTTATCGCGTTGGGTGCAAGTGTTTGATTTTTTGTGCAGGTGTATCGATTGGGGATTTGCGCGTTTCGCCTACTGGATTGATACCTTGGTTCTTAACTAAGGGAAATACTTATCTCTACTGTGATGCATCACCCTTTCCTCTTCAAGGGAAAAACTAACACAATCTCATGAAGTAGCTAGGAGATCAGTGTCTTCAACAACATGACTGAGGCAGTGAAGGAGGTGGAAACCGCCATTAGGGAGATCAAAGCCGTTGACGTCTACCCTAGCCTGTACAACGCCATCATGGAGCAAGGTGGTGTGACACCCCGACACCGATGCGCCAGGTGTCTTCCTCTTATTCGTCATTGCTGCCATGTCATCTTGCTTGCGTGTTGCACTTTGCCATGTCATCATGTGCATTTCATCTGCATGCTTTTCAAAATTTACATCCGTCTGTAGTTGCCGAGCCCCCTCGTCCTTTCTGTTATCCGTTCTGAGCCCAGCCACACTCGCATGCGCCCACGGCACCTCCGAATATTTATTTTATAAGTGGCTGAAAATGTTCTTGGAATAAGGTGAAACTTGGCGTGTGGTCTTATTATAGTGTAGGTAGACCGCTTGTCAAATTCTGTCACATTCGGATCTCGTTTGATAGTCCAACGGTTAAACCTATAGCGGCAATATAGCCGGACAAACGTCAGACATTTTTGGTCTCCAAAAACTAACGCCGGGCCACTCTTCTTCCTTCTCTTCCTAGCCCGAAACCTCTCGACACAGCCCACCAACACCCCACTAGGTACAACCTAGTCCCCCTCTGTCCAGAACCGTTGGATCATGATCCGAGGGTCCGAAAACGGACTAAATCCCTACTCCCTAGCCCCTCATGCCTATATAAGGAAGGCCTAGCCTTCCTAAACAGGAAAACCCTAGCCTCCTCGAAATCTGCACCACCGCCAGCCTCCTCCCAACTCTCCTCTGCCGCCAAGTGGCTCCAGCCACCTCCCTCCACCGCGCCAGGCCCGTCCTGAGCTAGATCGGACCCGAACCATCGACCGCGCCGCCGCTCGAGCGCTCGAGCCAGGGCCTCGCTCCCTCGCGCCTTTGCGCTAGCGCGCCGCTCCGTCCCGAGCCGCCCAGCGCCGTCGTGCCTCCCCGCCCCGCCGCCTCCGGCCATTGCCGGCGTACTCCGGCGACCGAAACCCACCTCCGGCGACCTTTCAGGCAGGCCCCGTCGCTCCTCCCCTTCCTTTCCTCCCGTTGCATGCCCTTTCCCTCACCTCTCTCGCTCCCTCTGCTTCAATCCGGCCGGATCCGGCGGATCCCCGCCGCCCCGCGTGCCCGGCGAAGCCCCTTCGCCAAGCCTCGCCGCTGCCATCTTGGTCCGTCCCGTTCGGGATCGAGGACGACGGCCGCGGCCGCAGCGCATCGCCTCCGCGTGGGCCTCAACCCCGGCCTGGCCCAGCTCCCCCCCGGCGGCCCAGTCCAGCCGTGACCCCGAGCTGGCCCAGCCCGACCTCATTTCTCCGCGTGGCCTTCTGCCTCCTCCGCTCTGGGCCAAGGCCCATGGTAAGAACCTAGTAAACCCCGCCCCGAGCGTCTATTAGTTTATTTGATGCTTGACTGTTTTTCCCTAAAAACTGCTAAGTCCCTAAATTGCTATATTATCTGTGCATGTTTGACTGCTTGTAATTTTGTGCATGATGATCCAAATGTGGTGTATTATATGTCAAAATGTTCATCTCTTGATGCTCTACATGATAGTTGTGTTTGCATGCATGTTACTGTTCACATTGATGCCTTAATCGCCGTTGAAAAAGTGCGAGTGGTTGTTAAGTGCTGAAAACTATTATAAGTTACCGATTTGTCTTTTTCTTATCTTTTTTGTGTGATTTTTGTTGAGCTTCATGTCAACATGTTTTAGGAGGACAATCATTTCATCTTTGCAATAGTATAATTGGTTTATCATGATATGCCCTGTGGTGAGTTGCACAAGCTTGTAAACATCCTATGATAATGTTGTTGTTCTTCTTACACTTATTGAAAACTGCTAAGTCTGAATCTGTTATATTGTGATGCCATGTTTTCTTGATGCTGCAGTCATATCCATGCACATTTGGGGATGTCTAATGATCATGTCTTGAATTCCATGTTATGATCTATCAATACATGCCCTTGTTTGCAATTATAGGTTGCTGTAGCTTGTCTCTTTCTTGCTCTCAAGTTGTCATTATGATAAATCTGGCAGCCTGTCAACAGCATGTTCAATTTGGCAAAGCTTTTTGTAATCATTCTATGCATCTTATGGAGTTGTGCCAATGGAGTTATTTGGAGTATGCCATGCCTACTACATGTTCATGGCCTTTGCATGCTTATTAGGGTTTCTATGCTTGCTGTTATATGCTTCCAAAATCAGCATCATAATGGTGTGTTTGCATTCCCAGATTTTCACCAAGTCTGAGAATCAGCTTATTCATGTTCGCTTCTTGTTTTGATGGATGCCATGAACCTGTTTCTCCCATGTATATGCCATGTTGTGTTCCTTGAGATCCATGTTATGGAATAGCATGCCATGCTTTTGCTTGCTATGTTCTTGTGTTGTAGATTATTTATTTCTTGCCTCCAACATGTCAACATATTAACCCCGCTCATGTATATGCTCTGTTTTTAACTAAGTCATGATCTGTGATATAAAGTTTGCTTGTTGCCTTGATCATGTTGGATTACTCTTGATGCCTATGAACCTGATACTTGATGATATTGGAAGCATGTGAGCTGTACTTTGAGTTAAATACATGCTTGTGCCTATCTTATACTTGTAGCATATTGTTTCGATGCTTGTATGATGCCTAGTTGCTGTTTTGGACAGCCTGTCCTTTAACTTGTTGCTTGTGCATGTGTTGAACCGTGGCTCCATTTTGAGCATGCTATATATGAAACTTTCTTGGTTTTGCACGTAGATGCATCATGTCATGGTGCATCCATGTTTTCAGTGGGTTTGCTTGATGTTTGAATGCATTTTGCATCAATGCCATGTTTGACTTATTTTGCTCATATCTTCTAGGCCGTAGCTCCGAATTAAATGAACTTTATATATAATTTGACTAGAAATTCGTGTAGATCATCATGGTGCATGTTAACTTTCTGTTTAACAACTTTAACTTAAGGTTTGTTCGGATCTGAACCAATTTCGAAATTTGCATATGAGGACTTACCGGAACTGTTATATGTTGCTTCCGACCTCATTTAAACTTGCTTTGATGTGATGTTCTTGTATGCATCATATCTTGCCATGAGTAGCATCATGTAGCCTTGCCATGCGTCATACTTGGTTGAGCATCATGTCTTGTTTATGTGTTGTGTGTTTAGCGTGTTGTTTGCATCTTCTGGTTAGTTCCTATTTCATTGCGATCATGAGGATACGTTCGACTACGCTTGGTTCATCTACGTGGCTTCGTCTTCTTCATGGACTCTTTCTTCTTCCTAGTGGGATCTCGAGCAAGATGACCATCACCTTGTATCTCATTAATATCATTGCTATGCTAGTTGTCTCGATGTAGTCGCAATATGTCGCATTACCTATCTATTTGTTTGTCAGCCTCTCATTGTTGCCATGAAACCTCTAACCTTGGCACCGTCCCAGCAAACCGTTGAATGGCTATCCTACCGCTTGCTCAACCCCTCTTATAGTGTTGTTAGTTGCAGGTGAAGATGAAGATTGCTCCATGTCGGAACTTGGATATCTTGGGAATATCACAGTACCTTACTTAAATTAACGCACCTACATACTCGGCAATGGGTGGAAGGCTTGGCCTTTTGCTCGGTGTTTTGTTCCACTCATGCCGCCTTAAGAACCGATAAACCAATGTTATGTTCCTTGATTTTGCGTTCCTAACGCGGTTAGGTTTATGGGGACTCCTTGGCAGTTCGCTTTGAATAAAACTCCTCCAGTAAGGCCCAACATTGGTTTTACCATATGCCTAATAACTAAAACTTGCATAGGGAGTTAGCGCTACCCGCAGACTTAATTTACAACCCGGGCCACTGCTCCTCATGAGTGTTGGTCCAAACTAGAGCACTTTGTGGGGCCACCCTTTGGCAACTTGAGGTATCTGGTTCCCGTACGCGTTGCTCAACCGGACGTGGCCTGGGACGAGATACGCGCGGCTACTATTAGGGAGTCGGCACGCCGGGAGGTCTTGCTGGACTTGTTTTACCATTGTCAAAATGTCTTGTGCACCGGGATTTTGAGTCTGATCGGGTTGTCCCTAAGATAAGAGGTTTTACCTCTGCTGATCATGAGAGCTTGTGATGGGCTAAGTTGGGACACCTGATACGTCCATTTTGCATCATGCTTATATGTTGATATTTATTGCATTATGGGCTGTTCATACATGTTTTGTCACAATACTTATGCCTTTTCTCTCTTATTTTACAAGGTTTACATGAAGAGGGAGAATGCCGACAGCTGGAATTCTGGGCTGGAAAGGGAGCAAACTCTGGAAACCTATTCTGCACAACTCCAAAAGCCCTAAAACTCAACAGAACATCGTTTCGGAAAATATAAAAAATATCTGGTGAAAGAAACCCACGAGGGGGGCCACCAGCTATCCACGAGGGTGGGGGGCGCACCCCCCTTCGAAGGGCACGCCCCCTGCGTTGTGGGCCAGCCGGCAGGCCCCCAATGCCCATCTTCTCCTATATGAGGTGTTTTGACCTAGAAAAAATCAGAACGAGGCTTTCGGGACCAGACGCCGCCGTCTCGAGGTGGAACCGAGGCAGAAACCAATGTAGGGCTTCGGTAGAGCTGTTCTGCCGGGGATACTTCCCTCCGGGAGGGGGAAATCGCCACCACCGTCATCACCAACAACTCTCCCATCTTGGGGAGGGCTATCTTCATCAACATCTTCACCAGCACCATCTCCTCTCAAACCCTAGTTCATCTCTTGTATCCAATCTTTGTACCCAAACCTCATATTGGTACCCGTGGGTTGCTAGTACTGTTGATTACTCCTTGTAGTTGATGCTGGTTGGTTTATTTGGTGGAAGATATGTTCAGATCCATTATGCATATTAATACACCTCTGATCATGAACAATATTATGTCTTGTGAGTAGTTACTTTTGTTCCTGAGGACATGGGAGAAGTCTTGCTATTAGTAGTCATGTGAGTTTGGTCTTCGTTCGATATTTTGATGAGATGTATGCTGTCTCTCCTCTAGTGGTGTCATGTGAACATCGACTACATGACACTTCACCATTATTTGGGCCTAGAGGAAGGCATTGGGAAGTAATAAGTAGATGATGGGTTGCTAGAGTGACAGAAGCTTAAACCCTAGTTTATGCGTTGCTTTGTAAGGGGCTGATTTGGATCCATATGTTTCAGGCTATGGTTAGGTTTACCTTAATACTTCTTTTGTAGTTGCGGATGTTTGCATTAGAGGTTAATCATAAGTGGGATGTTTGTCCAAGTAAGGGCAGCACCCAAGCACCGGTCCACCCACATACCAAATTACCAAAGTACCGAACGCGAATCAGATGATCGTGATGAAATCTAGCTTGACAATAATTCCCATGTGTCCTCGGGAGCGCTTTACCTTATATAAGAGTTTGTCCAGGATTGTCCTTTGCTACAAAAAGGATTGGGCCACCTTGCAGCACCTTATTTACTTTTACCGTTTGTCACTTGCTACCAATTACCTTATCACCAAAACTATCTGTTACCTATAATTTTAGTGCTTGCAGAAAATACCTTACTGAAAACTGCATATCATTTCCTTCTGCTCCTCTTGGGTTCGACACTCTTACTTATCGAAAGGACTACGATAGATCCCCTACACGTGTGGGTCATCAAAACTCTTTTATGGCGCCATTTCCGGGGAGTGAAGCGCCTTTGGTAAGTGGAATTTGGTAAGGAAAAATTTATATAGTGTGCTAAAATTTATTGTCACTTGTCACTATGGCTCAAAATCCTTTGAGGGGCTTGTTCGGGGTATCTTCACCCCGACCAGAAGAGCAAAGAGTTTCTCCTCAACCTACTGCACCTATTGAAAATGTTTGCTTTGAGATTCCTTCGGGTATGATAGAGAAACTGCTTGAAAATCCCTTTACAGGAGACGGAACACTGCATCCCGACTTACACCTAATCTATGTGGATGAAGTTTGTGGATTGTTTAAGCTTGCAGGTATGCCCGAGGATGTTATCAAAAAGAAGGTCTTCCCTTTATCTTTGAAGGGAGATGCATTGCCATGGTTTAGGCTATGCGATGATATGGGATCATGGAACTATAATCGTCTGAAGTTGGAATTTCATCAGAAGTTCTACCCTATGCACCAGGTTCATGGTGATCATAATTATATTTATAATTTCTGGCCTCGCGAAGGAGAAAGCGTCGCTCAAGCTTGGGTGAGGCTTAAGTAAATGTTATATTCATGCCCCAGTCATGAGCTCTCAAGACAAATGATCATTCAAAAACTTTATGCTCGGCTTTCTCATAATAATCGCTCCATGCTCGATACTTCTTGTTCTGGCTCTTATATGATGAAGACTATTGACTTCAAATGGGATTTATTGGAAAGAATTAAATGCAACTCTGAAGATTGGGATCTTGACGAAGGTAAGGAGTCAGGTATGACCCCTAAGTTTGATTGTGTTAAAGCTTTTATGGATACCGATGTTTTTCGTGAGTTTAGCACTAAATATGGACTTGACTCTGAGATAGTAGCTTCTTTCTGTGAATCTTTTGCTACTCATGTTGATCTCCCCAAGGAGAAGTGGTTTAAATACCATCCCCTATTGAAGTAAAATTAGTTGAACCTATTAAAGTTGAAGAAAAGGCTATCACTTATAATGTTGATCCTATTATTCCTACCGCTTATATTGAGAAACCAGCTTTCCCTGTTAGGATAAAGGATCATGCTCAAGCTTCAACTGTAGTTCGTAAGAGTAATACTAGAACACCTACACCCTCTGAGCAAATTAAAGTTGAACCTAGTGTTGCTATGGTTATTGATCTCTTGGTAGAAGATTTAGATGGACATGTTATTTACCTCCAAGAAGAGTCTGCTAGATTAGCCAAACCCAATGCTAGGAATAAACATGAACCTATTGTAGGCATGCCTATCATCTCTGTTAAGATAGGAGATCATTGCTATCATGGTTTATGCGATGTAGGTGCTAGTGCGAGTATTATCCCTTTTGATTTGTACAACGAAATTATGCATGATATTGCACCTGTTGAGCTAGAAGGGATTGATGTTACTATTAAGCTTGCTAATAGATACACTATTTCACCAGTTGGGATTGTTAGAGATGTTGAAGTCTTGTGTGGTAAGGTTAAATACCCTGCTGATTTCCTTATTCTTAGTTCCCCATAAGATGAATTATGTCCCATTATATTTGGTAGACCCTTCTTGAATACTGTTAATGCCAAGATAGACTGCGTGAAAGATATTGTTACTGTTGGGTTAGGGGATATGTCTCATGATTTTAACTTTGCTAAATTCCGTAGACAACCCCTTGAAAAGGCACCACCCAGCAAAGATGAAATTATTGGTCTTGCTTCTATTGCCGTGCCACCTAATGATCCTTTAGAACAATACCTCCTAGACCATGAAAATGATATGCATATGAATGAGAGAAGGGAAATAGATGAAATATTCCTTACACAGGGACCCGTATTGAAAAACAACTTGCCTGTTGAAATCCTAGGGGATCCTCCTCCACCCAAGGGTGATCCAGTGTTTGAACTTAAACCTTTGCCTAATAATCTTAAGTATGTTTATCTTGATGAAAAGAAGATATATCCTGTTATTATTAGTGCTAACCTTTCAGAGCAGGAAGAAGAAAAATTATTCAAAACTCTGAAGAAGCACCATGCTGCTATTGGATATACTCTATATGATCTTAAGGGCATTAGCCCCACTATATGACAATACAAGATAAAATTGGAAGAAAATGCTAAACCAGTTATTGATCATCAGCGACGGTTAAATCCTAAGATGAAAGAAGTGGTAAGGAAGGAAATACTAAAGCTCCTAGAAGCAGGTATTATCTATCCAGTTGCCGATAGCCAGTGGGTAAGTCCTGTCCATTGTGTTCCTAAGAAAGGAGGTATGACTGTTGTCCCTAATGATAAAGATGAATTGATCCCGCAAAGAATAGTTACAGGTTATAGGATGGTAATTAATTTCCGTAAGTTAAATAAAGCTACTAAGAAAGATCATTACCCCTTGCCATTCATTGATCAAATGCTAGAAAGTTTATCCAAACATACTCATTTCTGCTTTCTAGATGGTTATTCTGGTTCCTCTCAAATACCTGTGTCAAAAGGGGATCAAGAGAAGATCACTTTTACTTGTCCTTTCGGTACCTTTTCTTATAGACGTATGACTTTTTGGTTTATGTAATGCACCTGCTACCTTTCAAAGATGCATGATGGCTATATTCTCTGATTTTTGTGAAAAGATTGTTGAGGTTTTCATGGATGATTTCTCTGTTTATGGAACTTCTTTTGATGATTTCTTAAGCAACCTTGATCGAGTTTTGCAGAGATGTGAAGACACTAATCTGGTCTTGAATTGGGAGAAGTGCCACTTTATGGTTAATGAAGGCATTGTCTTGGGACATAAAATTTCTAAAAGAGGTATTGAGGTTGACAAGGCTAAAGTTGATGCCATTGAAAAGATGCCATGCCCAAAGGACATCAAAGGTATACGAAGTTTCCTTGGTCATGCCGGGTTTTATAGGAGGTTCATAAAGGACTTCTCCAAAATCTCCAGGCCTCTGACTAATCTCTTACAAAAAGATATTCCTTTTGTCTTTGATGATGATTGTCTAGAAGCATTTGAAATACTTAAGAAAGCATTGATCTCTGCACCTATTGTCCAGCCTCCTGACTGGAATTTACCCATTGAGATTATGTGCGATGCTAGTGATTATGCTGTAGGAGCTGTTTAGGGCAAAGAGTTGATAAGAAATTGAATGTTATTCAGTATGCTAGTAAAACTCTAGATAGTGCCCAAAGAAATTATGCTACCACTGAGAAAGAATTTTTAGTAGTTGTATTTGCATGTGATAAGTTTAGACCCTACATTGTTGATTCTAAAGTAACTATTCACACTGATCATGCTGCTATCAAATACCTCATGGAAAATAAAGATGCTAAGCCTAGACTTATTAGATGGGTTCTCTTGCTGGAAGAATTTGACTTGCATATTATTGATAGAAAGGGAGCTGAGAACCCTGTTGCAGATAACTTGTCTAGGTTAGAAAATATACTTGATGACCCACAACCTATTGATGATAGCTTCCTTGATGAAAAATTAGCTATTATAAACACTTCTCGTACTGCTCCATGGTATGCTGATTATGCTAATTACATTGTTGCTAAGTTTATACCTCCTAGCTTCACATACTAGCAAAAGAAAAAGTTCTTCTATGATTTGAGGCATTACTTCTGGGATGACCCACATCTTTATAAAGAAAGAGTAGATGGTATTATTAGACGTTGTGTACCTGAGCATGAACAGGAATAGATCCTACGCAAGTGCCACTCCGAGGCTTATGGAGGACACCATGCGGGAGATAGAACTGCACACAAGGTATTGCAATCCGGTTTTTATTGGCCTACTCTCTTCAAGGATGCTCGTAAGTTTGTCTTATCTTGTGATGAATTTCAAAGAATTGGTAATATTAGTAGACGTCAAGAAATGCCTATGAATTATTCACTTGTTATTGAACCATTTGATGTATGGGGCTTCGATTATATGGGACCGTTTCCTGCCTCTAATGGGTACACACATATTTTAGTTGCTGTTGATTACGTTACTAAGTGGGTAGAAGCTATTCCAACTAGTAGTGCTGATCATAACACCTCTATTAAGATGCTTAAAGAAGTTATATTTCCGAGGTTTGGAGTCCCTAGATATCTAATGACTGATGGTGGTTCACACTTTATTCATGGCGCTTTCCGTAAGATGCTTGCTAAGTATGATGTCAACCATAGAATTGCATCACCCTATCACCCACAGACTAGTGGTCAAGTTGAACTAAGTAATAGGGAGTTGAAATTAATCTTGCGAAAGATAGTTAATAAGTCTAGGAAGAATTGGTCCAAGAAACTAGATGATACATTATGGGCCTATAGAACTGCATACAAAAATCCTATGGGTATGTCTCCGTATAAGATGGTATATGGAAAAGCTTGTCACTTACCTCTTGAGCTAGAACATAAGGCATATTGGGCTATTAAAGAGCTCAACTACGATTTCAAACTTGCCGGTGAGAAGAGGTTATTTGATATTAGTTGTCTCGATGAATGGAGAACCCATGCCTATGAGAATGCCAAGCTATTTAAAGAAAAAGTTAAAAGATGGCATGACAAAAGGATACAAAAGCGTGAGTTTAACATAGGGGATTATGTCATGCTATTCAACTCTCGTTTAAGATTTTTTGCAGGAAAACTTCTCTCCAAGTGGGAAGGACCTTACGTTCTCGAGGAGGTCTATCGTTCCGGTGCCATAAAAATCAACAACTTCGAAGGCACAAATCCGTAGGTGGTGAATGGTCAAAGAATCAAACATTATATCTCAGGTAATCCTATAAATGTTGAAATCAATATTATTGAAACCGTAATCCCGGAGGAATACATAAGGGACACTTTCTAGAACGATTCAGCCTTCGAAAAGGAAGAGGTATGTGATACGGTAAGTAAACCGACTCCAAATAAGGTCTAAAGGTAATTTTTCTCCATTTTGGAATATTTAGAAAAATAGACAAATAAACCGCAGACCGAAAGAGACACGAGGCGTCCATGAGGGTGGAGGGCACGCCCCCCTTACCAGGGCGCACCCCCTGCCTCATGGGCACCCCGTGTGTCCCCCGGACTCCGTTTTCTTGTGGGTTACTCCTTTTGGTCGGTAAAAATTCATTATATATACTCCCGAAGGTTTTGACCTCTGTATCACGCAAAAATCCTCTGTTCTTGTTTCGAGCTATTTTCTTCTAGGGTTTGCGAAGCCAGGCACCATGTCGTCTCCCTCCTCCAACAACGATGGCAATGATGCTTAGCTAATGTAGATAGATCTGAAGAGGGAAGGACTCGAGGAGATCCACAAGGAGAAGAAGATCAAGATGGAGGTGGAAGATCTGGCTCCGGCAGCGAGAGAAGAAGACGCCTCCAAACCCCTTCCTAACCTCTTTACCTCAACTGAGCTAGAAGCTTTCAGGATGATTGAGTTAGCTCAGATTCATAACAAGCATCTCACAAGTGAAAATATTTTGTTGAAGGACTACATTGCTGCTCTCAAAGGTATTATCCGCAAGCTGGAAGATCTCCTACGCTCGATATATGAGGATCCTCCGTCACTTCTTGCAACTCCATCATCACCACCCCCGAAGAAGGAGACATAATCATATGGGTATGGGCACTCCCCTTGGCAACTGCCAAGCTTGGGGGAGTGACCCCGGTATCGTATCACCATCACTCCTATCTTTACCGTTTTACTTAGTTTGATCCTTTTGGTAGTATCTTGATCTATTAGAATAAAGTTAGCATGATCTAGTTGTGAGCTTTTGCATTGTGAGCTTAATCCTTTGTAATCGAGTCCGTGATCTATATAATAAAGATTAGTGTTGAGTCAAGGGCTTGATTTCCTCACTTGGGTCATGATAAAAAGAAAACATAAAGAGTATCAAAGAGGTCATATCGATCTTGTGGGAAGTAATGACTTCACATACAAGAGTATGATAAATAAAAGTTGTTGGGAGGTGACAAACATAGTTTTGGTCATCGTTGCAATTAATAGGAAGTAATAAAAGAAGAGAGGCTTCACATACAAATATACCATCTTGGACATCTTTTATGATTGTGAGCACTCATTAAAGTATGACCTGCTAAAGAGTTGATGTTGGACAAGGAAGACAACATAAAGGGTTATGTCTTCTTATATCCGAAATAAAGTAGATTGTCATGGATCATCCAACATGTTGAGCTTGTCTTTCCCCCTCAAGCTAGCCAAAACTCCTCGCACTAAGTAGAGATACTACTTGTGCTTCCATATATCCTTAAACCCAGTTTTGCCATGAGAGTCCACCATACCTACCTATGGATTGAGAAAGATCCTTCCAAGTAAGTTGTCATGTTGCAAATCCGTTAAAATATGTATGATTTATTAGTGTGGGAGAAATTAGCTTTATAAGATCTTGTGATATGGAAGTAATAAAAGCGACGGACTGCATAATAAAGGTCCTTATCACAAGTGGCAATATAAAGCTAAGTTCTTCTATGCTAAGACTTTGTGCATGCAACCATAAAAACACATGACAACCTCTGCTTCCCTCTGCGAAGGGCCTATCTATTATTATTGTCTTATAAGTGTCAAGGTGAAATCCACCTTTCCTTTTTCATTTTATCCTTTGGCAAGCACATTGTGTTGGAAAGATCCTGACATATATACCCACTTGGATGTAAGTTTTCATGATTTATTACTATTGACATTACCCTTGAGGTAAAAGGTTGGGAGGCAACACCATAAGCCCCTATCTTTCTCTGTGTCCGATTAAAACTCCATAAACATAAGTATTGCATGAGTGTGAGCAATTGTGAAAGACTATATGATGGATGAGTATGTAGGCTTGCTGAAAAGCTCTTATATTGACTCTTTCCGATATTACGATAAATTGCAATTGCTTCAATGACCGAGATCAAAGTTTGTTAGTTTCCAATGAAGTTTATGATGCATACTTGATATTGTGGATGAATTGCTACTTTAGCATAAGGATCATATGACTATATTTATATAAGTTGTTGTTATGAGAATGATCATGATGCCATCATGTCCGTATTTTGTTTTTATCGACACCTCTATCTCTAAACATGTGGACATATTTTTCGATATCGGCTTTCGCTTGAGGACAAGCGATGTCTAAGCTTGGGGGAGTTGATACGTCCATTTTGCATCAAGCTTATATGTTGATATTTATTGCATTATGGGCTGTTCATACATGTTTTGTCACAATACTTATGCCTATTCTCTCTTATTTTACAAGGTTTACATGAAGAGGGAGAATGTCGGCAGCTGGAATTCTGGGCTGGAAAATGAGCAAACTCTGGAAACCTATTCTGCACAACTCCAAAAGCCCTGAAACTCAACAGAACATAATTTCGGAAAATATAAAAAATATCTGGCGAAAGAAACCCACGAGGGGGGCCACCGGCTGTCCACGAGGGTGGGGGCGCGCCCCCTGCCTCGTGGGCCAGCCGGCAGGCCCCCGATGCCCATCTTCTCCTATATGAGGTGTTTTGACCTGGAAAAAATCAGAAGGAGGCTTTCGGGACCAGACGCCACCGTCTCGAGGCGGAACCGAGGCGGAAACCAATCTAGGGCTCCGACAGAGCTGTTCTGTCGGGGATACTTCCCTCCGGGAGGGGGAAATCGTCACCGCCGTCATCACCAACAACTCTTCCATCTTAGGGAGGGCTATCTTCATCAACATCTGCACCAGCACCATCTCCTCTCAAACCCTAGTTCATCTCTTGTATCCCATCTTTGTACCCAAACCTCAGATTTGTACCTGTGGGTTGCTAGTAGTGTTGATTACTCCTTGTAGTTGATGCTAGTTGGTTTATTTGGTGGAAGATCATATGTTTAGATCCATTGTGCATATTAATACCCCTCTGATCATGAACAATATTATGTCTTGTGAGTAGTTACTTTTGTTCCTGAGGACATGGGAGAAGTCTTGCTATTAGTAGTCATGTGAGTTTGGTCTTCGTTCGATATTTTGATGAGATGTATGTTGTCTCTCCTCTAGTGGTGTCATGTGAACGTCGACTACATGACACTTCACCATTATTTGGTCCTAGAGGAAGGCATTGGGAAGTAATAAGTAGATGATGGGTTGCTAGAGTGATAGAAGCTTAAACCCTAGTTTATGCGTTGCTTTGTAAGGGGCTGATTTGGATCCATATGTTTCAGTCTATGGTTAGGTTTACCTTAATACTTCTTTTGTAGTTGCGGATGTTTGCATTAGAGGTTAATCATAAGTGGGAGGTTTGTCCAATTAAGGGCAGCACCCAAGCACCGGTCCACCCACATACCAAATTATCAAAGTACCGAACACGAATCAGATGATCGTGATGAAATCTAGCTTGACGATAATTCCCATGTGTCCTCGGGAGCGCTTTACCTCATATAAGAGTTTGTTCAGGCTTGTCCTTTGCTACAAAAAGGATTGGGCCACCTTGCTGCGCCTTATTTACTTTTACCGTTTGTCACTTGCTACCAATTACCTTATCACAAAAACTATCTGTTACCTATAATTTTCGTGCTTGCAGAAAATACCTTACTGAAAATTGCCTATCATTTCCTTCTGCTCCTTGTTGGGTTCGACACTCTTATTTATCTAAAGGACTACGATAGGTCCCCTACACTTGTGGGTCATCAACACCCCTGCAGGGTTATGAACTTTCGAAAGCCGTGCTCGCGGTTATGTGTCAGATTGGAATTTGTTAATGTCCGGTTGTAGAAAACTTGACAGAGGATCCGAAATAAAATACACCAACCGCGTGAGTAACTGTGATCGTCTCTTTTCAATTTGAGAAGAGAACACGGTAGGGTTATGTTTGACTCGTAGGTAGTTTAGGATCACTTAGTGATCATTACTAGTTGTGACCGTTGGCGTAGATGCTCATCTTATTCTTGTACTCGTAAATTAGCCACCATACATATGCTCAGCCGCTGCTGCAACCTCACCACTTAATTTCTCCATACCCATTAAGCTTTGCTAGTCTTGATACCCATGGTAATGGGATTGCTGAGTCCTCGTGGCTCACAGATACTACAACAACAGTTGGAGGTACATGTTTCCGATGACTTGGCGTGAGAGCGATGTTTTACTTGTGTTGGAGTTTTTCCTTATTCTTCTTCATCAGTCTTGGGGTAGGTTCCTGGTCGGTAGCCTGGGATAGCAGGATGAATGTCGTTGTGGTTTTCATGTTTACATCCGTAGTCGGATGCCTCGTGTATGATGTTGATGTATTGATGTGGCTATTGTAAGACTTGTATGTATCCTCATTTATTTATGTAATGGTACGATGTAATGATATCCATCTTGCTAAGCGCCCGAAATGCGGTTGTGCCCCAATCGCGAGTTCACCACGTAACCGGGATAGAATCGCATCTTGGGCGTGATAGGTGGCTTCAACGATGAGGCTCTCACGGCATCTCTCAGCCACCTGCTAGACAACAAGGCCTAGGGGAGTTGGGTTTGTTGCCATGACAGACGCCCGCATGGTGCTCTGGCTCAGGAGTTGGCTGGGCAAGCACTACTAATAGAGCTTGTTGCTGGTTACCATGTGCATGATCCTGAATAGCGATGGCGATGACGACGTATATTTTGTGTAGCTAGGGTTTGAAAACAATCTGATGATCTGTATATTTTGGTGAGGTGGTATATACTAACCCCTCAAGATGATCGTGAACTTGCGGTGTTAGGATGACACCCTCTTTTGGATGTGGTGGTAGGATGACACCATAATACTGCTAGGCTAGAACTTTCTATGCCATATGATCATGCATGCTTACTACTTCTACTCCATTGCTTGCTTCTTGATTGTTCTTTTTCTTGGTGCTCCAACTGCTGCTCTTGTGCACTCCTAGGACAAATGGTATGCGGTGTTCATCGGGAGGGCACCAGGGGTTTACAGTTCATGGGAAGCTTGCAGTGAACAAGGTGCAGCTTACAACAACGACCATAGAGGGTTTAAGACTAGGCAGGCGGCAGAAGAAGCTTATGCCAACTACATGCGAAAGCATAGAGTTTACGTTGTTGAAGTTGGCAACATTGCAGTTGCCAACACTACTAGGGAAAACCTTATACATACAATCTTACTAGCAGCGCGGTTTAAAAATGGGTGCTATTGGTACTTAATAGTAGCGCGTGTGGCTAAAGAGGGCTACTGATATACACGTAGCAGTAGCGCGCTAGGAGGAAAGAGTGCTACTACTACAATTGCCACGTCGTCGCCGCCATACTAGGTATAGTAGTAGCGCCTTCTCTGTACAAGCGCTATTGCTATTGGAATTAGCGGTGGTGCTTGTAGCCAACACTCGCTACTGCTAAGTTTAGTCCCCTCCTTGGAACAAAGTTTAGTCCCACCTCGCTCCACGAACAGGGTGTTTACCACCTTAAATATGTTACTTCTCAAACTACCACAACCCCTTGGTCTTCATTGAACTCTATGTGTAGGATTTGTGGCCGCAATATGAGTCCTCACCGGCTTCTAAACCGGTGAGGGACTCATACTTACAATTTATATTCTACACAAAAAGATCATTGATGACCAATGTCTTTTTCTTGTTTTTTTACATGCTTAGCCTTAGCAGTAGCGCATGTCCTCAAAAAAGTGCTACTGCTATCCGGATTAGCAGTAGCGCGTTCCCTGTGCCAGCACTATTGCTATGGTTGCCTTATCCCCAACTTCCTCCCCCGCGCCCGACCTTCTTCTTCCTCTCCTCAGTCCCCGTTGCCTCACTACCTTGCCTCCCCCTCCACCGCATTGTCGTCGCCACC
>LR738715.1:270792977-270811745 GCA_902687465.1 Secale cereale
TCATGGTCCAATACCAGCCCGGTTTCTCTTTCGGCCTGCTAAAGGCACAAAACACAGTTGGGCCATTTACAATACGACCTGACTTTCAGCCTCTTAGCGGCCCATGCTTTTCATGGTCCAGTACAAGCCCGCTGTCTCTTTCGACCTGCTAAAGGCCCACAGTATAGTTGGGCCATATGTAGCCCGAACTTAGTAACGGCCTGTTAACGGCCCGTGAAATCAATTGGGCCCACCTGTTGCCCGCTTCGATGTCAGCCTGTTAACGACAGAGGGCCGACCATTAACTTTCGGCCTGGTAACGGCCCATTAACTTAATGGGCCCACTAAAGTTCGTACATGTCTTTAGGCCAAATTAGATAATTTGAACCCATTACGACGAGTAATTATGCACAGGACCAAAACCGACCAAGCAAAGGTACCGCATACAGGGAAAAACGTTGCACATCCAGCATATATTACAGGAAATTACATCCACCGGGCAATCAAAGACTGATGCCAGTGCAAATAAATGAACAAAACCTAACGACTCTGCACCGTCACAATCTGCAACCTCAGCACGGATGACGCCCATAAGCATGTGGGCAAGTTCTTGCTGCTTTGCTACACTGTCTCAGAAAACATTGATCAGTTGTTGTGTCGCATGACTCTGCACCTCTGATTCCTCCACCATTTCCATCATTCCTTCAGCCATTAATTGGTTCACAAACATACATTTTCTCCGTTGCATTCGAGACAGAGGATACTGAACAGATTCAGATGGCGATTTTGGCAGGCTTGTATTATTGATTGGGGAGAGTGTCTCGACCACTGCATCATAACATAAATTAGGAGGGGAACCAAACATATTAATCATGAGTTATTGGCATATTACCTGGCCTAGATTTATTGGAAAGAAACAATGGGGTTGCCTTGCTGTTTTCAGAGTTTGTCTTCTTATCTTCAGCAGCCTGCACCAAATTAAGACACTAGCATTGCTATCATTGGTCAAGTCAGATAATAGGAAAGCAACATTGGCACAACGAACATTTGGGCAACTAGCCAACACAAAATTAACACAATATGGCACAACTATCATCAGCCAGGTAAGGTAATACGAAAGCAACATTGACACAATCAATGAATGGGCAACCAGAGTAGCACTACAACTCAGTAATGTGCATGATATGAGATAGTACACTCATGCAGCTTAGTATGCAAAACTACCAGGCAGTTTTCTTTACAAAAAACAACATTGGCGCCTTTAACATTTCGCTACAACTAATTTTAGATCAGACAAAGGTTGGATCCACACCGGTTAACAAAATACATGCTGATGTAAAAATATAGTGATATACAATAGGTACTTACATCAACATTGGAACACGGAGAATTCCCGCAAGATATTTTCCTCGAATACAATGCCAATGAAGGAAATCTTCTATCATTTAACCTTATTTTATAAAAGAGAAATGGGTAAGAAACATGTAGAAAATATGATCAGAATGCTATAAAATTTCATGATGCGAGGATACGCACACGCTTCTCAGAATGGAGTTGACATTCTTTTGCTGGACTGGAGCGGACTAGTCCTTTGGCCACTGGAATTTGCTTATTATCAGTGGGAGTTGGGTTTCTCTGTGCTGGAGCAGTATCTATGAAAAATGGAGTTGGTTTATTATCTACTAGCATTTGGATCTTTTGCGAAGATCTGGTTTGTAACCCTTCAGATTCTAACATAGCCGTCTTCCCCTTGCATGCCTTATATAGAAGAATGGTGCTTCAGTTATAAAACATGCTACATCAAAGATGGAATAGGTACCGAAGAATAGAAAGGCATGACATATTGACATGTATTCCCTCCACCCGGAAAAAAATGGATGGGTCTAGGCGTATTTCAGTTCTAGATACATATAGTTTTATCCATTTCTACGACATGTAATCCGGACGGAGGGAGTATGATGTAAGAGCTAGGGATACGACAGGACAACACAGTAAAAAACACTGAAAACCCAGTGCAGAACCAAAGTAATCAAACCAACTGATATGAGATAGTACACTCATGCAACTTAGGATGCAAAACTACCAGGGAGTTTTCCTTACAAAAATCAACATTGTGGCCTTTAATCATACATTTTGCTACAACTAAATTTAGATCAGATAAAGGTTGGATTCACACCGATTAACAAAATACATGCTGATGTAAAAATATATTGATATACAACAGGTACTTACATCTGCATTGGAGTACAGAGAATTCCTGCAAGAATCTTTCCTCACAGACGATACCAGTGCAAAAATTCTTCTATCTGTTAAGTTTATTTTCTAAAAGAGAGATGGGTAAGAAACATGTAGAAAATATGATCACCATGCTATAAAATTTCATGATGCAAGGATACGCACACGCTTCTTAGAATGGAGTTGACATATTTTTGCTGGACTGGAGCGGACTAGTTCTTTGGCCACTGGAATCTGCTTATTATAAGTAGGAGTTGGGTTTCTCTGTGCTGGAGCAGTATCTATAAAAAGTTAAAAACTGGAGTTGGTTTATTATCTCCTGGCATTTGGATCTTTTGCAAAGACCTGGTTTGTAACCCTTCAGATTCTAACATAGTCGTCTTCCCCTTGCATGCCTTGTATAGAAGAATGGTGCTTCAATTATAAAACATGCTACAACAGAGAGATGGAATAGGTACTGAAGAATAGAAAGGCATGACATATTGACATGTATTCCCTCCATCCAGAAAAAAATGGATGGGTCTAGGCATATTTCAGTTCTAGATACATCCTTTTTTATCCATTTCAGCGACATGTAATCCGGACGGAGGGAGTATGGTGTAAGAGCTAGGGATACGACAGGACAACACAATAAAAAACACTAGTTGAATGTAAAACTGTATGCTAGCAGAATACGTACAGAAAAAACTAAGGCAACATACACGTGTATTTTTGGGAAACTAAGATGGCATTGCAACAGAGCACTAGAACATCACTTCAATGTAAAAAAACATGGTATGGTAGACAGATGAAGTACATACTGATGAATAACAACGCATTAGATATTCAGAAGCATGATGTCCAAATTAAGCAGATAACATTGCGATGGAGTAGAATGACAGTACTTGAATTTGAAAACATGTTGTCATGAATGGAATAGGTACTGAAAAACAGGAAGGCATGACATATTTACATGCATGATCAGCATGCTAAGCACATGGCATTGCAACAAAGTAGATACACTCTAGGACATTATATGCATGTTGTACCCATATCACGGGCTAAGTTAGAGCAAGGACCTTGTGGGGTGATGAGGATTGAACATCTTTCTGCAAGTCTTCTGAAGAACTGCCTTTACATGTTCCATCATATTGGGTATCATTGATATGAAGTTTATTTGCCTTTACATTAATCCGTGAGGTTCTTGTGGATATATCAATGTGTGCAATTATATCTGGCATGCATGGAAGACAACTAGTAGTTAGATTTATGTAATTAGTGCCTGTAGGAGACGACATAAATAGTAGGACCGGGATTAACTAGCAGCAACATGTCTCAAAAACTAAAGGGAGAACACGGATGAAAGCTACAAAATATGTATCATTTGTACTCGAGATTAACTAGATGGCACACACAAGTATTAAAGAACAACATAGGTAATACTAGAAGTGGTATAATACTATAATCACCAGACTGTGGGATAGCATTGGCTGATGGATGATAACTATGGAACAATGTTACCTAAAGAACAAGTATCTTAGCTGAAGTATGGAACAACTTTAACTCCTGAACAAGACCCATAAGAGATCAACATGAATATATAGTGAAATGTGATAATCTATTTTCCATGCTTAGATGAATAACAAAACCATAAATGTTGCACACAAGTAAGAGGAGGGTACAACATATCTGGCCGCCATCCATAGGAGTGAGCATCATGTGCTGACTTGTCGATGGCCCTGCAGTTGTTGTGGATGTCCATGTCGGGCACGCGCATTCGATACAGGGAACTATTGAGTGGGGACTATTGCTCCCTTCTGGTGTATGCTTCCCTTGTTGGAGCAGCTGCGGTGAGTCGGAAGATGGTATGGCTGAGGATGCAGATAATGCATAATGTTAAGAATGCAACATCTCTTTGATCTCAAGATATACACTAAGAGATCAACAACAAGGTATGAGAGTGGTCAGACGTCTGTTGACTGAGACTAAATTGGGGTCATATGATTTTATTTTATTTTGGTACTGTCCGATCTACGTCGGATGGCTTGATGGCCGTCTTGTGCCTCCCGACTGACACTGTTAGGAATCTTCCCCGAAGAGCCAGCGGCCAACGGCAGAGCAGCTTGCCTCCGCCGCCCGTGGCCCCGGCCAAAACCCCGCTTGCGGCCCCACCGCACTACCGTGGTTGCGCCGCCCTCGGGCCAATCCACAAAGACTCCCCATCATCTAGATCCGGCGGCACCAGTACCTTGAACCCACGCAACTCTAAGATAGCCATCTAAGCGCTGATTCCGCCACGAACTTGCGGCCCCGCACCCTTACGTTAGACACCAGCCAACCGCCAGCCTAGGAGCTCCGCCGCCTCGAGGGGTGCTGCTTCCCATTGGGAATTGATTAGACCAGAATAAAAATTCAGACAACTGACGCCTAAATAAAGTGATTTGAGATGAGGGTGCGACCTATCTGATGGCATGGTGAAGTAGGTAGGTCCAACTGCCGAGTCGGTTTGGCCGGCGCGGTTGCGGTGGCCACGGGAAAGCAGGACGGTGCACCTAGCCCCACGGTGGGCGCCAAATGTCGGGGTTTTGGGACGACATATGCCAACGGATGGCTTATCAAGCATGGGGTCAAAAGAACGTCGCCGGGCTCAGGAAGCGGGATAAAGCGAAACTTAGGATGCCTACGGATCTTAACCAGGTTCGGGGCTCTCCGAGGAGATAACACCCCTAGTCCTGCTCTGCGGGGGCTCTGCGTCATGACTGATAGCACTAAAGTAGCTACAAGATTGCTCCTTGAGCTGTGTGGTTCAAAGGAAAAGGATGAACAAGGCTAGCTCACCTCCTCTCTCTATCCAGGGTTTAACCTTGTGATCTTCCAACTAGCCAACCCCTCCTCATGGAGGACCCTGGGGGGTTTATATAGGCCTACCCGCAGGGGTACAATGGTAATCTCGACGGTGTGGCCCCCAGCCGTCAGTGTCTGCTGGGGCCGGCTTTACCGCCTGTTTGCCCCCTCGTGATTGTTATTCACTATGGAGGTGCCTCTGCTGACGACAGCCTCGTTGAGAAGGAAATGGCTACAGTACCATTGCCTCCCGCCGTACGCTGCCACCTCGCCCCGTCCTGTCATCTTGATGAGGCTCGGACTTCTAGGGTGGAGTTTGCCGTCTGCTACCAAGCGGCCGTCTCCCCTGGCTGTCTGCCAGGGGTGGCTTGTTCATGAGCTTACCCGCTGACCGATGGGGCCAACCACCTGCTGGCCCTGCCGTTTGCGGGTAGTGGGATCATGGCCTCCTCTGACCGATGCTTGGTCACGAGCAGCGTGGCTACAGTGATCCGCCGCTTAGGAGATATTCCCAAGGTACATGGTCACTGTAGCCACGTCCTTATCGATCTTCTAAGGACATGTTCTCCTGTAGCCACGCCTCCGTGCGTAGGGGTCCCCCCTGCGTGCCTCCTGGGGAAGGAGTGCGGGGCCGTCTGCTGGCTGGTGGTGCTGATGTCGCCGCCTGTTGGGTCCCTGCCGCCTGCTGGCAGCCGGCTCCTAGGGCAGGCTACCCTAGGAGGCGGCTCGAGGAGCAGACGGCCGCAGCGAACCAAGCGACTGTGATTTGTCTTAAAATACCAAGGGTAGGCGCCGAGGGTACCCATGGTCAATATCTCCAACAGTAGTCCCCGAAGCTGGTGGAACTCCAAGGTGGGTGCTGGAGGTGCTGAGGGGTTCCAGCAGCTTCCCCTCCCAGGCAAGCCCATCGTCCTTCACTTGTCCGCCTAAGATTTCCGTTTGCCGTCAGCCGGCCCAGCGCCACTGGAGCCGGCCCCAAGCAGCCGAACTGTCATCTCAGAGTCTTCGGCGAGAAGGCGCCGCCTGGTCAGCAGACAGTCGAACAGGCCCACAGACCGTTGGCAGCGCCCGCGCGTCACCGTCCTGTTGCATCGGCCTGCCAGCCCACGCGCGTGACATGACATAACAGTGGGCCGGGGCCCGCCACTAAGGGCCTCGGGCCCCGCGCGGATCCACAGTGGCAGGGGTAATTGATTACCCTCCCACGCGCATTTAATGCGCGCGGATTAGGCGCGAGAAAATCGGGGGTCGTGCGGGACGTGGAGCGGTTAATCCCGCGCCCGCCCCCTCGCCTTCGACGCCTGAGCCTATATATAGGCCGGGGAGAGGGCTGGCGCCGTTCTCTCGCTCACTCTCCCCCATCATTCATCTTCTTTCTCGCCTCCCTCGTCGCCGTCACAGCGAACCGCCGCCCGAGCCATGTCTAGTCCAGCGCCTCCCCGACACCACGGCCAATGGGACGGCAGCGAGGTCTTGCAAGAGCATGTGGACGTCCTCCAACGGTCGCGGAAGCTGCCGCCGGCCGACAGGGTCGCCGTGCGCCTGGCGCCGGTGGCGGAAATCAGACCGGCCCCGCAACAAGGCGAGCGGGTCATCTTCCGCTCGCACTTTCCGTGCGGGTTCGGCCTGCCGGCGAGTGGCTTCTTCCGCTTGTTCCTTGACTTCTTCCACATCCAGCCTCACCATCTGACGCCAAACACGGTGATGACTATTTCTTCCTTCGTTGTTCTCTGCGAGGCTTACCTCGGCATCCTCCCCACCTTGAGCTCTGGACGGAGCTCTTCTACGTGAAGCTCGGCACCGTCGTCCAGAGCATGGCCGCCCAGTGCGGGGCGTGTATCGCGGTGAAGCGCACTAGGGCGAAGAACTTCTTCCCGGCGCCGAAGCTCGTGGGGTCGGTGAAGCAATGGCAGAAGACGTATTTCTACGTCTCCAATGTCGACCCCGAGCAAGATTTTGTCTGCCTGCCGGAGTGGGTGCCGGGGCCGCCTGCCGAGCCTCGGGACTCCTGGAGGACCCGGCCCGTCGCCCTTACTGAAGGCGCCTCCGTCGCCCTGCGCCGTCTCCGGGAGCTGAGAGACGACGAGGGCCTGGACTTCGCAGATCTGCTGCTGACGTTTGCCGAGCGTCGGGTGCTGCCGCTGCAACACCGTCCCCACCTCATCTGCGACATGAGCGGGCGCCGGGACCCCAACCGGACTTGCACCAAGCCCCTGCCCTACGGGGAGGAGGCCCGGCTGGTGAACCATATCTCCAGTTTCCAGGTCTCCGACTCCGGCTGGGCCTTCGGCAAGGTGGCGTACAGCCGCAGCAACCAACCGCCCGCAGTAAGTTTCTCATCCTTCTGTTTTCTTTCTTCTTTATCCGGCTGCTGTAGCCGTCTGGTGCTAATACGTTGTTCAGATTTTCCTAGGCCAGCCGACACCGGGCTCCAACCAACTAGGCCGCCCCCTAGAGCCGGATCGCTCCCAGAGCGATACGAGTGACCCCGATCTTGGGGCCGCCGCCACCATGGAGGAGGAAGAGGTGACGGGCGGCGGGGACCAGCTGTCGGGCGCCCTGCCAGAAGGCGGCCTCGAGAGCTGGCCGGACGATGACGAGGAGATGGAGGAGGCACCCGTCCGCGCCCGCCAGCAGGCAGGGTCATCTGGCACAGCCGGCGGTGGGAAGCGGCGGTCCTCGTCAGGGCCGACTGGTGCCCCACCCAAGAAGCTCCGGCTGTCGATCGCCGCCACGAGGCGTCGGGAGGCGGCGGCCAGGGCAAATGTGCCGAAGAAGCCCAAGGCCAGGCCGGTTGTGTCCGGGTAAGTATCCTTCATTCTTTCTTTGCATGTTTATTCATTTTTCATAATAGATCCCTTCTTGCTTGATTCTTCGTTTCCTTGGGACGTCCGTGCAGTGCACCGCTCTCCCTCTTGCGGGTGCCAGCGGGCTCCGTAGTGGGAGGCCCAGATGCCCCTCCTTCGCCCCCTCGCGTGGATCCTGCCGCCGCGCTCCGGGAGGCGACAGAGAGGAACGCCCGCGAGGCACGTGCGGAGAGCGAAGCCATGGAGCGTGAGCGAGCGGCGGCCGATGCCGCCGCCCAGGCGGAGGCCGAAGCCGCCAAGAAGGCCGAGGCAGACGCCGCCCACGTCCGAGAGCGGGGAAAGGGCCCCCAGCAGCCAGCGGGCCACGTCGTCCGCCCGGCGTCAGGGTCTCAGGAGCCATCTGCCCAGGCGCCGGCTGCTGACGAGCAGCCGGCTCCAGGCGATGGGGGAGACGAGTGCGTCATCTTGGAGACGCCGCCTCCACCCCCCGCACCGCCTGCTGGGGAGCAGGGCAGCCGGCCAATGGGGACGGAGGTGCCGCCGGTTGGGGCCGTGTTGGTGACTGACCCGCAACCGGTCCCCCGAGGCCCAGCCCGCCGGCGCCTCGCGAGGGCGGCTTCTATGCCCCAGCAGGTGGAGGTCGGCGGGGCCAGCTTGTCCGCGCCGAAGAACGAGGCGACCAACGTGGCGCCATCGAGCTGGAGATTCGGAGGAGGCGGCGCGTGGATCGTCGCGTTGTGGGACGTCCTGGACCGCATGAACTCCTTGTGCAACGTCGTGCAGACGGCGATGCAGGAGTTCATCGCCAAGTGGTCCTCCGTTCGGGTAAGTGTGCTTCGTTTTCTTCTGTTTTTTTATTCCTTCAATTTCTTCCGTGGGGGTGCGTCAGCGCACCCACTGGGTGTAGTCCTCGAGTTCCGAGCCGGCTGCTGAGCAGGCGGCTTGGAACTCCAAAGTGTACATCCAGATCTGATCTTGCTTCTTGTTGCAGGAGTACCACAACCTTCGCGTGGCCTCCTACAACGCTCATCGCCAGGAGCTGGCGCAGCTGCAGGCTGCCTTGGTAGACAGCCGAGGTGAGTGCCTCCTCTTCTCCTTGCGGGGGCGCGTCAGCGCACCCGCTGGGTGTAGTCCTCGAGTTCCGAGCCGACTGCTGAGCAGGCGGCTTGGAACTCCAAGGTTATATTTTTTGCTGCTGACCATTGTTCTTTTTCTTTCTCCCTTGCCAGCGGTCGCAGCCGGCCTCCGCAACCAGCTGGGCGAGGTCCAGACGGAGCTGGCCACTAAGGAGCGGTAGCGTGGTCTCGTCGCTCAGGACCATGACCGCCTGGCCAAGGAGCTGTCGGACCAGGCGGCGGCTCACAAGACCGAGCTCGACAAGATGTCTGATGCTGAGTCCCTTCTGCGGGCCGAATTCGAGACTGAGCGCTCGAATTGGGCCGAGAAGGAGGCGGCTCTCCAAGACGGTTATGTAGCCATTGGAGACATGGTCGACGGTGAGACGTCTACCCTTTTATTTTGTTTCCGCCGTTTGCAGCAGCCATCTTTCTTTTCTTCTGATCTTTTTTCTAGTCGTGGCAAAGTTATTCCCGGGCTACTCTATGGCCGCCACCCAGGCCATCGAGGACGAGCGTGATGCGAGGCGCCAGGCGGGCCGAGCGATCGCACCCAACGCGCCCAGGACCCCGGCCGAGGAGCTTCTTGCCATTCGGGTGCGTCTTCTGCCAGTCCGCCGTCTTCTTCGCCGGTTGCAGCGTGCCGGCGCCCATGTCGTGGCCCCCCTCTGGCCAAGTGTGCCAATGCTCCGCACCCCCAGTCGGACGGCCGCCTGGCTGGAGGCGGCCGTCCAGCGCTTCGAGGCCTGGAAGGGCTCCGCAGCAAGGGCTGGCGCGCGGACCGCCCTGGAGTTCGCCAAGAGCTGATATCCTGGCCTGAGCCTTGAACAGCTGGAGACCTTCCGCGCGGAGGCCCAGCCGGAGCTGGCTGCTGAGCAGAAGGAGCTCGTCCAGCGTGCTGCCGCCCTCGCTGAATACGCCGACACGTCCTTCTTCATCCCGGAGTTGGATGACAGGGGCCATGTGGTGCCGCCTGGTAACTTCGGGCTGGACTTGGTGGCGTCGGAGGAGCCGGACGAAGAGATCGCCTCCAGCGAAGGTGATGAAGACGAGGAAGGCAGCGACGGGGAGACCAGCTCCCAGGAGGCGGACCCAGCGGCCAGTCGCCAGCCTGACCAGTCCTCAACAGGCGGACCAGGAGTGATGGCCCGCCTGTTGCAGGAGACGGCCAGACCGAGACCCACCAAGCGGCCTCCCCGGAAGCCGGCTCCGTCGTGCCACCTTCCCAGCCTGCTGCTCCTTAAGTTTTTTGTTTGCATCTTCTGCTTCTATGTAAGACTTGTAGGGTTAATCCGAACAATTCCACCCGCTGGGTGTATTAGTAAGTTAATACTGCAAGGCGGCTTTTGATGCCTTTTGGATGTAAATATTCTTTTTAATGCTGCATCGTTTTTATGCAATTATGCCGAGTCCTAGGATTAGCCTTGCCCTAGTTTCCTTGTGGCGATTTTCTCCTTGCCGACTCCTTGAACTGCCGTCCTGCCAGCCAGACAGCCACTCTGTGGTTCTGTGGCTGGGTCAGGGACTTGGCTGTTTTCGGGGTGGGCAAGTATCTCGCCTTCTGGAAGACGGTCTGGCCAAGCCTAGAACCGGCTGACCAGCTGGCTGTTAGTGTGAAGGGCCGGCTGGCCCTATGTCTTTTTTCCTTAGCCATTTTTCATGTGGGCACCATTTCTTGCCTTTGGCTCCTGCCAGCCGGACAGCCGCGTTCTACGAGTCTGTGACTGGATGCGGGAGAGGACTTGGATGCCATCACATTACTTGTTTGACTTTTTAAGGAGAATTCCCTAGACATAGGGCTAGGCGGCCAGTCCCCGGGCCGTCTGCTAGGCTCCGGTGCCGGACAAAGGAGTGAACAATAATCATTCACAGGCATAATTCTTATCATATAGATAAAGGGTTGGGCAGTCCCCGAGAACTCCTCGGGGTTCCCACTGATTCTCAAAATACTTAAGATAGCACGACACATACTGTCTTTTAGCTATAAAAGCAACGAAGAAGGTTTGCGTTCCATGGGCGCTCCGACTCCTTGCCCGAGTCGTCTCTCTTGCGCGCTCTTGGCTTCTGGGCGTCGATGAGGTAGTAGGCATCGGTGCCCAGTACCTTGCTGACGATGAACGGTCCTTCCCAAGGAGCCGAGAGCTTGTGCTGGCCGGCTGTTCGCTGGATCAGCCGGAGCACAAGGTCTCCCTCGCGGAAGGAGCGTGGCTTCACTCGCCGGCTATGATAGTGGCGGAGACCCTACTGGTAGATGGCGGAGTGGCTGAGTGAGCTTGTGCTGGCCGGCTGTTCGCTGGATCAGCCGGAGCACAAGGTCTCCCTCGCGGAAGGAGCGTGGCTTCACTCGCCGGCTATGATAGTGGCGGAGACCCTGCTGGTAGATGGCGGAGTGGCTGAGTGCTACCAGCCGGGCCTCCTCCAGCAAGTCCACGCCGTCTTCGCGTGCTTCTTTGGCTTCGGCTTCCGTATACATGGTGACGCGAGGTGAGTCAAACTCAACGTCCGTTGGGATGACGGCCTCGGCCCCATAGACGAGGAAGAAAGGAGTGAACCGGTGGATTTGTTCGGAGTGGTTCTGAGGCTCCACAGGACAGACGGCAGTTCTTTGATCCAGCAGCCGGCCGACCGCCCCAGAGGTTCGACCAGTCGGGGCTTGATGCCGGATAGGATGAGGCCATTGGCGCGCTCGACTTGGCTGTTAGACTGTGGGTGGGCACCAGACGCTAGGTCCAGTCGGATGCCCTGAGTTGCACAGAAACGGGCAAGTGCGCCTTTGGCAAAATTTGTGCCGTTGTCGGTGATGATGCTGTGAGGTATACCATACCGGACTGTGATGTCTGCGATGAACGTTACAGCAGTTGGGCCATTGAGTTTCTTGATTGGCTTGGCCTCGATCCACTTGGTGATTTTATCTATTGCCACGAGCAAGTGCATCAGGCCTCCTCTGGCAGTCTTGAAAGGTCCTACCATATCCAGACCCCAGACGGCAAATGGCCAAGTGATCGGAATAGTCTTGCGTGCAGAAGCCGACAGGTGTTGCTTGGAGCTAAAGCGTTGGCATCCGTTGCACTTTCTTACCAAATCTTTGGCATCATCCAAAGCAGTCAGCCAGAAGAAACCATGGCGGAAAGCTTTGGCCACGAGAGACCTTGAGGCCGCGTGGTGGCCGCATTCCCCTTGGTGAATGTCCTTCAATATGGCCAGCCCTTTTGTTGCTTCTACACAGCGCTGGAAGATGCCCGTCGCACTCCTTGTGACGAGCTCTTTGTTGACAATGGTGTAAGCTGAGGCTCGTCGTTAAACTTGTCGTGCCGAAGTTTCTTCTGCTGGCAGCTCTCCTTTGAGCAGGAATGTGAGGATTGGCTGTGCCCAAGACGGCGGTGAGACTCCAGTTGCTTCGGCCAGAGAGACCAGGGTGGTTGGGCTGGGAGGTGGAGGGCTGGGCTGAGCCGCCTGCTGTGCATCCGAAGTCCCCAAGCCGTCTGCTGGAGCCGGCGCCTCCTGGTCGTCTGCTGGAGCAGTCCCCGCGCCAAGAGCTGGCGCGGCTGTAGGTGGTCCATCTGTTGGAGTTGGAGTGTCGTGGCCGCCTGCTGGGGCAGTCTCTGGGCCAGCAGCCGAAACCGCGAGGCCACCTGCCCCGGGGTCGGCTGGTATGAAGATTGACTCCGACTCTTGTGAAGGCTTGATAGACGGTTTGCGCAGGCATTGGAGAGATACGCCAGCTGGTATTGCTTGGCGGGTGGAGCCGATTCGTGCCAAGGTGTCCGCTTGCATGTTATCAGCTCGTGGCACATGGAGGAACTCGCAGCCATCAAAGTGTCCACTGATCTGCTGGACGAGGAAGCGATAGCTTGCCATGTTTGCGCCCTTGGCGTCCCAGTCCCCAGACGACTGCTGGACAACCAAATTTGAGTCACCGTAGCACAGCACTCGGCGGATGCCAATCTCCTTGGCCATCCGGAGCCCGTGGATAAGTGCCTCATATTCGGCCACATTGTTGGAGGCGGCAAAGTGGATCTGCAGGGTGTACTTGAGCTTGTCGCCTTTGGGGGAGGTGAGGACGACGCCGGCTCCCAGGCCGGTGCGCATCTTTGACCCGTCAAAGTGCATCCGCCAATGGGTTGAGTCTGGCACATGCGGCAGGTACTGGGTTTCGGCCCAATCGATTAGGAAGTCAGCCAATGCTTGCGACTTGATGGTAGTGCGTGGCTGGTAGAAGATGGTGAAGGGGGCCAGCTCGATGGCCCACTTGGCCACTCTTCCTGAGGCATCTCTGTTCCCCATGATTTCAGCAAGCGAGGCCGTGCAGACGACCGTGACAGAATGCTCTTGGAAGTACTGCTTGAGTTTCTTGGCAAGGCTCTGCCGTCTTCTGGGCGCTCGACCACAATGACAGTGCTGACCACCCAGCTGGTGGCGGCTATGTAAAGGAACATGGGTTCCTTGTCTGCTAGTGCCGCCAGGACAGGCGGGGTGGATAGCAGTCGCTTGAGCTGCTGGAAAGCTTCGTCTGCCTGGTCGTTCCACTCGAAGCACATGGTCTTCTTCATCAGTTGGTACAGGGGGAGTGCCTTTTCTCCCAGCCGGCTGATGAAACGGCTGAGAGATGCCAGGCATCCCGTGAATCTCTGGACATCTCGCACACGGGTTGGTCGTTCAATCCTCTCAATGGCTTTGATCTTTGCGGGGTTGCACTCAATGCCGCGTTCGGATACCAGGAAGCCAAGGAGCTGGCCTGCTGGTACCCCAAAGACGCATTTCTCCGGGTTTAGCTTAATCCGAAAGCGGCGTAGGTTCTCAAATGTTTCATGGAGATCCTCTAGAAGGGTTCCTCTCTTCTCCGTCTTCACCACAATATCGTCCACGTAAACGTGGGCGTTCCTGCCAAGCTACTTGAGGAGACACTTCTGCATGCAACGCTGAAAGGTGGCGCCGGCATTTCTCAAGCCGAACGTCATGGTCAGGTAGCAGAAGGCCCCAAACGGCATGAGGAAGGCGGTCTTCAGACGGTCAGCTGGATCAAGCTTGATTTGATGGTACCCTGAATAAGCATCAAGGAAAGACAGCAGCTCACATCCGGCTCTGGAGTCGATCACTTGATCTATTCGTGGCAGAGCAAACGGGTCTTTAGGGCAACCTTTGTTTAGGCTGGTGTAATCAATGCACATGCGCCATTTGTTGTTCCTCTTCAGCACTAGGACTGGGTTCGCTAGCCACTCGGGATAAAAGACTTCCATGATGAAGCCGGCTGCAAGCAGGCGGGCGACTTCCTCCCCAACGACTCTTCTCTTCTCTTCTAACAGGCGGCGCAGCGGCTGCCTGATAGGCTTTGCATCTTCTCTCACGTGTAGCTTGTGCTCGGCGAAATCCGTCGGGACACCAGGCATGTCCTTGGGGGACCACGCAAAGATGTCCCGATTCTCACGGAGGAATTCGACGAGCTCGCTTTCCTATTTGTTGTCTAGGTTTGACCCTATGACAGCAAATCGCTCCGGGTTAGATGGGTCCAAGGAAATCTTCTTTGTGTCCTTGGTTAGCTGGAACGAGCCTTGCAACTCTGCCTCCCTGTGATCGGCTGGTATGGCCGGCTGCTCGCCAGCCATTGCCACCAGCCGCTCCAGACGGCGCCTTTCCTCTGCCACAACAAGGGTTTCTGCCAGGCGACTGCTGGCCGTTGCGCATGCAATGGACTTCTTGTAGTCCCCAGCTATGGTGATTATGCCCTTGGGACCAGGCATCTTCATCTTGAGGTAGGCATAGTGGGGGACTGCCATGAACTTTGCAAGAGCTGGCCGGCCCAAGATCACGTGATAGGGGCTTTCCAGGTTCACCACTTCAAACCAGACTGGCTCTCTCCGGAAATGCGTCTTGTCACCAAACAAGACATTGACCCTGGCCTTGCCGATTGGTGAGCAAGAGAGGCCTGGCACAATGCCATGGAACACGGTCCTGGTAGGTTGAAGCTGCTTCTCTTTGATGCCCAACTTCTGCATGGTGTCCCGGTACATGATGTTGATGATGCAGCCGCCGTCTACCAGTGCTCGGGAGAAACGACAGGCCCACCTGTCAGTGGAGAGAGTGGCGTCCAGGACCAAGGCATAGGCCCATGGAGATGGCATGACAGCCGGGTGATCCTCTTGGCTCCATCTAACAGGCCTTTCAGACCAGTGCATGAATTCTGGGTTCTTGACGGCAACAGTGTTGACTTCTCTGCACTGCTGGCGCCGGCTGTGCCTATCATCCGTCTGGCTGGTGAAGACAACATAGGCTCCATTTTCTTCTGGGAATTCGTCCTGGACCTGGCCGCCAGGACGGGCAGCCGGCGGATTAGGAGGCGGGGCCGGCTGTCCAGCAGGCGGCGGTGGCAGAGCTTCTCCCCTCGCAATTCTTGTGAGCCAATGACACTTTCGTGTGGTGTGGTTGGAAGGCTTCGCACCGCTGTGGAACTTGCAGGGGGCGTCCAAGGCTTGATCAAAGGAAAAGGCCGGTTGCCACACCGGTTTGCCGCCCTTCTAGCGCTTGGGTCCTGCTTGAGCTTCTGGCTGCTGTCCATCAACCGCTGCCACCAGCGGGCTATTGGCAGCTGGCGCCTGGGCCTTGCGCTTCTGGTCGCTGGTCTGCTGGCGTCGGCTGGATTCCCCTGCCGGCGTCTTGGAAGTTGGAGGCGTCATCTTGCCAGAAGCATCCACTTGCAGCTCGGTTTTCATGGAGGAGTCAGCGGTGGCATACTTGTCTGCTATGCTCAACAGTTCATCCAACGTGGCCAGCTCGTCGCACAGGAGCCGGTGTTTGAGTAAGGTGCCTTCTCTGCACCCGACCGTGAAATACTCGATGGCTTGTACCTCGTGCACTCCTTCACTGGAGTTTCGCAGCTCTTCCCAACGCGTCAGATAGTCACGGGCCGACTCATCTGGGCCTTGGACACACAAGGAGAGCTGACGCGGCTTGGGAGGGCGCTTGTAGGTGCTGGTGAAGTTGCGAGTGAAGGCGTCGGTGAAGTCTAGCCAGCCGTTGATGCTGTTGGGCTTGAGGCTGTTCAGACACGTCCGAGCCGTGCCCTGGAGCATGAGGGGCATGTACTTCACCGCGACACGCCTGTTGCCGGTGGCGATGCTGACAGCCGTGGAGTAATCCACAAGCCAGTCCTCTGGTTTCACTGATCCGTTGTACTTGGGGGTGTCTCTGGGGAGTGAGAAGCCCTTGGGAAAAGGCTCGTTGCGAATGTGAGGGCCGAAGCAGGCCGGACCGAGGTCATCTTCTTCTTCAACCGCCTGGGAACGAGCCAGATGGTCCAGGCGGTGGCGGGCGTCGTTCTCCCCAACACCCTTGCGGCGGCCTAAGCGGACTGCCAGAGAGGGGTGGTCAACAGGCAGAGGAGACACGCGCCTGTCCCGCCTGGGAGGAGGCGGATGCTCCCCTCGCCGTTCTACGGCCCTTGGGCGGCCGTCCTCGTCGCGCTCGATGGTGACGCGAGTCTACCGGCTACGGCTGGCAGCGGGCTCTGAGTTTCGCCGGTTGGTGGCACCGACTGTTGGAGAGCGGGACGTGGCTCCTTGCTCCCGCTGAAAAGGGCGGTTGTCAGCGTGTGCGCCCGCCTCTGATACCCGGCAACGGGCCTCCTGCTGCATGGCAGCAGCATCGAGGAGCTGGCGGGCATGCTGCGTCACGCAACGAAGCTCGTCTCCCTCTAAGTGGCCCATCTCATCGACTGCCGCCTGGGCAGCCCATAGGTTCTCCGATGGAGTGAGGTACACAGGCCGCGGGGCCCCCAGCATGTCTGCTAGCAGCCCGCCGCGATCGCGGACAGCGCCGGCTCGGCTAGGCTCGCCAGCAGCCGGCGTGCCAAAAATGGTGTGGTCCATTTCACGACGGTAAGCTTAAGTGAGGCGTCGGGAGGCAGCCAATATGTTAGCGCTGTCGAGGAGCGAAACGCGGAGCGCCTCCAACATTGCGCCGTCTGCCCCCGCCGCGACAGGGGCGGCGAGGTGTTGCAGAGCGGCCTCGAGCGGGTCTGGGCCCGTCTGCACGATGGTTCGCCGTGGTCGGTGACGAGCACCTACGCGATGATGCTGATGGTGCTGCAGATTGGAAGAACGGGAAGAGGGTCGTTGACGATCTCCACGTGCTCGGGGAAGGAGTCGACCGGCCCTGCGTCGAGGTCGACGATCATGTCTACCGATGGGTCGGAAGAGCCCACTGACTCCACGTCAGCGGCGCGCTCATCGACGAGGTGGAGCTTGTCGAGGAGCTCGACGAGGAAGCTCTCCGGCGCCACTGGCTCGGCCGCCGGAGAGAGTTCATCGAGGATGCGGGCGGCACCGAGCAGATCGGCGAGCCCGCTCGCGGCGCATGTAGCCTCAGTGCTGCGAAGCATCCCGGTCTCCACGCCAGCAGGCATGCCGGGCTGGCTACTCTCGCCAAGAAGGAACAATGTTCCCGTCCAGAACATGTCTCCGGACGACGGTGCACCTAGCCCCACGGTGGGCGCCAAATGTTGGGGTTTTGGGACGACATATGCCAATGGATGGCTTATCATGCATGGGGTCAAAAGAACGTCGCCGGGCTCGGGAAGCGGGATAAAGCGAAACTTAGGACGCCTACGGATCTTACCCAGGTACGGGGCTCTCCGAGGAGATAACACCCCTAGTCCTGCTCTGCGGGGGCTCCGCGTCATGACTGATAGCACTAAAGTAGCTACAAGATTGCTCCTTGAGCTGTGTGGTTCAAAGGAAAAGGATGAACAAGGCTAGCTCACCTCATCTCTCTATCTAGGGTTTAACCTTGTGATCTTCCAACTAGCCAACCCCTCCTCATGGAGGACCCTGGGGGTTTATATAGGCCTACCCCCCAGGGGTACAATGGTAATCGCGACGGTGTGGCCCCCAGCCGTCAGTGTCTGCTGGGGCCGGCTTTACCGCCTGTCTGTTGGGGCCCGCCGCCCGCGGGCCCCTCATGATTGTCTTTCACCGTGGAGCTGCCTCTGCTGACGACAGCCTCGTCGAGAAGGAAATGGCTACAGTACCATTGCCTCCCGGCGTACGCTGCCGCCTCGCCCCGTCCTATCATCTTGATGAGGCTCGGACTTCTAGGGTGGAGTTTGCCGTCTGCTACCAGGCGGCCGTCTCCCCTGGCCGTCTGCCAGGGGTGGCTTGGTCATGAGCTTACCCGCTGACCGATGGGGCCAACCGCCTGCTGGCCCCGCCATTTGCGGGTAGTGGGATCGTGGCCTCCTCTGACCGATGCTTGGTCAAGAGCAGCGTGGGTACAGTGATCCGCCGCTTAGGAGATATTCCCAAGGTACATGGTCACTGTAGCCACGTCCTTATCGATCTTCTAAGGACATGTTCTCCTGTAGCCACGCCTCCGTGCGCAGGGGTCCCCCCGGTGTGCCTCCTGGGGAAGGAGTGCGGGGCCGTCTGCTGGCTGGTGGTGCTGATGTCGCCACCTGTTGGGTCACTGCCGCCTGCTGGCAGCCGGCTCCTAGGGCAGGCTACCCGAGGAGGAGACTCGAGGAGCAGACGGCCGCAGTGGACCAAGCGGTTGTGATTTTTCTTAAAATACCAAGGGTAGGCGCCGAGGGTACCCATGGTCAATATCTCCGACACGCTCCGGCGCCGTGAACAACGACGGGGGTGAATCGGTTCTGATACGGTTCACGCGGCCGTCGTCGAGGTAGCTCCAGCAGCACGGAGTAAGAGGCACACGGCCCAGTGGACGACGGCAAATGGACAGCGTCTGCGGCAATAGGGAGGAGGGCGGCTGTGAAATTGGTGCAGTGGGGGCGCCATGGAGGAGGGGTTGAGGTTTCG
>LR738715.1:270817684-270830058 GCA_902687465.1 Secale cereale
CACCCGGCTTCCTCGAGCCTCGCCGCCCCACTTCTCTGCAACGCCGGTGAGGCTCCGGCCTCTCCTCCTTTCCCGTCCGTGAGGGTCCCCGTAGCCACTTGCCCGATGCCGTACCCGTCCGCTCCGTCCGCTCGTCTCACGCGCGCCTGCGCAAGGCTCGACTACACCGCACCGCCGCGCCTCGCCACCCCCGCACGCACGCACGCCCGCCCGACTCCCCTCTGCCCGCACCTGAGCCACCCGCCGTGCTCCCTGTCGCGCCCCGTGCACGCTGTGGCCACCCAGCTCGCCCGCGCTGCCGCCACAGCCCCGCTCCCGCCGTGCTGCGCTGCTGCTCCCGCTCTGCGCTGCTGCTGCTCGCCGCGCCGTCAACCACCGCCCGCTGCCCGCGTTGCTTATCCTGCCGCGGCTCTACTCTCCCTTTCCCGCCCTGCCAGTGCTCCCGGCAGCTGCGCTGCTGCGTGCGCGCGCGTTCAACTCCGGTACCCCGCCTCCGCCCGGCTGGCCGGCGGCCGCGCCCCGCCTCCGCCCGTCGCTTCCTGCGGGTGAGCGCCCTGCGCCCTGGCACCCGCCCCGTCGTGCCCGACCCGATAGGCCACTGGCCCTATGACAAAGGGGGCCCCACGCCCCTAGAATAAAAAAAGAAAGAATTAAAAATAATAATAAAAATAATAAATTAATTATAATTAATTAATTAAACTTAATTAATTCTATTAATTAACTATTAAACCTAATTAACCTACTAACTAATCTAATCAGACAGTTAGTTAGTTTGTTAGTCAATGACAGGTGGGTCCCACTAGACCAGTAGGACAGGTTTGACTCCAGTCAACCACACTGTTGACTGCTGATGTCACACCCACGTCATGCTGACGTCACCCCATACTATTCTGGATAACGTTAGATTTAAATAAATAAATAGTTCCAGAAATTGAGGAAAACTTTGAAAAAACATATAAAATAAACCGTTACTCGGATGAAAATGTTTTATATATGAAAATCGCTCAGAACGACGAGACTAATCCGAATACGCAGACCGTTCGACCGCCACACATTTCTATCATACCGAACGTGCAACATTCCCCCTCCGTTTCATCCGCCCGAAAACGCGAAACACCGGGAATACTTTCCCGGATGTTTCCCCCCTTCGTCGGTATCACCTCCTACCGCGTTAGGTCACACGTAGCACCGCTTTTTGCCATGTTATGCTTTGTGTTACAATTGTTTGCTTTATATTTATTGTTTCTTCCCCCTCTTCTCTCCGATAGACATCGGAACTGAGATCATTGATGCTTCGGTGTTCGACTACGGCTGCGATTTCGAAGATTCCTTTCGTGTGCAGAGCTTCCAGGCAAGCCCCCCCTTTGATCACCAGATATCGCCTATTCTTCTCTCTACTGCTTGCATTAGAGTAGTGTATCATGTTACTGTTCGGTTACTCCTAATCTGTTGCATAGCCTGTCATTATTGCTACCACTGTTGATACCTTTACCTGTTATCCTAATGCTTAGTATAGGATGCTAGTATTCCATCAGTGGCCCCACATCCTTGTCCGTCTGCCATGCTATACTATCGGGCCGTGATCACCTTGGGTGGTGATCATGGGTATATACTATATACATACTTTACATGATACTTGAGGTGACTAAAGTCGGGTCGGCTCTTTGAGTACCCGCAAGTGATTCGATGTGGGGGCTGAAAGGACAGGTGGCTCCATCCAGGTAGTGATGGGCCTGAGTTCCCGACGGCCCCCCGAGTGGATCTTTGTGGCGGTGCGACAGGGCAGGTTGAGACACCCAGTGGAGAGGTGGCCTGGCCCTGGTCGTTGTCCGCGGTTATTTAATAATAACACGCTTAACGAGTTTGGATATTTGATCTGAGTCTGGCCGTTGGCCTATACGCACTAACCAGCTACGTGGGAATAGTTATGGGTACTCGACGTCGTGGTATCAGCCGAAGCCTTCTTGACGTCAGCGACTGAGCGGTGCGCGCCTGGTTGGATCGCGTAACGTAACTTCCTTAGTAATGGAGGTTGCTAGGTCTGCTCACCGGCCGCCCTCGCAATGTGCAGGTGTGCATTGGGCGATGGGCCCAGACCCCTGTGTGCTTAGGACTTAGACCGGCGTGCTGACCTCTCTGCTGTGCTTAGGTAGGGCTGCGACATGTTGATCTTCCGAGGCCGGGCATGACCCTGGAAAGTGTGTCCGGCCAAATGGGATCAAGCGTGCTGGGTTATGTGGTGCACCCCTGCAGGGAAGTTAATCTATTCGAATAGCCGTGTCCCTCGGTAAAAGGACGACCCAGAGTTGTGTTCCGACCTCATGACAACTAGAACCGTATACTTAATAAAACACACCCTTACCTGTGCCAGATACAACTCGGTGGTAGCTCTCTCACATGGTGATGTGTGGGAGGATCGTCGAGTAGGTTTATGCTATACGATGTTCTTGGTGAACTTACCATCTACTCCCTTCTACTGCTGCAAGACGGAGGCTGCGAGAAGCGAGGATACTTGTTACTTTCCAGCTACCCTCATCTTCTGCTGCAAGATAGAGGTTACGAGAAGCGTAGTCTTCGATTGGATCAGCTATCCACCTCTTATTCTGCTTTCTGCAGTTCAGTCCACCTATATTACCCCGTTTACACAGATATCTTTGCATATGTAGTGGTGATCCTTGCTTGCGAGTACTTTGTATGAGTACTCACGGTTGCTTATCTCCCCCTTTTCCCCTTTTGTTCCTTCTTCTCGGATGACGCATCCAGATGGTGGAGTCCTGGACCCAGAAGATCCCGAGGAGGTTTCTACGTGAAGATCGGCTTCGAGGAGTAGTTAGGAGGTCCCAGGCAGGAGGCCTTGCCTTTTCGATCATTGCTACTTTTGTGCTAGCCTTCTTAAGGAAAACTTGTTTAACTTATGTCTGTACTCAGATATTTCTGCTTCCGCTGACTCTTGTGTTATTCGAGCATTTGTATTCGAGCCCTCGAGGCCCCTGGCTTGTAATATAAAGCTTGTATTATTTTAATTTGTGTCTAGAGTTGTGTTGTGATATCTTCCAGTGAGTCCCTGATCTTGGTCGTACACATTTGCGTGCATGATTAGTGTACGGTCAAATCGGGGGCGTCAGAAGTTGGTATCAGAGCCGACTGCCTGTAGGAATCCCCCTTTCCAACTCCTTGGCCGAAGTTGAGTCTAGTCTTCGAAAAACAAATTTACTAACTTGTTGTGTGGCTTACGGGCCCACAACATCAATGGGTGGTGTTAGGATCTTTTATTCCTTTTCTATGCTCTGGGACTCTGATCTCTCTTCTATTCGGGTTAAAAGATTTTACGAACTCTGACTCTAGGTTCTCGTAATTATTTCTCCCAGAGAGCCCTCATTCCGGAAGATCACCTGCTGCGTCAGAAGATTCTGAGGATATCCCTCGATATTTTCCCGAGACCCTTGTGGTCATTGCCTTTGAAATTCACTACCACCGGTATATCCCTAGGGATATCTGCTTGCACTTGTCATTCTCATGATCATTCCTCGTCGCTCTTGTTGTTACAAGATGCCTCGAAATATTCTTCGTTGTCCCAAGAATCCTTTGAGTTTACTGTCTTGCAGTTTTATTTCGCATGAAAACCCTTACGGTTATTTCCTCACACTTATCGAGGATCCGTTCTTCTCAATTGTTCATGTGTCTCGCAAAATTCTTCGGAATACTTTTTGATTTTTCAAAAATGCTCTGCAACCTGTTACACTTGAAATTCTTGCCTGCTTGCATTATGGTTAATTCCATATGACTAGTACTCTTCGTTAACATCCCTTGCCTTATCCATTTTGAGCCTATTGATTCAATGTGTGAGTATGCACGCAGTCATCAGGTTATCCTTTTTAAAATTATCTTTCCGGCTTAGACGTCGTTCCGGACATGAGTTTGTTCTCGGCAATTCAAACCTTTATTGATTGTCCAACTAAGTGTTTTCAACTTATCCATCCTTGATCAGAGCGTCTGCTTCTGATCCTTTGTTTTGGAAACCATAATTTCTTTCTATTTAAGCATCATACTAATCAGGTGATTCTTAAATCTGATGCCTCTGCATTCTTTCTTCCTCTGAGTGAGTACCGATACTCACATCAGCTCCGTTGTGGATCGCCCGTTCCATTGTTGGATTGTTATCCGACAGTGTCCTTCATATTCAATCACCTTGTGCGTTCTTCCCCTGATACATAATGCCTTTGGTAAATTGTATCCTCTGCTTGGCCAACCATGCTCTGCTTTCGAGCTATCGTATTTACTTTTGGAATTTGTGGTATATGTTACTAAGATGCCCGATGGGTTGAACCTATGCCTTCCCCTAATTTGTCAGAACCCAAAAGTTTTCACAGTTCATACTCTTCCGGTGTTCTACCAAATAAAATTCCTACACTACAGTTTTATCAAAGCGAGAGATGAATGAAATGATATGCATTAAAGAAGTGGGAGTCGACCTTGAACTTTGTGTTCATGCCCATGAAAATGATGTAGACCGTCTCGAAAGCTTCTTGCAAAATGATTATCCAGCTATATGATTCCTTCAGTATTCTTGAATTGATTCCTTACAGTTATGGTTCCGACCAATGTAGTCATGATCTGATATATCTGATGGGAATTCATTACAGTGCCTCATCTATTTTTGGCAAGGTTGAAGTATCTACTGTCATAGGTCAATGACCCGGTTCTACTTCTATCATGTTCTACCTTCGAGTATTACCCCTTGGTATCTCGAAGATGTCTTGCCATTGCACCACAGCATACTAACTTTGTCGAAGTTATGTCTTCCCTTGTCGTAATCACTCTACGGGTTCTGGGTTGTTGTCAACCAAGGACACTGACTTGAAATTATTCCGCACTACAAATCATATACCCCTAGTATTTTACTGGGAAGTTCTGAACTCGATCTGGTCATTCCTAGACTATCGGCTGCATCCTGGTCTTGCTATCTTTGACTGTGCTACCTTGTCCTTCTCGGGTGCACAAATTCTTCAGTGTGTGAGCACGACTTACGTCGAGCTTTCAACATCATGTTGCTTGTCTTGAAAGGCAACTTTGGTTCCGAGCTTGCATCTTATATATTGATACTATAACTTGCCACTTCGTCATCCCTTGCTTGTTGTCGTTGTTGTTTGATTGCATCCAACCTCCCGGCAAACATGTCGGATCACCTTCAACACTTTGACTTCTTCCGAGATGTCAACTGTGTTCATCATGAGAAATACCCTCCTTGACCTCGATGATTTTTATTATCCTCGACAACACCCTTGACTTCCTTTCATCGTGAACTTGTCCACATTATGATTACAACTTGCTCTCCAGCTAGTGTTGTGTTCTGCATTGAAGTATTACTGTCTTTTATATCGAGAATGTTGTGGGGATTGCCCCACCTCTTAGAAATTCTCGGTATGAAGATACTTCTCATCATCACCATTCTTCCTTGTTCCCCGTGATGTTTTCAACTGGGATACGAATATGCTAAAGACGCTGCTTGAGTTCTGCACTTCTAGCAACCCTATTGCTTTGAAGTTAACGATCGACAGTTCGTTCTTAGACTGTTGGTTATCGAATTGTCACTCTAACATAGATCTTGCTGCCTAAGGTCATATTTCAGGCACACCTTTCAACTAATGATTAATGGTGTATGTTTTCCTGGAGCATACAACATTATATCATTTGATTTGACGAGTGTCATCTTCTTGTTCACATTATTGTGGAATCCTCCGTTTGGAATTCTCGATGAAATGTCGCCGAGCCCATCAGCCACCTCCTCATCCTCTCCTTGGTTTAATGATGAACTATTATTTCGGGAACCCGCTCCCATAGTTCATTTCTCGAGAATCCTGCAATGTCATTTCATCAATTTGTGTTGCACCTTTTCTTCTCGAACATCCTGAGTCTGAGGTATCATGACACCAATCGGATCTGAATCTCGGTCACATATGATGGTTGGGACAACTTTCCAGGAGTTATAATGTTGGTCCTTTGATGACCCGGTAATATAATGTCATGCCTAGCACCCCTGTCCGCCGGACCTATCATTATAATTTCTTTTGCAAGGATAGCCATTCTTCTAGGAGGAAATTGTAAGACTTATATTATAAGTTGCTCCTGATGGATCATTTGTGTATCCAAAGTCTGGCCCTTGATTGAAATACCATATCATTGCTACCCCGAAGCATGGCTATGATACCCCACTCATCAACAAGAACATTGGAGGCGTGATGCTAAATGTTTCTTGGTCAGTTATCCAAATACCGTTGTATGGGTAACATCTTGATTAATCTTTACCTCTTTATCTGAATGGTTGGGTACTTGCTCTCCTTCCCGTAAGCCATATTCTTCTTGTCCATGGGATGGATATACTCCTAATAATTGTGTGTAATCATAATTTTCCTTTCCATTTGTTTGTTTAACCTTTCCTTGATCTACATATATTCTAAGCAGTAATAATTCTCTGCTTATATAAACACCTTGTTGTACAACTCTGTCGGTAAGACCCTGTTACTATGGTGGGTAACATTCCGGTAACCACCGATGGAAGAAAACTTTGCCTAACGGTCCATCTCATTTCAACGAGCAAGAAAATGGTTCTCTTCATTCCCCGTCCTTGGTACCGACATTGTAGCCGACATAGCTGACAAGCTATCCACTGACATGCCTTCCTGTCGTGGCTGTGCAAGATGTCACCACCCTTCCTATTTTCAACCCACATGGTGGGCCCATAGCCCACGGGTCCACGGGATCAAACCTGACTCTCTTGTACAACCCTGATTCTAATTTATTCTTTGCACTTGGCTTCGTGTGTAATTCACGAGCTAAATTCTACCATGTTTCATCCTGATATCAAACACCATATTATTCTCGTTGATTAAGACCCCATTCCAGCTTCTGGTTAGGCATCGAGTGACTGCCTACCCGTTTGAAACTTTGGTACCATCGCTTATTGCACTCAACGAATTCACTGAAATACAACTCGTGGGGTACCTCGTGTATTTCCCATTGAGTTCACCATCAGATGCCCAACCTTGTGGAGATGCGTTCTTCTAGAGTTTTTCCCCCCTGTTTGCGTTCGTAGGACGATGGAGATCCCGAAGAAAGGATGACGACTTGATCACGATGAATTGAAGCAGAAAAATGAAGACATCAACGAAAGGGATCAACCTCTTCAAAAGGGCAGCCAAGACCGAGAAGACTCGTTAGGTTTTCACTACCCGCACACCCCTTACTCCACCGCTTAAATCTCGGGACGAGATTTCTTGTAGTGGAGGAGAATTGTGACGCCCGGGTAATCAAACTACAGTAACCCTCTGGAAAAGAGGCCACGTCATCACGATTACTATTGCCAATCTCGTGTTAGTCCAGAACTGATAGAAATTCATAATTGAATTAAAGTCAAACGATAAAAGTTTTCAAAAGTTAAAAAAAATTGTTCGGTCAGTGTCAAAAAAATTGCATAAGAGATTATGGTGGAGAAAACTATTTTTTTTTACAAGATGCTAAGATGCTCTAAACTAAATAAAATAGAAAATGGGAAAAGAATAAAAGCAGAAAACATTTCTAACAAAAGGAACAGCTAAGCCCTCCCCCCTGCTGGGCTTTGGCCCAGCTGGCCACCAGGCCAATCAGGCCGGCCCAATTGCGCCCCCACCTCACTCCCTTATCTCCCACCCTGGGCAAACCCTAGCCCAACGTCACCCATCACCACCACTCCTCCCTCTCCCCCGTATGGATCGGGATCGGACGAACCCGATCCCGTCGCCGCGCCGTTCGACGCCGCCGCCGGAGCCGCCCCTCGCCGGACCGCTACGCCATCGCCATTGCCGCCTCGTCCTCATATCCTCCTCCACCCGGCTTCCTCGAGCCTCGCCGCCTCACTTCTCTGCAACGCCGGTGAGGCTCCGACCTCTCCTCCTTTCCCGTCCGTGAGCGTCCCCGTAGCCACTCGCCCGATGCCGTACCCATCCGCTCCGTCCGCTCGTCTCACGTGCGCCTGCGCAAGGCTCGACTACACCGCACCGCCGCGCCTCGCCACCCCCGCACGCACACATGCCCGCCCGACTCCCCTCTGCCCGCACCTGAGCCGCCCGCCGTGCTCCCTGTCGCGCCCCGTGCACGCCGTGGCCACCCAGCTCGCCCGCGCTGCCGCCACAGCCCCGCTCCCGCCGTGCTGCGCTGCTGCTCCCGCTCTGTGCTGCTGCTCGCCGCGCCGTCAACCACCGCTCGCTGCCCGCGTTGCTTACCCTACAGCGGCTCTACTCTCCCCTTCCCGCCCTGCCAGTGCTCCCGGCAGCTGCGCTGCTGCGTGCGCGCGCGTTCAATTCCGGTGTCGCGCCTCCGCCTGGCTGGCCGGCGGCCACGCCCCGCCTCCGCCTGGCCGGCGGCCGCGCCCCGCCTCCGCCCGTCGCTTCCTGCGGGCGAGCGCCCTGCGCCCTGGCACCCGCCCCGTCGTGCCCGACGTGATAGGCCACTGGCCCTATGACAATGGGGGCCCCACGCCCCTAGAATAAAAAAAAGAAAGAATTAAAAATAATAATAAATATAATAAATTAATTAAACTTAATTAATTCTGTTAATTAACTATTAAACCTAATTAACCTACTAACTAATCTAATCAGACAGTTAGTTAGTTTGTTAGTCAATGACAGGTGGGTCCCAATGGACCCATAGGACAGGTTTGACTCCGGTCAACCACACTGTTGACGGCTAATGTCACACCTACGTCATGCTGACGTCACCCCATACTATTCTGGATAATGTTAGATTTAAATAAATAGATAATTCCAGAAATTGAGGAAAACTTTGAAGAAACATATAAAATAAACCGTTACTCGGATGAAAATGTTTTATATATGAAAATCGCTCAGAACGACAAGACGAATCCGAATACGCAGACCGTTTGACCGCCACACATCTCTATCATACCGAACGTGGAACATTCCCCCTCCGTTTCATCCGCTCGAAAACGCGAAACACCGGGAATACTTTTCCGGATGTCCCCCCCCTTCGTCGGTATCACCTCCTACCGCGTTAGGTCACACGTAGCACCGCGTTTTACCATGTTATGCTTTGTGTTACAATTGTTTGCTTTATATTTATTGTTTCTCCCCCCTCTTCTCTCCGATAGACATCGGGACTGAGACCATTGATGCTTTGGTGTTGGACTACGGCTGCGATTCCGAAGATTCCTTTCATGTGCAGAGCTTCCAGGCAAGCCCCCCCTTTGATCACCAGATATCGCCTATTCTTCTCTCTACTGCTTGCATTAGAGTAGTGTAGCATGTTACTATTTGGTTACTCCTAATCTGTTGCATAGCCTGTCATTATTGCTACCACTGTTGATACCTTTACCTGTTATCCTAATGCATAGTATAGGATGCTAGTATTCCATCAGTGGCCCCACATCCTTGTCCGTTTGCCATGCTATACTATCGGGCCGTGATCACCTCGGGTGGTGATCACGGGTATATACTATATACATACTTTACATGATACTTGAGGTGACTAAAGTCGGGTCGGCTCTTTGAGTACCCGCAAGTGATTCGATGTGGGGGCTGAAAGGACAGGTGGCTCCATCCAGGTAGTGATGGGCCTGAGTTCCCGACGGCCCCCCGAGTGGATCTTTGTGGCGGAGCGACAGGGCAGGTTGAGACACCCAGTGGAGAGGTGGCCTGGCCCTGGTCGTTGTCCGTGGTTATTTCATAATAACACGCTTAACGAGTTTGGATATTTGATCTGAGTCTAGCCGTTGGCCTATACACACTAACCAGCTACGTGGGAATAGTTATGGGTACTCGACGTCGTGGTATCAGCCGAAGCCTTCTTGACGTCAGTGACTGAGCGGCGCGCGCCGTGTTGGACCGCGTAACGTAACTTCCTTAGTAATGGAGGTTGCTAGGTCTGCTCACCGGCCGCCCTCGCAACGTGCAGGTGTGCATTGGGCGATGGGCCCAGACCCCTGTGTGCTTAGGACTTAGACCGACGTGCTGACCTCTTTGTTGTGCTTAGGTAGGGCTGCGACCTGTTGATCTTCCGAGGCCGGGCATGACCCTGGAAAGTGTGTCCGGCCAAATGGGATCAAGCGTGCTGGGTTATGTGGTGCACCCCTGCAGGGAAGTTAATCTATTCGAATAGCCGTGTCCCTCGGTAAAAGGACGACCCGGAGTTGTATTCCGACCTCATGACAACGAGAACCGGATACTTAATAAAACACACCCTTACCAGTGCCAGATACAACTCGGTGGTTTCTCTCTCACAAGGTGATGTGCGGGAGGATCGACGAGTAGGTTTATGCTATACGATGTTACTTGGTGAACTTACCATCTAATCCCTTCTACTGCTGCAAGACGGAGGCTGCGAGAAGTGAGGATACTTGTTACTTTCCAGCTACCCTCATCTTCTGCTGCAAGATGGAGGTTACGATAAGCGTAGTCTTCGATTGGATTAGCTATCCCCCTCTTATTCTGCTTTCTGCAGTTTAGTCCACCTATATTACCCCCTTTACACAGATATCTTTGCATATGTAGTGTAGATCCTTGCTTGCGAGTACTTTGGATGAGTACTCACGGTTGCTTTTCTCCCCCTTTTCCCCTTTTGTTCCTTCTTCTCGGATGACGCAACCAGATGGTGGAGTCCCGGACCCAGAAGATCCCGAGGAGGTTTCTACGTGAAGATCGGCTTCGAGGAGTAGTTAGGAGGTCCCAGGCAGGAGGCCTTGCCTTTTCGATCATTGCTACTTTTGTGCTAGCCTTCTTAAGGCAAACTTGTTTAACTTATGTCTGTACTCAGATATTTCTGCTTCCGCCGACTCTTGTGTTATTCGAGCATTTGTATTCGAGCCCTCGAGGCCCCTGGCTTGTAATATAAAGCTTGTATTATTTTAATTTGTGTCTAGAGTTGTGTTGTGATATCTTCCAGTGAGTCCCTGATCTTGGTCGTACACATTTGCGTGCATGATTAGTGTACTGTCAAATCGGGGGCGTCACATCTTGTTTTTCTAGTCAAAATTTTGGAGATGTATTTCCATGTACCAAAAAATCAATGATGAAAAAAAGATATGTGTTTGCAAAGAAAAATGTACGCGGCTAGGATGCATCCGCGCGTTCGGCGCACGGCAAAACGGAGGTCCGTTTGGGGTCGTGCGTTGGAGTTGGCCTTACAAGTGGGACCGCAGTTGAGGAAACCGACTATCGGCAAACCCCCACCTCGCCCACCGCGCAATGGCTGAGTTAGAGAAATGACGAGGTTGAAGAGATTGCTGTAGCACGGACTCCAACAAATATGGTGTCAGATGGAAGTCCTGCTAGTGGCGTGTGCCGTACTCCTGGACGTGAATGCTTGTTCTGGCCCATGCCACCCTACTACTCCTACTACCTATAATAGTAGTATCGAGGATTCGAGGTGCTGGTTACGTACAGCGAACACATTAACATATGGCCCACCTCACACTGTGGCCAAATTTCCTGGAGTCTGTGCTAGGTTAAAAAGTGTTCTTTGTGAGGATGGGTGGCTAGTCTCAAGTTTAAAACTTGTTGTATTACGTACGTAGACGTAGAGATAGTGCAGCATGTGAAGCTAGTACAAATAGTGTACTATTGTTGATTGGCCTCATCCGATAACCTGTTGCAATGCACGTACAATTATGTATCGGAAAATATATCTTTTCCTCGTCATAGCACCCACTCAGAGAAGCGACTCGAAAGCCATTCATAAATTTAGTAAGTTTATCACAGGCATATCATTTTATTACCTACAACATGTCATCAACCCACAACGACAACGAGGATAGATTATAAATACTAAAGTTTTCATCACACAACAAATAACAAGCAATGAAATGAACTTCAACTCAACCAATCCTCGGCGTTGGAAACGCTTGCTTTGAACCACAAGTGATTCTCTGGGAAGCGCCAGATAGTGTCAATCTCGAGACCAACGCAGGACTGATCATCCAGGCTGAAGCGGCCTACTATATCACGACCAGGGTAGGGAGCCACCGCAATGTCCGACGTATAGATACAGTTGCTTCTCATAAATGGTAGTAATGTTGTGTCAACAGTAGTTGGATCGCCTTTCACCATCATTGGATAGTTTTGTCCAAGGAAGAGCGAGTTTGCTCCAAGACTATCAATATTGTACCAGTGAGAAGGTGTTGGCGCTAGCACACTAGTATCCATCTCGAATACCATGCAACGGGTGTTGGAATTGGTCCGAAGAGTGCGACCATGGGAGACAACACCTGCTCCCTCAGTAGTAACATCAGCAGTGGGCTGTATATAGACAAGAAGTGGTGATCCATCGGAATTAGTTGCCAGCCGCTAGTGAGCATATGGGCCCTGCTCGTCCTCATGCTCGTGATC
>LR738715.1:270842671-270912523 GCA_902687465.1 Secale cereale
TCCAGCCCTCCACCGTCTATTGTTCATGCAGTCCTCCACGGTGTGGTCCTGTTCATGCAGTCCTCCACGGGGTCTTGTTCATGCAGCCCCAACCGGCTCGATCGAACGGGGTCCTGTTCATGCAGAGGCAACACCACGGGGTCCTGTTCAGCCACCCCCACTGGGAACTGTTCATCCCACCCCCAGCAACGCTCACTGTTCATGCAGAGGCAGCATCGATCGGCTTTAGTTAGCAGCAGTTGTGAAGGAATTGCTCGATCGGGTTCAGTTAACAGACATCGATCGATCGCTCGGGTTTAGTAACGCATAGCCTGCAGTGCAATCGCTCGGGTTCCGTTAGAGCCCAACGCCTCGCTCGGGTTCAGTTAGAGCCCAATGCCTCGCACCCACGAGCGTGCGTGTACGAGAGAAACGTGCATCGCTCGGCCCCTACCACCCACCGTAACCGGGAACACCCCGATATTTTCCTCGCCCTCGCTTCTACCACAGTTTTTTCCATCATGTACGGCCCAAAGAATGTCATGCAGCAGCGTCTCTGGCCCGCCCAGGACAAAATGCCCATTTTCTGTCATGATTTTTTGTCATAGAAGTAGGACCCCGCCACATCTATGATGATACTGTGTTTTTTCACAATTATTGTCATAGAAGTGTCATAAGTATGACAGAAAAAAGTTTCGTTCGGACCAAAATGTCACGGATGTGTCTTTTTTTGTAGTGCCCGAAGTGCGAGTGCTGCTACAAAGACCGAGCTTTGTGCGACAGGTTTCCTCGCCTGCAAAATGATAGGTTTTTCACCGTGAAGCTAGAAGAGACTTTCCATGTTTGTACGGTAGGCAACGACAAGCATTTCATCGTAATTAATAATCAGTTTTGCTTCTTTGGTTTAACGTGTAATTTCTGGATTTTTTTTCAATTCGATTAGTATATCCCGTGCCATGCAAGACCATATGCCTCGGAGAAGCTCGGTTTCAAAGACTTTGAGAATATGGAGACGAGGATGGCTCACTTAAGAACTAAACATGGCTATGCGTTTCTGGTTAAGTTGTACAATGCGGTCAATCACTCCCATTTCGGTTGCTCTAATTGGAAAGCTCTCTGCAAGGCATATGGATTTGAGGAGGGTATGTAAATAATATTTGATGTTCATCCCGAAGATGATGATGATGATGATAATATTGACATCTGGGTGGATGTGGATATGCCTCCAGTTTTGCCTAAATGTGAGTTTGTTAAACTAATTTGTTAAGTTAAGTAATTTATATTATTAGTTTAAAAAAATTGGTGTTCATCAGTAATAAAATTATTTATTTATAATTTTCAGCTTATTTCTTATCTTGAAAAAAATACTCGGAAGGTTGTAGACAGGACATACTACAACTATGACTCCGAGCTTAATTGTGAGGAGATAGGTTATATTGTCTCATTCATAGATTATGTTGAGGCCTTTAAAACCAATCACTCTATCAGTCCAAATTTTACTGGATACGTGCCACTAGTCCATAAAATGCTTGATGGTAACCTCATTGCCAAAAACTTGGTAAGATTTTGTTAATGATGGTAACTTCATTGCATACATTCTTCTTAAGTAAACTACATTGCTAACTATATATGTTACTATTACATTTTTCAACAGACGCTCTCGAAGGAGGTTGTGCCTAACTACATGATGTTGGCTGAAGGTGATATGCATATGGTTAGCTTACGACCAACTCCTTTGAAGGCTTACCATAGTGCATACTCGATTTCTTCAAATGATGGAAGGCTCAAAATCAAAGAATGGAGCAAAGTGATGAATGTGCACACACAACTAACTAGAGACAACATGAATGTGCGCAAGCCACAAGGTGGAGATAGATTTCTCTCCATTCTCCATTATCGAGATGGACCATTTTATCTGTTTTATGGTATTTTACATAGGAGAGAGGAGTAGTAGGTCCAAGGTATTAAGAACAATTAGTTACTATTGTGATTATGAGTACTATGATGATGATGCATGAGGAGTAATTGTTATTATGACTAGTGCCCAAGTTGTTATATGATGTCTCATGGACGAAAATAATGATGAGGAGGAGTTGTTATATGACAATGATGTATTCTGGTGATAAGTTGTTAATGATATAATGATGATGATGATGATGATGATGATGAGTTATTATATAATTGGGTGAAAGAAGTGCGAATTAGATTCAAGTGGATGGATCCAAAGTGACCGAGTTGGATTAGTCCACTTGAAACTAATCTGCGGTTCTTTCATCCAATGATGTAATAACTCGTTATGATGTAATAACAATCTCTAAATTGCTACTGTATAAAAACTTGTATAATGGTGTATGAATACGACATGAAATAAGGTGGCATGTACATAGCAGCAGCGTGCCCTTAGCAGTAGCGCTTCTTAAGGAAAGGCGCTACAACTATTACCAATAGCGCTTTTAAATAAAGCACGCTACTGCTACCAGTACATAGCAGTAGCACTGTTTAAAATGCGATATTGCTAAAGGTTAGCTGTAGCATCGTAGCAGTAGCGCGGCATGATAACCCACAAGTATAGGGGACCGCAATAGTTTTCGAGGGTAGAGTATTCAACCCAAATTTATAGATTCGACACAAGGGGAGCTAAAGAATATTTCCAAGCATTAGCAGTTGAGTTGTCAATTCAACCGCACCTGGAGATTAATTATCTGCAGCAAAGTGATCAGTAGCACAGTAATATGACAATATTGATAGTGATGGTAGCAACAATACTAAGGGTAATAGTGATAGCAATAGTTTTGTAGCAAGTGCAGAAGTAACGACAACAGTAGTATGTTATCAAGATCAATATAGGATAAATTCGTAGGCATTGGATCGGTAAATTGTTGGATGATATTCATCATGTGACAGTCATAACCTAGGGCGATACGGCACTAGATCCAGTTCATAAATATAATGTACGTGCTTATGGAAAGAACTTGCATGACATCTTTTGTCCTACCCTCCCGTGGCAGCGGGGTCCATACTAGAAACTAAGGGATATTAAGGCCTCCTTTTAATAGAGAACCAGAACAAAGAATTAACACACTATAAATACATGAACTCCTCAAACTATGGTCATCACCGGGAGTGGTCCCGACTATTGTCACTCCGGGGTTGCCGGATCATAACACGTAGTAGGTGATTATAACTTGCAAGATTGGATCTAGAACATGAATATAATGGTGATAACATAAACAGTTCAGATCTGAAATCATGGCACTTGGGCCCAAAGTGACAAGAATTAAGCATAGCAAAGTCATAGCAACATCAATCTCAGAACATAGTGGATACTAGGGATCGGCCCTAACAAAACTAACTAGATTACATGATGAATCTCATCCAGCTCCTCACCGACTAGCGAGCCTACGAAGGAATTACTCACTCCTGGTGGGGAGCATCATGGAATTGGCGATGGAGAAGGGTTGGTGATGACGAAGAATGAAGATCCCCCTCTTCGGAGCCCCAAACGGACTCCAGATCTGGCATCCTAATGAAGAACAGGAGGTGGTGGCGGCTCCATCTCGTGGATCGGGATAATTCACTCCCTATTTTCTCTCTCCATAAATGTGAATATATAGTATCAGGCTTGACGTCCGCGGGTCCACCAGGTGGGTACAACCCACCTGGGCAGTCCAGGAGGGGGCGCCATGGTGGGTTGTGCCCACCCAGGTGCCCCCCTCCGGTGGTTCTTGGCTCTAGTATTTTTCTTTTATTGTATAAAAATTCCTCACAAAGTTTCGTTCCATTCCGAGAACTTTAATTTTTACACAAAAACGACACCATGGTAGTTCTGCTGAAAACAATGTCAGTCCGGAGTTAGTTTCATTCAAATCATGCAAATTAGAGTCCAAAACAAGAGGAAAAGCGTTAGGAAAAGTAGATACGTTGGAGACATATCACGGCACCCAGCGCTACTGATAACCCTTTGACCCGCGCTACTGCTAGGCTTTTCCCTAGCAATGCAAGGTGACATCACGTCTTGTGGTGAAGAACTTCATCATCATCATGCAGTTCATCACCATTGCAGTGTTGTAGCGTTGGTGTGCTAGATGTGATCATGTGTAAGGCAACCTCACCACATAGGGTACAAGGTTATCACACCTCGCACCGTGTGTGCAACCAGACATCATGCTTATGTGTGAGTTTAGCAAATGCGGGCAACCAAACAATGTGCGCGAAGCTATCCCCTAATGCGAGAGAACTAGATGCGGACAACCAGACAATGTGCATAAGTTAGTTTTCGGCCTGCATTTCCTCACCCAGACTCTCTTGACCCAGGCTAAACTAAGCCAGACCCGGCTGCTACGGCTGCCAAACATGCCCTAGATGTATTTCAAAAGAAAAAAAGGTTCATGCCGGAGGTAAATGGAACACATCCTAGACGCGGATGTAGACTCACGCCCTCTCTACTTAGTGATAGACATATGCCCCGGAGGCAATAATAAAGTTGTTGTTATTTTATATTTCCTTATTCATGATAAATGTTTATTATTCATGCTAGAATTGTATTGACTGGAAACCTAAATACATGTGTGAATACATAAACAAATATCGTGTCCCTAGTAAGCCTCTACTAGACTAGCTCGTTAATAAATGATGGTTAAGGTTTCATAACCATGGACATGAGTTGTCATTTTATAACGGGATCACATCATTATGAGAATGATGATATGGACAAGACCCATCTGTTAGCTTAGCATTTGATCATTTAGTTTATTGCTACTGCTTTCATGTATATCAAATACATATTCCTTTGTCTATGAGATCATGCAACTCCCGAATACCGGAGGAATACCATGTGTGCTATCAAAGGTCACAATGTAAGTGATTATAAAGATGCTCTACAGGTATCTCTGAAGGTGTTTTGTTGGGTTAGCGTGAATCGAGATTAGGATTTGTCACTCTGAGTATCGCAGAGGTGTCTTTGGGCCCTCTTGGTAATGCACATCATAATAAGCCTTGCAAGCAAAAGACTAATGAGTTAGTCACGGGATGATGTATTACGGAATGAGTAAAGAGACTTGTCGGTAACGAGATTGAAGTAGGTATGGAGATACCGATGATCGAATCTCGGGCAAATAACATTCCGACGGAGAAATGGAATTGTGTATGTTGTCATAATGGTTCGACCAATGAAGATCTTCATAGAATATGTAGGAGCCAATATGGGCATCTAGGTTCCGCTATTGGTTATTCACCAAAGAGGTGTCTCTGTCATGTCCACATAGTTCTCGAACCCGTAGGGTCCACACGCTTAACGTTTGTTGATGATAAAGTATTATATGAGTTATGTGATTTGGTGCCGAATGTTGTTCAGAGTCCTGGATGATATCACGGACATGACGAGGAGTCTCGAAATGGTCGAGAGGTAAAGATTGATATATGGGACAATGGTATTCGGACACCAGAAGTGTTCCAGAGGGTATCATGTACTTATCGGGTCACCGGAAGGAGTTACGGGCACCCCCACCAAAAGATATGGGCCAAGAGGGGAAACACATCAGACACAAGGGGCTAGTGCGCCGGCCATATGGGCCGGCCTAAGTAGGATAAGGAAAGGGGAGAAGGAAAAGGAAAGGGGAGAAGGGAAAGGAAAGTGTGGAACAGGATTCACAGTTCCTTCCCTCAACCCCCGCCCCCCTCTTTCCTTCCCTCTCAGATAAACATGGCAAGGGCATAGGGCAAGGTAGGTCCCTAAGGGGCCGGCAGCCAGCCCTAGGGCGCGCCCTAGTCTCTCCCCTCCCCCTCCCACCTATATATATGAGGGAGAGGGGGCACCTAGAAGACAAAACATCATTTGTTATCCATGTGTGGCGCCGCCTTCCACCGTTTACATCCCGGTCATATTTTCGTAGTGCTTAGGCGAAGCCCTGCGGAGATCACTTCACCATCACCGTCACCACGCTGTTGTGCTAACGGAACTCATCTAATACCTTGACATCTTGCTGGATCAAGAAGGTGAGGTACGTCACCGAGCTGAACGTTTGCAGAACACAGAGGTGTCATGCGTTTGGTACTTGATCGATTAAAGCGCGAAGAAGTTCGCCTACATCAACCGCGTTGTGAAACGCTTCCGCTTACGATTTCCGAGGGTAAGTAGACACACTCTCCCCCTCGTTGCTATGCATATCCATAGATAGATCATCGCATGTGTGTAGAAAAAAAATTTGGTTTCCATGCAACATTTCCCAACAGTGGCATCATGAGCCAGGTCTATTTGTATATGTTTTGCACGAGTAGAACACAAAGAGTTGTGGGCATTGATCGTCATACTACTTACCACCAACATCTTATTTTGATTCGGCGGTATTGTAAGATGAAGCGGCCCGGACCAACCTTACATGTCCACATACATGAGACTGGTTCCGCCGACGGACATGCAACTTATTCTGCATAAAGGTGGCTGGCGGGTGTCTATTTCTCCTACTTTAGTTGAATTGAATTTGACTACAGCCGGTCCGTGTTGAAGGTTAAAATAGCAAACTTTACAAATCACCATTGTGGTTTTGTGCCGTAGGTAAGAATGGTTCTTGCTAAAAGCCCTTAACAGCCACGTAAAACTTGCAACAACAAAGTAGACGACGTCTAACTTGTTTTGCAGGGCATGTTGTGATGTGATATGGTCAAGACGTGATGAGTTATATGTTATTGTATGAGATGATCATGTTTTCTACATTATCGGCAACCGTAGGAGCCTTATGGTCGTCTCTTTATTGTATGAAATGCAAGCGCCATGTAATTGATTTACTTTATCGCTATGAGTTAGCAATAGTCGTAGAATCAATAGTTGGCGAGACGACCACGCCACTAGATGGAGATCAAGGTGTTAAGCCGGTGACGATGGAGATCATGATGGTGCATTGGAGATGGAGATCAAAAGCACAGGATGATGATGGCCATATCATGTCACATATTTTGATTGCATGTGATGTTTATCTTTTATGCATCTTATTTTGCATAGTACAGAGGTATCATTATAATATGATCCCTTCACTAAATTTAAAGATAGTACTGTTCTCCCCAAGTATGCACCGTTGATACAGTTCGTCGTTTCGAGACACCACATGATGATCGGGTGTGATAGACTCTACGTTCACATACAACGGGTGTAAGACAGTTTTGCACACGCGGAATACTTGGGTTAAACTTGACGAGCCTAGCATGTGCGGACATGGCCTCGGAACACTGGAGACCGAAAGGTCGAACATGAGTCATATAGTAGATATGATCAACATAGAGATGTTCACCATTGATGGCTACTGTGACACCCCGAGACCGGTGCGCTAGGTGTCAGCCAGTTATTCGTTGCCTTTGCCATGTCGTCTGCTTGCGTGTTGCATTTTTTGCCATGTCATCATGTGTGTTGCATCATCATGTTTTCAAAACTTGCATCCGTCCGAGTCCTCCCGTCCTTTCCCTTGTCCGTTCTGAGCCCAGACACACTCGCACGTACCCGCGGCGCCTCCGAATATTTATTTTATGAGTGCCGGAAAATGTTCTCGGAATGGGGTGAAACTTGGCGTGTGGTCTTATTATAGTGTAGACAGGCCGCCTGCCAAATTTCGTCGCATTCGGAGCTCGTTTGATAGCCCAACCGTTAAATATAGCGGCACTAGTCGCCGGTTAATTCGTCGGACGTTTTCGGTCTCCGAAAACCTCCGCGGGCCTCTCTCTCTTCTCTCCACATAGCCTAGCCCATCTACACAGCCCACTAAACTCCCTTCCGCTCCGGACCGTCCGATGGCAATCGAACGGCTCTGAAACGGAGCAATTCCACTAACCCTAGCCCCCCTTTCCCTATAAATCACCCCCATGTCCATTTTGGGCATCCCCTAACCCCTTCCCCTAGCTCCAGCCGCCTCCCCGCATCGTTTTCTGTGCCAGGCCACCCCAGCGCCGCCACTTGGCCATCCCAGCGTGCCACCACCTCACGTATGCCATCTGGCACGCCCCCATAGGGCCACCTCGGCAAACCCCCGCCTCCAGCCAACGGCGTCACGCCACCTGGCGTCGCCCCAGCCTTCCCACCGTGCCAGGCCCGTCCCCGGCCCGCCCTGGGTTGCGAGGCCGTAGCCGCCCGCCGCCTGGGCCCCACCCCCGCCGCCTGCGCACGAGCGCCCATGCGTCTCCCTCGCCGGAGGACGCGGCTCCCTTCGCCGGGCACCACCGCCGTTCGTGCCTCGCCGGAGGACCCCGCCGCCGACAGCCCTCTCGCCGGATCCTTTCCCACCGGTCCCATGTTGTGCCCGCCCCAACGGAGTCCCATGTTGCCGACCTCGCCTCCATGTTCGCTGACGCCGGCCACCAGTCCGATCGGGAGGATCCCGATCCCATCTCCCCTGCGACGCCGACAGGTGGGCCCCACGCCCGCCACCGCCGACGGACATGTCCATCCGGGCACGGACATGTCCGCCCGCCTCGCCTGTGCCACTGTCCCGTGGGCCCCAGCCACCGGACATGTCCGATCGGACCCGGACACATCCGCCCCTCCGAAGGTCCTTTTCTTCTAAGTCCCCAAAACTTCATATTATGATGCATATTTTGCGGTGCTGTAACTTTTTGTGTGCTTATCCAAATGATGCATGTAATATGTCGAAATGATCGTGGTGATATGCTCTTCACTTTGTTCCATTGTTGCATGCTTGTTTGAGTTCATCTTGATGCCTTAATCACTATTGCAAGAGTGCTATAAGTTTAAAACTGATGTTAACTATAATTTTGTTGCATACTTGTGATGCTTGTAACTTTGTGCATGTTTATCCAAATGGAGCTTATGATATGTCAAAATGTTCATTGTGAAGTGCTCTACATGATAGTTGCTGTAGCATTCATGTTAGCCGCCATCTTGCCATGCTAATATCTTTTGCAAAAGTGCATGTGGCTATTAAGTGCTGAGACTTGTTATGAGATGTTGATTTCATTTGCTCATTGCTATTGGTATGTTTGTCTTCATGCCAGATGTCTATATGTTTTAGAAGCACAATCATATGGTCTTTGTTGTGGTGCAATTAACTTTCCATGATATGCCTTGAGGTGACTTAAACAATCTTGTAAACATGCCATGTTGTTGTTGCTGTTTTATACTTAGTGAAAAAACTGCTAAGTCTGGAATCTGTTTAACCTGATGCTATGTTTGCTTGATGCCCCACTCAAATACATGCTTGTTCTGGAGTGGCCAATGATCATGTCTCGTTTTCCATGTTATTGTCTATCCATACATGCCCTAACTTGCACATATGGCCTGCTATAGCTTATTTATTTCTTGCTCTCAAGTTGCTATAAATTTTACATGTCAGGTTTTTATCAGCATGATCAATTTGGTGGAGCTTGTTGTTATTGATCCATGCCTCCTATGGAGTTGCTCCAATGGAGTTGTTTGTTGTATGCTATGTCTACTACATGTCCATGCTCTTTGTATACTTAGTAGAGTTGATATGCTTGTTGTTTTGTGCCTCCGAAGGCAGCATCGTGATGATGTTTTTGCCTTCCCAGATTTTGACTAAGTCTGGATAAATTTATCAACTTGACATGCTTGTTTAAATGTGTTCCAGCAAGCTTTTGGGTGTGTTCAAAGTTCATGCTTGTTAAGTATAATGTCTATTTCACATCCATGCCTCTTGTTATCATGTTTGGGTGTTGTAGCATATATCTACCTTGCTCCGAAGTTGCTATGTGGCTGTTAACTTCAGCTTGTTGTTATATCTTGTTTCATGTGTATGTGTTGAACCGTTGCTCCGTTTTGGGTGTGCCCTATATGAAACTTGTGTGATTTTGCATGTAGAATCATAATATCCTGTTGTTTACCTCTTTGGAGTGTGTTTGCTTGATGTTTGGGTGCATCTTGCACTGTGGACATGTTTGTCTTGTTTTGTTCATATCTTCTAGGCCGTAGCTCCGAATTAAACAAACTTTATATGAAACTTGACTAGAATTTCTAGTAAATCATCATGGTGCATATTAACCTGTTGTTTAACAACTTTAACTTAAGGTTGTTCAGATCTGGACTAATTTCAAATTATGCATATGAGGACTTACCAGAATTGTTATATGATGTTTCCGGCCTCATTTAAACTTGTTGGGTGATGTTGTTCTTGTGTGCTTCATCCCTTGCCATGTTTTGCATCATATAGACTCGTCTTGCTTCATACTTGGTTGAGCTTCTTGTCATGTTCTTGAGTGGTGTGTATACCTTGTTGTGTGCTTCTTCTCGCTAGTTCTTTTCCGTTGCGTTCGTGAGGATTCGTTCGTCTACACGTGGTTCGTCTTCGAGACTTCTTCTTCGTCTTCTTCATTGATCCGTTCTTCTTCCTTGCGAGATCTCAGGCAAGATGACCGTCTCCTTGGATACCTTTAGTATCAGTGCCATGCTTAGTTGTCTCGATGCTATCGTTACATGTCGCGCAACCCATCATTTATTGTTAGCCTCTCCTCGTTGCCATGAAACCTCTAACCTTTGACACCTTCCCAGCAAAACGGTTGTTTGGCTATGTTACCCGCTTGCTCAGCCCCTCTTATAGCGTTGCTAGTTGCAGGTGAAGATGAAGATCGTTCCATGTTGGAACTTGTTGTTGGAATATCACAATATCTATTATTATTATTAACACACCTATATACTTGGCAATGGGTGGAAGGCTTGGCCTTTTGCTTGGTGTTTTGTTCCACTCATGCCGCCTTAGAAGCCGATAAACCGGTGTTATGTTCCTTGATTTTGCGTTCCTTACACGGTTGGGTATATGGGGACCCCTTGACAGTTCGTCTTTGAATTAAAATCCTCCAGCAAGGCCCAACATTGGTTTTAATTTGCTCATAATAACAACTTAATTAATTAATTAATTGCATAGGGAGTTAGCGCTACTCGAGGATTCTTTCTACATAGCAGGGGGGCCAGTGCTGATGGTGTTGGTCCCAAACGGTGGTTATGCGGGGCCACCTCGGGGGAATCCAAGGGTTGGTTTTACTCGTATAATCGCCCATCCGGTCATGGCCTGAGACGAGATACGCGCGGCTACTATCAGGGTGTCGACACACCGGGAGGTCTTGCTGGACTTGTTTTACCATTGTCGAAATGTCTTGTGCACCGGGAATTCCGAGTCTGATCGGGCCTTCCCTAAGATAAGGGGTAATATTATTATTACTTCTGCTGATCGTGAGAGCTTGTGATGGGCTAAGTTGGGACACCCTGCAGGGTTATGATCTTTCGAAAGCCGTGCCCGCGGTTATGTGGCAGATTGGAATTTGTTAATGTCCGGTTGTAGAAAACTTGACACAGGATCCGAAGTAAAACACACAACTGCGTGAGTAACCGTGACTGTCTCTTTTCACTTTGATAAGAGAACACGGTGGGGTTATGTTTGACTCGTTGGTAGTTCAGGATCTTTAGCGATCACTACTAGTTTGCGACCGCTTGCGTAGATGCTCATCTTATTCTTGTACTCGTAAGTTAGCCACCATATTTATGCTTAGTCGCTGCTGCAACCTTCACCACTTTACCTCTTCCTACCCTTTAAGCTTTGCTAGTCTTGATACCCATGGTTATGGGATTGCTGAGTCCTCATGGCTCATGGATACTACAACAACAGTTGCAGGTGCAGGTTTCCGATGGCTTGACGTGAGAGTGATGTTCTTTTGTTGGAGTTCCTTCTTCTTCTTCTTCGTCAGTCTTGGGTTAGGTTCCGGGTCGGCAGCCTGGGATAGCAGTTGGATGTCGTTGTGCTTTTCTTGTCTGCATCCGTAGTCGGATGCCTTGCATTGATGTTGTTGTATTCATGTGACTTGTATGTATTGTTGTATCCCCCATGTATGTATGTAATGGTACGATGTAATGATATCCATCTTGCTAAGCGCCTGAAATGCGGTTGCGCCCCAATCACGTAAGTGTCACGTGATCGGGATAGAATCGCATCTTGGGCCTGACAGCTACTCCATCTCATGTGATGATCGGACATGGTTTAGTTGATTTGGATCATGTATCACTTAGTTAACCCGAGAGATGTTACTTTAAGTGGGAGTTCATTAGTAATTTGATTAATTGAACTTAATTTATCACGAACTTAGTCCTGATAGTATTTGCATATCTATGTTGTAGATCAATGGCCCATGCTACCGTTCCCTTGAATTTTAATGTGTTCCTAGAGAAAGCTAAGTTGAAAGATAATGGTAGCAACTACACGGACTGGGTCTATAACTTGAGGATTATCCTCATTGCAGCACAGAAGAATTATGTCCTTGATGCACCACTAGGTGACGCACTTGCTGCAGGAGCTGAAGCAAATGTTCTGAATGTGTGGCAACCTCAATCTGATGACTACTCTATAGTTCAGTGTGCCATGATTTCCGACTTATAACCGGGAATTCAAAGACATTTTGAACATTGTCGGTGTCAAAACCGGCAGATCTCGGGTAGGGGTCCCAAGTTGCGCGTCTAAAGATCGATGGTAACAGGAGACTGGGGACACGATTTTTACCTAGGTTCAGGCCCTCTCGATCGAGGTAATACCCTACTTCCTGCTTGATTGATCTTGATGAATATAGGGTTGCAAGAGTTGATCTACCTCGAGATCGTAATGGCTAAAACCCTTAGAGTCTAGCCTATGCAATTGTGATTCTGCTACCCTCTACAGACTAGACCATCCGGTTTATATATCAACCGGAGGAGGCCTAGGGTTACAAAGATTACTTGGGAAGAAAGGAATCATTACACCTGAACATATATCCTACCTTTCTACATACATAGGAGTCCTAACCGGACACGGTGGATGTCAGTGTATCTCCATCTTCATGGCCCATCTGTCCGGCCCAACTTCAGTAGACCGGACACTCGTGGACCCCCAAATACAGGACTCCCTTAGTAGCCCCCAAACTTTCCTTCAATGACGAGGTTGTATCCAGCATCACATCTTTGGTCTTGCAAGGTAGGTTCTTCTTCTGAATAGATGATAGTTTGGCTTCATATTTAATATTATATCATGTCGATTTCTTGTCGTTGTCACCTCCATTTCCATGTGTCAGATGAATGCGAACCGTTTGGGTATTTTTACATAACCCCTTGACCATAAATGGAAAGCGTCTATTTAAGGAGACTAAATCTCAGATGCCATTCCACACCACGTGGAAAACCTTAGAGCTTGCCTCTGGAAATCTTCCAAACATGGTCGGTGTTCCCAGTTCTTCCTCACGCCCTCATGGCCCTCAAGCAGGTGACTGGGAGAGCTGTTCAGTATCCCACGCCCATCTGAATAAACTTCAGAGGCACGGATATCTCCGTACTACGGATCTAGTCCCCGTCTAGGATGAATTAACTTCCATCGGTGTTTTCCTACTAAAGAGGAGCGGGTTGATGTCGCTTAAAGCTACGTCAGTTTTTTCCCCAAAGAGGAAGGGATGATGAAGCACAGTGGCAGTAGGTATTTCCTTCATATGTGAAACCAAGGTTATTGAACCAGTAGGAGAACCAAGCAACACAACGTAGACAGCACCTGCACACAAATAACAACACCTCGCAACCCAACGTGTTAAAGGGGTTGTCAATCCCTTTCGGGTAACGAACATGAGAGAGATATAAATATTGGTAGAATGGTTGAAAAATAAGATAAATTGCAGCAAGGTATCTTTCGGTTTTTGGTTTAGTAGATATGAAAATAAAAGCAAGGCAAATAGATTGCAAAGGCAAATATATGAGGAAGAAGACCCGGGGGCCGTAGGTTTCACTAGTGGCTTCTCTCGAGAAAATAGCAATGGTGGGTGAACAAATTACTGTTGGGCAATTGATAGAACTTCAAATAATCATGACGATATCCAGGCAATGATTATTACATAGGCATCACGTCCAAGATTAGTAGACTGACTCCTGCCTACTCCTGCCTGCATCTACTACTATTAATCCACACATCGACTGCTATCCAGCATGCATATTGCGAATAATATTTTTGCTTATAGGCGCCCTTTCGGTATGCCATTGCGGATAATTCGCCATAATATTATCAAGCAATTTGGTGGCCTCACCCAAAGTGATTTCCATAAAGGTGATACCAGTAGCGGAATCCAAAAGATTTCGAGAAACAAAATTCAATCCCGCATAAAAAAATTGTATGATCATCCAAAGATTTAACCCATGAGTTGGGCAATTCATTAGCATCGTTTTCATCCTTTCCCTAGATTGTGCAACATGCTCATGTTCAAGTTGCTTGAAATTCATGATTTGGGTTCTAAGGGATATAATTTTTGCGGGTGGAAAATATTTAGTGATAAAAGCATCTTTGCGTTTGTTCCAAGAATCAATGCTATTGCGAGGTAAAGAAGAAAACCAAATTTTTGCGTGATCTCGCAAAGAAAACAGAAACAATTTCAATTTCACAATATCATTGTCCACATCTCTTTTCTTTTGCATATCACATAATTCCACAAAGGTATTGAGATGGGACACACCATCCTCATTAGGAGTGCCGGAAAATTGATCTTTCTTGATAAGATTCAGCAAAGCAGTATTAATATCACAAGTCTCCGCACTAGTGGCGGGAGGAGCAATCAGAGAGCCAATAATATCATTGTCGTTGGTATTGGAAAAATCACACAACTTAGTGTTCTCTTGCGTCATTTTTGAGCAATTGTACACAAGAACACAAGTGGCGATAGATCCGACCGGAAAAACGGCAAATCGAAAAGAGAGGCGCATAAAACGGCTATTCTTTGTGAAGTGGGGGAGATGAAAACGAGAGGAAAATGGCAAATAATGTAAATTGCGAGGAGATGAGATTTGTGATTAGGAACCTGGTTGTGTTGAAGATCCTCCCCAGCAATGTCGCCAGAAATTCCTTTTGATTCCGCTTAAAGCTACGTCGGTTTTTTCCCAAAGAGGAAGGGATAATGCAGCACAACGGCGGTAGGTATTTCCCTCAGATGTGAAACCAAGGTTATCAAACCAGTAGGAGAACCAAGCAACATAACGTAGACAGCACATGCACACAAATAACAACACCTCGCAACCTGACATGTTAAAGTGGTTGCCAATACCTTTCGGGTAACGAACGTGAGAGAGATATAAATATTGGTAGATTGGTTGATAAATAAGATAAATTGCAGCAAGGTATTTTTGGGTTTTTGGTTTAGTAGATCTGAAAATAAAAGGCAAAGGCAAATAGATCGCAAAGGTAAATAAATGTGGAAGAAGACCCGGGGCCGTAGGTTTCACTAGTGGCTACTCTCGAGAAAATAGCAACGGTGGGTGAACAAATTACTGTTGGGAAATTGATATAACTTCAAATAATCATGATGATATCCAGGCAATGATTATTACATAGGCATCACGTCCAAGATTAGTAGACCGACTACTACCTGCATCTACTACTATTGCTCCACACATCGACCGCTATCCAGCATGCATCTAGTGTAGTAAGTTCATGGAAAAACGGAGTAATGCATGACATGATGTAGACAAGATACATTTATCTATGGCGTTAGATATGGATCTCGTCGTTTTATCCTTAGTGGCAACGATACATACATGTCGGTTCCCCTTTTGTCACTGGGATCAAGAACCATAAGATCGAACCCACTACGGAGCACCTCTTCCCATTGCAAGATAAAGAGATCAAGTTGGCCAAACAAAACCAAATATCAGAGAAGAAATACAAGGCTATAAGCAATCATGCATATAAGAGATCAAAGAAACTCAAATAACTTTCATGGATATAAAAAGATATATCTGATCATAAACTCAAAGTTCATCGGATCCCAACAAACGCATCGCAAAAAGAGTTACATCATATGGATCTCCAAGAGTTACATCATATGGATCTCCAAGAGACCATTGTATTGATAATCAAAAGAGAGAATGGAAGCCATCTAGATACTAACTACGGACCCGTAGGTCTACAAGGAACTACTCACGCATCATCGAAGAGGCAACAATGGAAATGGTGAACCCCTCCGTGATGGTGTCTAGATTGGATCTCGTGTTTCTGGACTCTGCGACAGCTGGATGAATATTTTGTCGACTCCCCTAGGGTTTCTGGAATATTGGGGTATTTATAGAGCAAATAGGCGGTCCGGGGGGCACCCGAGGTGGGCACAACCCACCAGGGCGCGCTTGGGCCTCCTGGTGCGCCCTGGTGGGTTGTCCCCTCCTCGGGACTCCCCCCGGGTGCCACCAGGGCCCATAGTGTTCCTTCTGGCCCAAAAAAATCTCCAAAAAGTTTCGCGGTGTTTGAGCTCCGTTTGATATTGATTTCCTGCGATGTAAAAAACATGCAGAAAACAACAACTGGCACTTGGCACTATGTCAATAGGTTAGTACCAAGAAATGATATAAAATGACTATAAAATGATTATAAAACATCCAAGATTGATAATATAACAGCATGGAACAATCAAAAATTATAGATACGTTGGAGACGTATCACGGGTGTGCTTCGTCCCCTTCCTTTTGAGAGGTGTAGGATTTCCTATCCATTCTTTCATAAGGAGATTTCTGGAGTTTTATGGTCTCCAACTGCACGATCTTACGCGAGGCTCCATCTTGCATATCACGGGATTCGTCGCTCTTTGCGAGCTATTTCTGGGCTGTGAGGCTCATTTCGAGCTATGGCAAAAATTCTTCTGCCTCGTCCCCCGCTCCCAAAAGGGATCTATATTGGAGGTGGGCGGCGCCAAAGTGTGGCGCATAGCAGGGACAGGTTACCTGTCCGGCACTCCAAAGAAGGCATCTGAAGAGTGGCCCTCGGAATGGTTTTATATTGAAGACGTTGTTCTTCCGACCCAATCCGGCTTGGCCTCCCCGAATTCTCCAGCGCTCCTTTAAAGAAACGCTTCAACTGGCATCCCCGAAGCCTCAAGGAAGAAGATAGTGCGGAGGTTAAAAGTTTAGTTAGCAAGATCAGAGTACTCACCCACTCTGAGCTGACAATAATTAAAGTAATGGCGATCTCGATAACGCGATGCGTTCAGCCGCTTCAATCCAGAGGGTTTCCTATGTGGCATTATAATGGGCAGGACGATGCCCCGCGCTGTCTACGCAAAGTTACGGACAATCCTGTCGCCCTAGGTGCCATCCTAGCTGACCTTTACAAAGGGGAGAAGGAAGACTTTCTTTGCTTGAAACATCGGGAAGCTTTCTCCATGTATGTAGCGACCACGATCCGAATGGACCAAATTCTCTGTGTTCTGTGTCATCCCTGGATCAGTATGCTGACACACACAGTACTCGAGGATTTATAACAGAGGTAAATCACATGTATGAAGTAATGTAAATACTATTACCTCAATCGATCATAGCGGAAGCATCAAAGGTTGTGGATTCCCATCAACACCAACGGCAAAGTTGAGTGTAGAAATCGTAACCCCCAACGTATCGCTTACTCGTCGTAAGATAATCCTGCAACATGAGACGTTGCAGCCACAGAGGGTCAGTACATTGAATGTACTGGCAAATTCACACTGTAATGAAAATGAGGAATAAGGCCTACAACTACACGCATATTTGGCTGGTGGAGGCTGTAAGGTTAAAGTTTTGGCGTAAAGCCAATTTTCCCTACTGCAAAGGAATAGATTTTAATTAACAATCATGGTAGTTGAAACATTGTTGAGAAGATAGACATCCTCTCAACCCCAATTAAAATTCATCATTAAACCCAACAGTATTAAATTAAAGTAACATGATGAGATGCACATGAAAATCCAAGTACTAGATACTCAAGACGTCCATAACCGGGGACACGGCTAATCATAATCAGTTTGTACACTCTACAGATGTTTGTGCACTTTTCCCACAAGACTCGATCGCCTCCGTTTGGTTTCTCGCACTGCACGGTGTTTGAGAAACGGATGACCGAGTCATAGTCTTTCAGAAGCGCTAGCACCTTACGATCGGGCGGACCGTACCAACCTACATCCCCTACATCTGCTAGTCCACCACTGTAAGAGTTCGCACGACTTACTCATACTATGCTAGAGCCCATAATAGCATTGTGGCTGCACACGGAAGTTTCTAGTATGAATAATCTCATGATCCCTTTGAGCCTGGGTGGCGGTCCAAAAGAAAAACAGGCAATCGCTGGAATACCCAGGTGCCTCAGTCCACCCAGATGTGTATTAATGTTGCCACCTTAAGTTGAACCATTAATTAACAAAGTCACATCTGTCATGGATTTCACTCACCCAATCCACGTCTACGAGCATAGCATGTCCTAACAGCAAACGTAGAAGTAACTCCCAAAGGTTTGAATGTAATGCAGGTAATAGGTACTACCTCAATCTACTTCCCAATCCCACAAGTTAATTGATTCTACTCATGCAATGTGTGAGGGTTGGACTAATGCAATGAAAACTGGGTAATTGGTAAGTATGATCAAAGTGTGAACTTGCCTGCAATGTTGATGAAGATGATTCACACTCAAAAAATCTTGATAGATCTACTCGTCACACTCCGGTCAATCTATCGTAAGCAAGCAATAGTAACCACACATAAGCAATCACTCAGCAAATTAGAAAGAACGAATGAACACTTCGGAAAACTTCAAAAACAATCAAATGTCTCATGAAACATAAACAATATCTAACATTACCAAAATTATGTGAATTTGGCCTTATCAGGAAGTTTAGGTCAAGAGCTTCGATTTGCAAAAAGAATCAACTGGAACGGAGTTACGGAACTCAAGTTATGTTCAAACGAAGTTCAAATCTAAAACTAGTTGAATTCAAATTTTAAATTTTCAAAAACATGTTTGAGTTGTATTACTGGAAAGAGGGCTCCGTAACGAAGACATGGGCGTTGGTTTCGTCGGATTTGGACCAACTGGCAAAAAGTTAGGCCGGTTGAAGTTTAGGGGCTAAACTGTAAAATAACTTCACAGATAAGTCCCTGGCCGAAATTAAAAGAAAAAGAAAAAGACTACCGAGCGAACGCTCACTATTTACGCCTAACTAAAGATTGTTCACTGAATAGATCTAACCTAATAAAAAAACCGAACTAAAAATAAAAACCTAACTAAACAGAAAAAGTCGGGCGGTTTATACCTAGCGGTTTTCCGCGGTTTTGGCGAATCGAACCAGGCGGTTCGGCTGGTTCGGCTGTTCGACGGATCCGTCGCGAGAGAAACTCGGAGCTCCGGCCGGCGGAACTCCGGCGAGGGGGCGGGGTCGGCTGCGGCGGCGCTGCGCGGGGCGGAGGCGAGGCGGTGGCGCAGTGCGGTGTCGAGGGGAGGCGTGGCTGCCGCGGCGAACGAGAGCGGTGGCGGTGGTGGCAGATCGCGGCGGCGGCAGTTTGGAAACGGCGGCGGCGATCTGTGACAGCGGCGGCGGCACGATGCGAGGGAAGAGAGGGGCGGCGGCGGCGTGTTATATAGGCGGAGGGGAGGGGGCCTCGGTTTCTTGGAGGAGGGGGCGCGGAGGAGTCCGGGCGTGGCACACATGCCGAGGCGCGGCAGTGGCGTACTGGCGGCGGAGGTCGGGGGCGACGGGGCGCTGGGCCGCGGCCTGGCGGAAGCTGGGCCGGCCCAGTTTCGGCGGAGGAACATTTTTTTTAAACATAGACAAGAAAATAAAATAAAGACAAATAATATATAATATACTATAGGCATATTATATATCAAAATTTGCAGAAAAATAATTCCTACAAGATGGACATTTTACTACTGTCAAATAAAATGCCCACAAAATCTAATAAATCAAAAGGTCCTACTGTTGCAATAAAATCCAATAAAAACCATTTTTAAAATACCAAAAAGAATTCAAATTCATTTATCTCCAATTTTCTGCTGTAGGGAATCATGTTACCCTATTTTCCATGTAATTTGTTTTTGGAGAAAAATAATTTGAATAAAAACCAAATAACTCAATATTGAAATTGAGTTGCAGAAAATTTCAGAAGAACTTCCAACTCATATTTCCTATAATTTGAAGAAGTCATTTTATCTTCTCTCGGGAAAATCATTGAGTTGCTTAAAGTTTCTGAATTGAGAATATTTCGAGATTGAAATTCAAAATCCTTTCAAAGCCCTTTATCATTTAGAATAAATGGAAGAAGTCATATTATCTTCACTCTAGGGTTTTGTGTTGAAAAGAATTTCAATTCCCTCGGAGATCCAAAAGCAAAGTGAAAGTTTTGGGAAAGTCATTTTATTCCTTCTCATTTAACTTTCAAAAGTTTCGAATTTCACTCAATTTCACACAACACATCAAACATCAATCAATTCTATCAATTTTATATAACATTCCAAAATTTAGAATTTTGGGATGTTACAAACCTACCACACTTAAAATGAATCTCGTCCTCGAGATTCGGAGAGGCTAGCAAGAAATAGGTTAGGGTTTGGGGGTCACCTAACAAATCCACTGATTGGTGTGGCCTAGTGTACTACCACACTTAGGAACATGGTTGCGGTTCCATCAAAACTCAGGTACTCCATCCTTTGGGTTGACGACGTCGGTCTTTTCTAATCTTCAGGGTGTTTCCTTCTCTGGCTCTTTCGGTAGTGGCATAACCTTTGTCCTCAATTCCTTGGGTTCTTTCATCTTGGTGAGGCTCTTTCAGGGCTGGTTCTTCTTAACTGACAGGTCTGGCGCCAATACTAACAAATATCGATATCTCATGGGGGTCATCGGACAAATTATTGGGTCCCTGCAGAAAACGGGTCTGGGCTTCATCCTCACCGTATATCCTACGGTTGGCAACAGCATGCCGTGTATAAGGGGAAATTTTCTATACCATTCTAAGGTTTAAACAAAGTTTTGACATCGTCGTCTCTCTACTATAGGTAAGTCACTCAGATTTACCATCCCGTATAACAAAGGCGAATAATAAGAGTAAGTCGGTATGGTGATCAATCCATCCCGCACCCAAATCATTACCTTGTATATGGTTTAGTGAATCTCGTATTCTAACACTCGGTCATCCTCACAAGCATTGCAGAATTTTTTTCTTGTCAACGAACTGAGTTCGGATATATCCATTGATTCTGCAAGCCAAACAAAACATCTAGCATTTCACAACCCTCGGGTTTAACGTAACCACCTATAAAAGCGTCTATTGATAAGGTTGTCACTTCTACCATGGGTTTTCTTTCAGCAAGAGTGTGCTTGCTTCCTTGACAGGCCCTGGGCCTGTGGGTTATGGCCCATCTCATCACTAGCAACACTTGGTCTCATCATCGGGTTACAACTGGTCATTCTTCCAACATCCAACTTCCTGGCTCTCTTAAATCCATCCAATTATACCTTACTTCTCTATGGGTAAAACTATGATGTAATTACTCAGACTCAACTTTGGACAATCCACTCCAAGTCTGACGTAACCAACCACTAGTTAGTGTATTCGGGTAACGGTGTTGGGTTCTACCACACTTAAAATGAATAACACTAGTTTATTCAAAATCTCCTTCCATGCATCATGTCTTCACTCATCACTATAGAGTAACAACTCATAGGATCCAAATCAATACCCTGATGCCAACTGTATTGATTCTCAACTTACTACGATCTACTACACTTCCATTGCATGCTTCGACTCCAATACCTAGCACAAAACTCCTTCTTCTTGGTATAATCTATAGCAAAATGCACTGCTTTACTACAGCACATACACATAACTATAGAAAAATCTCGTGGTTCCCTTGTGATTATGTAGCCTCCTTAAGTCCTCGGCTTGGGTCCACTTCAGAACTTGTATATCCATAACTCAATCCTTGGGGTCACTATAGTTCCATACTCCAGTCTTATACCCTCTAAAAAATCCAATTGTACATCTTTCCTTCATACTCTTGGGGTAAGCCTCGTATCAAAATAAACTCTAACTTATTTGTGCAAACTCTACTACTTGGAGCAACACTTTCCTTTCTATTGGTCCAGGGTTCACTCAGTAAGGTTCAACTAAACAAAATGCACTGGTTCATCCAAAATCCATATTCTCCTCATATCAAATCTTGTATTACCACTTGAACCAGTATTCAACACTCCAGTTACAAATGTGCTTCACTACAAATGTTGCCATCCACATAGTGGGGTATGGTCAAACATTCCTCCCATCTTTATTCCTTTGTCCTAGCTAAGGGTGCCTCAATCCCACTGGAATTGTGCAATGTGATTCTTGAAATCATCAATCTTTTGCTTCGTCCTATTGGTCGTGTGCTTCATCTCCACCATCTCTGCATGCATCATACTTAGGCATCCCTGGGTATAACGAAGTCTTGCTTCGAGTATTTCTCCAATCTGACGTATGGCCTCCATAGCAGCTTCACGAACAAAATCGAAGAATGTTGTTCGCGGTACTCGGGAGATGAAAAAGTATTGACCCATAGTCTTTGGGCAAACTCCTTTCACACGGTGGAGGTGTACCTCCACGTACCAAAGTTCAACTCCATTCTCCATGAAGGGATAACCCTTGTAAACTGCATCTCCTTCTAGGTGAATATGCTTCATCATGTCCTTCAGGATCTTGGGGTAATCCTGATCACTAGTTAGGGTCATGATGGTTTCCGGGCCTTTGAGAAAAGACTCGAAAAGGGTTGTCATCTGTAGGCATAAGACAGAAGGGGTTTTCAGGACAACATACAGACATCCTTGGGTAAAACGGGGTCTTTTGTCCGAGAAAGGGTTTGGGTCAACTTCTCCATGGGTTCTAGGTTTTTGTCTAGGTGAGATCACAAGAGAGGCACTCACAATCATCCAACAACTCATAGCAATGAGATTCCAAACATATCAACTTCCATTGCTTCACGAACTATTACAATGTTCTTTCCATAGCTCAACTCAACATTGTAATAAAGTGTATTCCATATAGCTACATGCTTCGTACTAATATTACGATCTGAACTACTCTACTCCATTTTCCTCTGCTCTGAATATTCTATTGGCGAAATGCTCTTCTTCCTTGTAGTGTAAACTAATGTCATAAGACAGATCTAAGGGCTTCACGGTAACTATCCTGATTCACTTGGTTCTCCGTGTCCTGGTTGGGCAGTTGATAGCATAATGACCTAAATCCTTGCACCTATAACATGTGATGTCACTTAGGTCCTTTTCCGCAGAAATTAGGTTCTTCTGGGGACACATGTTCTTCCTCTTACTTGACTTCTTCATTCCTATCAATACTTCTATCTTCTGTGGATCAAACTCCACTTCTTCTGTCGGGAAGTCTCCCAGATACTCATGGCTTTCCTTCGTGCAATACTGTGAAAGATGTCCTTTCTATCCACATGAGTAGCAAGCACGGAAGTAATATCTGTTTAGTCCTTCTCCATCAGGGTCGTCAATATCTTCCTCCATTGCGGATTCCCTTAGGGTTTCCTCGAGGACTTCTTTCATTGCTTCTTTCTTCTGCTGGACAGTTCGTTGCACCATGGGGTAAATGTGACACTGAGCAGGGTAGTGGGTAGTCCCTTCACACAAGAAACAAGTAATCTGCCTAGTTGGGAATTCTTCAGCTAGGTGACTTCCTTCACAATTGGGGCATTCATCCTTGTGCTCCTCCTGGGTGTGTCCTATTTCTCCACAAATCCTACAGGTACAAGGCTTCTTCTTTGGGTTGTTTCCACGCTCTCGGATGAGACGGGATCCTAACAGAGTCTTCTTGAATTCCTTCCAATTTTCTGCTCTATCACATCCTTGTATGTCTTGATGCATCTTCCACCATGTTGCAGCACTTTTCGTAAAGTACTGAAGAGCGTATTGAACTTCATACTTCCTTGCAACCAAATTTTTCCTGAAGTGGTCCTCCATGCTTTGTATCCATAGTTCTGCCTCAGGTTGGGTCATTGATCCAAAGACTTCAAGTCTATCTTCAGTCATCCTCTATTGGGTCCAAGGGTTTTGGGATGAGATTAGGAAGGTGGGGAGAGATACACTCAATACAAACAAAAGTTTTGAGAAGACGGGTTTTGTTATGTGGCCATCGGAAAACATCAAACAAACGATGGCTCACAATCATCGTATCTAACGTAAATACATAACAGGGCTTTGGTCTTCTAAAGGTCATCATCTCTTCAAAGTTGTCAACTCTTCAAACCTTCGGAGTATCCATTGTTGTAGCTTCAACACTTCCAATGTATGGTAAAATTCTCTTTACTCCGAAGTGGTCCAAATGGTAAAGGGTATTGTCTAAGTATTTAAGGTCAAGGGAAGGTTTGACAAATCTCAGAAAAGAACAGAGATAAGAATCTTTTTGAAAAAGGATAGTTTTAAAGAAAACTTTTCCTATGGTCTGGCTAGTTTCTAGGGTCACGTCCTACAGTCAAAATGTGCTCTGATACCATCTTGTAGCGACCACGATCCGAATGGACCGAAGTCTCTGTGTTCTGTGTCATCCCTGGATCAGTATGCTGACACACACAGTACTTGAGGATTTATAACAGAGGTAAATCACATGTATGAAGTAACGTAAATACTATTACCTCAATCGATCATAGCGGAAGCATCAAAGGTTGTGGATTCCCATCAACACCAACGACAAAGTTGAGTGTAGAAATCGTAACCCCCAACGTATCACTTACTCGTCGTAAGATAATCCTTCAACATGAGACGTTGCAGCCACAGAGGGTCAGTACATTGAATGTACTGGCAAATTCACACTGTAATGAAAATGAGGAATAAGGCCTACAACTACATGCATATTTGGCTGGTGGAGGCTGTAAGGTTAAAGTTTTTGCATAAAGCCAATTTTTCCCTACTGCAAAGGAATAGATTTTAATTAACTATCATGGTAGTTGAAACATTGTTGAGAAGATAGACATCCTCTCAACCCCAATTAAAATTCATCATTAAACCCAACAGTATTAAATTAAAGTGACATGATGAGATGCACATGAAAATCCAAGTACTAGATACTCAAGACGTCCATAACCGGGGACACGGCTAATCATGATCAGTTTGTACACTGTAGAGGCTTGTGCACTTTTCCCACAAGACTCGATCGCCTCAGTTTGGTTTCTCGCACTGCACGGTGTTTGAGAGACGGATGACCGAGACATAGTCTTTTAGAAGCGCTAGCACCTTACGATCGGGCATACCGTACCAACCTACATCCCCTACATCTGCTAGTCCACCACTGTAAGAGTTCGCACGACTTACTCATACTATGCTAGAGCCCATAATAGCATTCTGGCTGCACACGGAAGTTTCTAGTATGAATAATCTCATGATCCCTTTGAGCCTGGGTGGCGGTCCAAAAGAAAAACAGGCAATCGCTGGAATACCCAGGTGCCTCAATCCACCCAGATGTGTATTAATGTTGCCACCGTAAGTTGAACCATTAATTAACAAACTCACATCTGTCATGGATTTCACTCACCCAATCCAAGTCTACGAGCATAGCAAGTCCTAACAGCAAACATAGAAGTAACTCCCAAAGGTTTGAATGTAATGCAGGTAATAGGTACTACCTCAATCTACTTCCCAATCCCACAAGTTAATTGATTCTACTCATGCAATGTGTGAGGGTTGGACTAATGCAATGAAAACTGGGTAATTGGAAAGTATGATCAAAGTGTGAACTTGCCTGCAATGTTGATGAAGATGATTCGCACTCAAAAACTCTTGATAGATCCACTCGTCACACTCCGGTCAATCTATCATAAGCAAGCAATAGTAACCACACATAAGCAATCACTCAGCAAATCAGAAAGAACGAATGAACACTTCGGAAAACTTCGAAAACAACCGAATGTCTCATGAAACATAAAACAATATCTAATAGTACCAAAATTATGTGAATTTGGCCTTATTAGAAAGTTTAGGTCAAGAGCTTCGATTTGCAAAAAGAATCAACTGAAACGGAGTTACGGAACTCAAGTTATGTTCATACAAAGTTCAAATCTAAAACTAGTTGAATTCAAATTTTAAAATTTTCAAAAACATTTTTGAGTTGTATTACTGGAAAGAGGGCTCCGTAACGAAGACGTGAGCGTTGGTTTCGTCAGATTTGGACCAACTGGCAAAAAGTTAGGGCCGTTTGAAGTTTAGGGGCTAAACTGTAAAATAACTTCACAGATAAGTCCCTGGCCGAAATTAAAAGAAAAAGAAAAAGACTACCGAGTGAACGCTCACTATTTACGCCTAACTAAAGATTGTTCACTGAATAGATCTAACCTAATAAAAAAACCGAACTAAAAATAAAAACATAACTAAACAGAAAAAGTCGGGCGGTTTATACCTAGCGGTTTTCCGCGGTTTTGGCGAATCGAACCGGACGGTTCGGTCGGTTCGGCTGTTCGACGGATCCGTCGCGAGAGAAACTCGGAGCTCCGGCCGGCGGAACTCCGGCGAGGGGGCGGGGCAGGCTGCGGCGGCGCTGCGCGGGGCGGAGGCGAGGCGGTGGCGCAGTGCGGTGGCGAGGGGAGGCGCGGCTGTGGCGGCGAACGAGAGCGGCGGCGGTGGTGGCAGATCGCGGCGGCGGCGGTTTGGAAACGGCGGCGGCGATCTATGACAGCGGCGGCGGCGCGATGCGAGGGGAGAGAGGGGCGGCGGCAGCGCGTTATATAGGCGGAGGGGAGGGGGGCTCGGTTTCTTGGAGGAGGGGCCGCAGAGGAGTCCGGGCGTGGCACGCATGCCGAGGCGGCGGCGGTGGCGTACTGGCGGCGGAGTCCGGCCGGAGGTCGGGGGCGATGGGGCGCTGGGGCGCGGCCTGGCGGAAGCTGGGCCGGCCCAGTTTCGGCGGAGGAACATTTTTTTTAAACACAGACAAGAAAATAAAATAAAGACAAATAATATATAATATACTATAGGCATATTATATATCAAAATTTGCAGAAAAATAATTCCTACAAGATGGACATTTTACTACTGTCAAGTAAAATGCCCACAAAATCTAATAAATCAAAAGGTCCTACTGTTGCAATAAAATCCAATAAAAACCATTTTTAAAATACCAAATAGAATTCAAATTCATTTATCTCCAATTTTTTGCTGTAGGGAATCATGTTACCCTTTTTTCCATGTTATTTGTTTTTGGAGAAAAATAATTTGAATAAAAACCAAATAACTCAATATTGAAATTGAGTTGCAGAAAATTTCAGAAGAACTTCCAACTCATATTTCCTATAATTTGAAGAAGTCATTTTATCTTCTCTCGGGAAAATCATTGAGTTGCTTAAAGTTTCTGAATTGAGAATATTTCGAAGTTGAAATTAAAAATCCTTTCAAAGCCCTTTATCATTTAGAATAAATGGAAGAAGTCATATTATCTTCACTCTAGGGTTTTGTGTTGAAAAGAATTTGAATTCCCTTGGAGATCCAAAAGCAAAGTGAAAGTTTTGGGAAAGTCATTTTATTCCCTCTCATTTAACTTTCAAAAGTTTCGAATTTCACTCAGTTTCACACAGCACATCAAACAGCAATCAATTCTATCTATTTTATTATAACATTCCAAAATTTAGAATTTTGGGATGTTACAATGTACAACCCCATTGACTGGGTGAGTCTTTCTTTGATTGCTAGTTTTTCTCAATTTCGTTTCGTTCTAACCGAACTGAATCCGTCTATCTCCAATAGGATTGGAGGAAGGTGGTTGAAGGGATTCATAGCCCCATTCCGCAGCCAGAGGACCATGTTCAAGACATGGATCTTAGATTTGAAGAAGATCCGGACATATGCATAGAGCTTATGGATGGAGTTTTCCATCAAGCGAGCCATGATGGCACGGAAGTGGCCATTGTAGTTGATTACCCTGGGCTTCTTCCTTCCTCCCACGTAATTACTCGGGAGACACCTCTTCAAAGAGAGCCTTCCCTCGCGCCTCACCCACCGCACTGTCTCATGCTCAAAAGGGGCGGCGCTCGTCTCGTCGTACTGCATCAAGGGCGTCTTCCAAGAAGGTGACGCCCGCACAGGGTGAGTCTTTGAAACGAAAGGAGACCAGAGACCCCGCCAAACCTCCTCCTTTATCGAAGAGGTATGATTTTTAACATATGATTGGTGGCAAATTCGGATTGTAATATTTCCACTTTGTCTTATTTTAGGAGGAGCGTACGCCGGAAAGTGTCCGGGGATCCTGCTAGCCCGCTCCAACCAATCCGGTATCGGACCCATCCACAAGGACTAGGGTTGATATGGGTGTCATGCCGGATTGTCTTGTGCAAGAGGATTCGGATAATGTATTTGTTACCAATTCCTAAGTGGAGACCGCGATGAATCATCGGTGGTGAAAAGAGGCCATGCGCGATCCAACTTTTACCGAGGAGGCGTTTAAAGCCCTCAGTTCTGCGGATGCGAATATCCGAGCTGCTCGGGATGGACTTGCCAGAGTCACTCACCAGCTTTCAAAGGAAATGCGGATAAGAATGTGTAGATTCAATAATCACATGCCAGTAGCCCCCCGAGACTTGAAGCAGTTGGCCCAACTGATTTAAGGATCGTTATATCCTCAGGTACTCAAGGAAAATAACAACACATTATCCAAGGAGCTTGAAGAATGCCGGACCAGGTTAACTTATGTCACTGCCGAATTGGAAGATTCAAAGAGGTCCAAGAAGGGCTCTGATGGTAAGAACAATAGTGTCCGGAAGTACAATCTTGCGCCAATCAATGATTTTTAAATATACATTGTTTAAACTACAGCAGCAGGGTCGACAGACCAACTGGAGGAGAAGCTAAGGGCTACTCTGGCGGACAAAAACCACGCCGAAGGGCAAGCGGCTGCTGGTCAACGTGTATTAACACGGACCATAGAGGAGAAGAATAAACTGCAGGATGCAAATACCAAGCAAGCCATAGAGCTAAAGGACATACGAGCCCAACTCTCGGATGCCTTGAAAGAGAACAGGAAGCTAAAAGGCGGCATATTCAGTATGACCTTGAACCTAGCTTTCATATAGTTCCTTGACTCATATTTTTTACAAAATTGTTCCTGTAGGTTTGTTATCTGGGCTGCTCGAGGGAGAAGTGTCCGGATTTCAAGGCAACCTACTACAAGAGCTCTCCAAGGTACACGAGTGAGCTCAGAAAGCCATGAAGAATATGGCCAAAGCCTTATGGCCAGCCGATTCACCTCTAGAAATTATGGAGGAACTAGCGAATTTATTCAACGGAGCTCGGCGCCGCTTTGAACTGTGGAAGGCATGAGCATGTCGAGAAGGTGCTCAAGAAGCCTGGCTATGGTGAAGACACACTACACCGGACTAGATCGAAATCATATGGCCCGGGCTGGACCTCGAGGACCGTACGGACAAGAAATTCCCGTGAGCTTGGTATATGACCAAGTAAAGACAGCCGCCAAATTTTCACAACAAGATTGCAAATTAGACGGTTTTATAGATGGTATAGATGAAGAGTAGGCGTTTGATTCCATGTAACAATGTACTTTATCATCAAACTTATCTCTGACCTAATTTATTAAAAACATTGTCATGGCAGACCCTCAGCTTTGACCTCTGATACCCACGGGCTGGAGTGTTTCTGAATACTATACCTGTGAACACTTAATATGTTCGGAAACTAGGCAATCAGGTCATCATATCTTGAACAGACAAGCTGTGTTCCAGAAGTTATGTTATATTACTATTTAACGTAAGAAACATCTTCCAGAGTTAATAGTTCTGTTACGGGTTCTTTTCCCTGGGTCAGCATGCGTATGTACTCGTGCCTAGGCTTTGATCCTAAAAAATAGGATTATAGAAAGCATGTCCTATGAGATTGAAATATTATGTACCAAAAAGTGGTTCGTCATTTGTCCGCCGACCAATGATTCCCTTAAGAATGCTAGCTTTCGGCTTCACCCGTCTGAGGTATAGGTTCAGATTACCTGGTTGTAACAATCATAGAGGTGCTCCCTTTACACCCTAGCCGAACAATTGGGGACGTAGGGTATAAACACAGGAGCCAGGCAACCCAGCTTGGCAAAATCTTAAGTCATAAAGGTGCATATAATGGTGAAGAGACTGTATGAAACAGACGACATGAGTATTGTAAGCAATAAGCTTCTAATAATGAGCTTCGTTATAGAATCCCCTAGGTATTTTGAGGCATATACATTTGAGGATGTTCACCCCTTAACAGTTCGGTTCGGCCGAACACTTTTTGGTAGGGAAAGATAAGAAATGAAGAGGAAAACTAAAAGAAAACAAGGGATAAGACCTAAATTGGAAACGAGAATAAAAGGTGCTACCAAACAATCCGTAGAATCGTCGGAGCCTGGCAGCGTTCCATGGATTTGGCTCAAGGCGATTGTGTGATGCATTTCAAAGGCGATAGGCTCCTCCGGTGAGTACTTCGTCAATACTGAAGGGGCCCTCCCATCTTGGTTTGAGCTTATCCTTTTACTTCTTTGGGAGGCGCAAAACGAGTTCGCCAACATTATATGTTTTGGCCCGCACTTCTCTGCTTTGGTATCGCATTGCCTGCTATTGATAGAATGTGGAACGAGCATGCGTGATATCGTGCTCCTCTTCGAGACCATCTAGGTCATCCTGTCGATCGAGCTTAGCCTCTCTCTCTCTCTCTTCATACATACGCACTCGAGGTGAGTCATGAATAATATCGCAGGGCAGAACAGCCACTGCACCGTACGGCATTAAAAAAGGCGTGTATCCGGTTGTCCGGTTAGGTGTGGTCCGCAGCCACCAGAGTATGGAGTCGAGCTCCTCAACCCAGTGTTTATCTGACTCCCGTAGGGAGCGCACCAGTCGGGGTTTAATGCCACTCATTATCAAGCCATTGGCCCTTTTGACTTGACCATTTGTTTGAGGGTGGTACACAAAGGAGTAATCAAGTTTAATGCCTAACTTGGCACACCAGTTTTTCACCTCATCAGCTATAAAATTGGAGCCGTTATCTATGATAATACTATGTGGGACACCATAACGATGTACTACACTAGATATAAAATCTATCACTGGCCCCGCCTCAGCTGTTCTAACTGGTTTGGCTTCTATCCATTTGGTGAATTTTTCCACCATGACCAGCAAATATTTCTTTTTGTGGCTTCCCCTTTTAGAGATCCGACCATATCCATTCCCCAGACAGCAAAGGGCCATGAAATGGGAATGGTTCTTAGAGATGTGGGAGGCATATGACTTTGATTTGTGAAAAGCTGGCATCCAACACAATGTTTGACTAGGATTTGAGCATCTGCTCGGGCAGTTGGCCAGAAGAAGCCAGTTCGGAAAGCCTTGCTTACGAGAGCCCGAGCTGCGGCGTGGAGAACATCAGTAGTGCTTTTCTTGTATAATTCACCTTCGTGAACTTTATAGGCTTTAGAGCGCCGAATTATGCGGCGGGCCTCATTTTGGTCATCAGGGAGTTCTTGCCTATTAAGATAAGCCATGAAATGTTTGGTCCAGATGGCTATGACAGCCATGATCTCATGAGCCGAGGATGTTATTTCCATGTCCGAGTCCCTGATGACATCCGTATTGAGTTCGGCTGGTGGGGGTGTGTTCGGGTCTGCATTAGCGTTTATGCTCTCATCATGCCATGTCACTGCTGGCTTGAACAGACTTTCTAAAAAGGTGTTGGGCGGGACTAGGTCGCGTTTAGTGCCCATACGAGTGAGTATGTCCGTTGCCTGGTTGCTGTCCCGAGCTACATGGTGAAATTCCAGCCCCTCAAATCGATCCAAAAATGTTAATATGGCGTTTCGATAAGCTGCCATCTTTAAATCCTTCGCATCAAATTCTCCGTTTACCTGAGATATTGCGAGGTTTGAGTCTCTGGGCACCACGAGGCGTTGTATGCCCATGGATACGGCCATGCGAAGACCGTGCAGTAGTGCCTCATATTCTGCCGCATTGTTTGAGTCTGTATACATGATTTGCAGTACATAACAGACTGTATGCCCTGTTGGAGATATCAAGATGACGTCGGCCCCCAATCCGTCTAACATTTTGGAGCCATCGAAATACATGGTCCAGTGGGAGTATGCTCCGTACTCTTTAGGGAGTTCGGCTTCAGTCCATTCCACGACAAAGTCGGCCAACACCTAAGACTTAATAGTCCATGTGGTTTGTATGTTATTTCAAACGGCAAGAGCACGATGGCCCATTTGGCCATGCGTCCTATGGCGTCTTTATTGTTTATGATATCATTGAGTGGTACTTCGGATGCCATTGTGATCGAACACTCTTGAAAGTAGTGTCGGAGCTTCCGAGATGCCATAAACACTGCGTAGGCAATTTTCTCATAGTGGGGGTATCGTGATTTACACGGTGTGAGAACCTCTGATACATAGTATACTAGTTTTTGGATGGGGAATTTATGTCCTTCATCCTCTCGTTCAACGACGAGTAACGCACTCACTACCTGGTGAGTGGCTGAGATATAAAGCAGCATTGGCTCGCCAACACCTGGAGTGGCTCGGATTGGGTTGCCCGCTAATAGGATTTTTATCACCTCCAATCGGGATGTGGCCCCATCCGTCCATTCAAAGTTGTCTGAGCACCTCAGTAGTCTATAAAGTGGTAATGCTTTTTCTCCCAATCTGGAGATAAAGCGTCTTAAGGCCGCCATGCAACCTGCTAGCTTTTGGACTTGTTTTAGATCAATCGGCATAGTCAGCTGTGACAGGGCCTGGATTTTAGATGGGTTCGCCTCAGTTCCTCTATGGGATACGATGAACCCTAGTAGCTTTCCGTCTGAAAAGGCGGAGACACATTTTCCTAGATTGAGCTGTATGTCAAATGTTCGGAGGATATCGAACCTTAGGCGAAGATCATCGACCAATGTTTCGATGTGTTTGGTCTTGATGACTACATCGTTGATGTATGCCTCTACTGTCTTGCCGATTTGTTTCTCTAAGCATGTTTGAATCATGTGTTGATACGTGGCACCAACGTTTTTTAGCCCAAAGGGCATAGTGTTGAAGCGAAAGGGCCCGTACGGAATGATAAACGCCGTCGCGGCCTAGTCGGATTCCTTCATTTTTATCTGATGGTATCCGGAGTAAGCGTCGAGGAAACACAAGAAGTCATGTCCTACGGTTGCATCAATAATTTGATCAATGCGGGGCAGTGGAAAAGGATCTTTAGGGCAAGCCTTGTTTAAGTCCCCAAAGTAAACACAAAGGCGCCAGGATTTATCCTTATTGGGTACCATGACTAAGTTGGCTAGCCAGTCCGGATGTTTAATTTCCCTTATGAATCCAGCTTCCAGTAACTTGGCCAGCTCTTCCCCCATTGCTTGTCTTTTGGGTTCGGAAAATCGTCGTAGTGACTGCTTGACTGGCTTGAACCCTTTGATGATGATAAGGTTGTGTTCGGCCAGCTTGCGTGGGATTCCCGGCTTGTCTGAAGGATGCTAGGTGAATATGTCCCAGTTTTCACGGAGGAAGGCACGCAAGGCGCTATCTATCGTCGATGACAGTTGTGCCGCAATGGATGCCGTCTTGTTGGGGCCCGTCAGATGCACTTGAAATTTGATAATTTCCTCTGTTGGCTTGAAGGAGGTAGATTTCGATCTTTTGTCAAGGACTACATCATCCTTGTCCACCGTAGATCGTAAGGTGGTTAACTCTTTGGCCTCGAGGGCTTCGGATAGTGCCTCTAGGGCTAAGGATGCGGTTTTGTTTTCGGCACTGAGTGCTCTGTCCAGATCACTTGCTACTATGATTATTCCATTGGGCCCTGACATTTTAAGCTCCATGTACCCGTAATGGGGTATGGCCTGAAAGTGTGAGAAAGTGTCCCGCCCTAGAAGGACGTGGTATCCGTTGTTGAAGGGGACAATGTGAATAGCAGTTCCTCCGACCTGTAGTTCTCAGGTGTATCGAATACTACGTCGAACTTAATGCTTCCCCAACACCGGGCTTCCCGGCTGGGAATAATTCCTCTGAAGGTTATATTACTTTGTTCAATGCAGAACTGATCAACCTGCATTTTTGCAAGCGTGTCCTCGTATATGAGGTTCAGTCTACTGCCGCCGTCCATGAGTACTTGAGTAAGGCGAAAGCCATCTACTGTTGGGTTTAGTACGAGAGCGGCTGTGGCTCGGACCAGCCGGACTTGCGGTTCGTCATCGGCAGAAAAAGTGATTGCCGCGTCGCTCCACGGGCTTGCAGTGCTTATTTGATGAACCTCGGCAAGTTCGCGATATGCTCTCTTGCGCCGGTTTTTTGAGGAGAATGTCTCGAAGACAGTAAGGACGTCAAAGTTGTTCTCCCCTGAAGTTGCGGTGGCGAGGATTGTTTCATCGCTTTTCGCTACCTGCTGGAGTACCCGACTTATCCATCCTTAAACAGAGCTTTTGTTTCTTATCCTTTAATTTTGAAATCACGATTTCTTTGCAGTTAAGCATCATATCATCCAAATGTTTCTATAATCCGATGCATTTGCATTCCTTCTTCCTCGGGTTGTGTGTCGGTGCTCACGTTAACTCCGTTATGGGCCGTTAGATCCTTTGTTGAATTTATCATCTGACAGTGTCCTTCGTGAATAAAAACCTCAAGAAGCTCTTTCCCTGATACATAATGCCATTGGTAAACCCTATTATCTGATTGGCCAACCATGCTCTACTTTTGAGCTGGTGATAATTAACCTTGTAGCTTGTGGTATATGTTCGTAAGATGCCCTTATGGGTTGAAACTATGCCTTCCCAAATCTGGGTAAACCTGAGAGTTATCACGAGACATACTCTTCGGTTGTTATGCAAGATAAAATTTCAGCACTACAACTTCGTCGAAGGGGAGAAGTGAATGAAAGGTTATGCATTAAAGAAGTGGGAGTCAACCTTGAACTTTGTGTTCATGCCCATGGAAATGATGTAGATTTTATCATGGAAAAATCTTGTAAAAATTGTTATCCCCTTGATATAAGTTCATCTTGTATCTTCGATCTGGTTAATAGCAATCATGGTTCCAACTATATTGTTCTCCTTTGATTCCATTTCTTAGACAAGTCAAAACATATGACTTCTGTAGATCAATACACAAGTTCAACCTCTATTCCGATCTACCTTCGAGTATTTTCCCCGTGTTATCTCGAGCATATCATCCCATTGCTCTATCTCTTATGTATTCGTGTTGGAATAATGCTCTCACTATTTAGTCACTCCGTAGGTTTGCATTTCCGCCACTCGAGGACTCTGACAAGTGACTCGAATCCGCACTGTGGTCCAATACTTCTAGTACTTTGTTGCTAGGAAGTTTAATATGCCATCATGTCATCCTAGCCTGATCAGCTACATCCCTATCGTGCTACTTTTAACCGTGCTACCAGGTCCTTATTCTCGGAGCACAAATTTTGATGTTGAGCTAAGCTTAAGTCGATCTTCCTCGTCATGTCATTTCACCTCGAATAGCAAGCTTGATTCCGAGTTTGTGTTGTATCATTGTTTTTTATAACATTTCGCTTCATCATTACTTTTGCTGGATGTCGTCGTTGATCGATTGCATCTTCATGGAGCCTCTAAAAAAAATGTCGTGGTCATCATCAATATTTTGAATTCTTCTAGGGTATCAATCAAATTCATGATGAGAAATACCATACTTTCCCCTCGATGATTCGTGTTATCATCGACAACGTTATTGCCCCCCTCCAACACAAAACAGGAATACTTCCTTTCTTGTGTAGACACCTCGATGTACAACCCTGTGAGTAAGACCATGCTACTATTGTTGATGATATTTCGGTAGCCACTGATGGATGAGAACTTTGCCTATTGGTCTGCCTCATTCAACGAGCAGGAAAATGGTTCTCTTCGTCCCTCGCCCTTGATACCGACATTTTTGCCGACATAACTGACAAGCTATTCTCTGATATGCCATGCTATCATGACGGTGAAGATGTCAGCACCCTTCATACTTTTAACACACATGGTGGGCCCATAACCCATAGTTCCACGGGATCAAAACCCGACTCTCATGTACACCCCCTGATTCCAAAGTTACTCCACCCGCTTGGCTTCGTATGAGGTTCACGAGGCACCTTCATAGTGATCCATTCTGGATTCAGTCACAATACATATTCTGTTGCTCTGGACCCCTTTCACACTTTGTTTCACGCAACGAACGATTGTCTATCAGCCTGATGCTACTTATTGTACCTTCTTACTTTGCTCTTGATGACATTCTTGAATTCCAACTCGAGAAATAATTCATGTCTTCTTCCTTGACTTCACCATCAGATGCCCAACTTTGTGGAGATGCGTTCTTCTAGAGTTTTCCCTCTTAACGCATGCGTAGGACGATGAAGATCATGAAGAAAGGATGACGACTTCATCCTGATGCCCTGATTTAGCGGATTGAAGACATCAGTGTAATGGATCAACCACTTCAAGAAGAACAACCAAGACCGAGAAGACTTGTTAGAATTTCGTAACCAACCCTTCACCTTAACTCTACCTCTTAAATCTCGGGACAAGATTTCTTGTAGTAGAGGAGATTTGTAACACCCCGTGAATCATGCTACAGTAACTCCACACTAATGATGCCAACTCACAATAATTACTAAGCTAGATTGCCCCGTGATTGAAAACCGATTCAATTTCAAATTTAAATTGCAAGTCAAATATTTAAATATTCTAACAGCAAAATAAAAATGTTCCTGGGGTTGCCAATATTCACTAAGGAATTGTCATGTAGAAAAAACCTCAATTTAATTACCAAAATGCCCCTAGGAATTAAAATAGTGGACCAACATCAAATTTAATCAACCTTTTCAATTTCTAAAATATTTAAAGTTTGCCAAATGCACTGGAACTTTTTGTGCAACCCCTAAATATAGTGCTTGAATTATGTGCAATGTTACATGATCAACAAAATTCATTTGATAATAGGAACTAAATAAAACCAGGAGCTAATAAGTAGAAACACAAATATAAAAATATATAGCGTTTAATAGGAAAAGGGCCAAATCTTCTGGGCGCTTTGGCCCATCTAGCACTACAGCCAGCCCAGCCCACGTGAGGCATCCCCAACCTCACGCTACAGGAGCAGAGGGGTGCGTGGTGGCCATCCACCTTGCCGACGCCGTCGTGTCGGCTATCCCACAAGTCCCCGCTTGGATAAGACTATCCCCAGTGCCCTAGGGTTCGCCCGCTCACCCTGCCTCTCCCACTTCTCCCCCTCGTGCCACTATCCTTCTTCCCATCGCTCAACCGAGCCGCCATCGCCATGGCCTCCTCCATACACGCGCCCAGCGAACTTGCCACCACCCGAGTTTACGTCGGGAGCATTGTATGCATCTCCTACGATGACTACGTGGATGCGTTCGACCTCGAAGCCACCGCAACGACGGGATCGAAATCGTCTTCAACCTCCGGCCACCGCGAAGCCATCAACGAATCTGTCTCCTTCACTGCACCACCGTCTGCCTCGAGTTCACCTTCGACCCGTAGTGAGCAACCCATTCGATTCCCCTTGTTTGCCCTTCGATTTTGCCAATGTTGAGAACACCCCCCACGCGACGGCCACCATGGCAGAGAGCCCGAGCTCCGCTCGTCACGGCCACAGTCCGTGCCCGAGAGACATCGCCTGCGCTCTGCCTTCCCCACGCGTGCTTGCCGCTACTCCCGGACGAGCCGCCGCTGATCACAACATCTGCGTGTCGTGTGCTGTACTGTGTCCTCCTCCCGCTGCACTTTGCTGCTACTTGCATGCTGCCATTGCCAAGTACTGCCGCTGCCGCCAATGTGCCCTGCTGATGCCGCTTCTCCCTACTGCTACTGCTGTTTCTCCCCGCGATGGCCGCTGCAGCTGCTCGACACCCGCCTCCGGCTCGGCACTGTTGCGCGCCCGCCTAAGGGCCGCCACGCGCCTCCCCAGTAGCCCCGCTATGCCCGCACGCCGCCGGCCGTCGCCAGCCGCCGACCGCGCCTACTCCGACCGGCCATGGCCGCCGGCCGCCCCCTCGGCCCCTGCGCCGGTGCCCCGTCGCGCCCGTGAAAGTGCAACTATCCCCAGGTGGTTTTGCTAATTACTAACAACATATAGCTCATTGAACTAATGCTATCTCAAGATAATATTTCAGGAAAGTTCAATGTTTGGCATGGCATGGATTAGGATTGTGGACCCCTCAAAAAGCAAAGTTAAAGGATTGGCTCAAGCTCAAAGCTAAGGACTCTACATCTTCTATTTCAGTGATCCAAGATCACATTGAGTCCATAGGAAAGCCAATACTATTAAAAGGGGATGAGGTGTTGCTTAATGGCTTGCTTGCTCATGATGCTTAGTGATATGCTCCAAAACCCTCAACCACTTTCTCACATCCACATATGTCCCAAACCAAAAGTCAAACTGGGCCCCACCGAAAATATCTATCAACAACAACACCACCCCAAGTTGATGCCCTTACTCGTTTCTTGAAGTTGAATCCTCAAAGGTTTTCTAGTATCCCTGAACCTATTGTGGCTGATGATTGGCTTCGCTCAGTTAATAGGAATTTGGAGATAGTTGGTTGCACTGATGCAGAGAGAGTGTGGTTTGCCTCGCATTTGTTAGAAGGACCAGCCGCAGCATGGTGGGACAATTACTTGGTCACTTATCCTATTGCTAGTATCACTTGGGCACAATTTCAGGCAGGTTTTCGCGCCGCACATGTGTCTGATGGTGCCATGAGTCTGAAGAAGAAGGAGTTCCGCAGCTTGCGTCAGGGAGGTCGCACTGTGAATGCATATGTGGAGGAATTGAATAATCTTGCACGCTATGCCCCTAATGATGTTAATACAGATGCAGCTAGACATGAGAAGTTTCTTGAAGGACTGGATGATGAGTTGAGTATTCAGTTGACAGTGGCGACATTCAACAACTATCAGGAGCTTATTGATAAGGCTATTGTACTTGAAGGAAAGTTTCAACAGGTGGAGAACCGCAAGAGGAAGGCAAGGGACACAGAGTTCAACTCTGGAGGACCACGGAAGTACCATAATCATCAACATCTTGCGAGTACTATGATTCTGAAGTGGACACTTATAATGGTCGTAACCATGATGGGCATAATCATCACAACAACAATGGACACAACCACAATGGTCCGAAGAATGGCAACAACGACCACGACCATTCGACGCCCCCAAAGAAGGACCTTAGCCAGTTACTTTGCTACAGATGCAGAAACCCAGGACACTATTCAACAAACTATCCTGAGCTAAAGAGCATGAATCATGACAATGGAAATTCTAGAGAGAAGGAGAATGATCACTTCGAGAGTGGATATGTGAATCACACGAGGGTAGGAAGACCAGATAATGCATCAGTCTTTGGTAAGATTCTTAATCAAGATCAAGTATTGTGACCGTTCTTTTGGTATTGATGCATCATATTTAGTCATGTCAAGGGAGATTTGAAAATATGCAATGAGTCAGCCTCGATATTTTGGAATATGGATTATGTCAAGTTCCCATCTTTAACCCTGCTAGCCAACTCGAATCTCAAGGACGAGATTCATTCTAAGGGGGGTAGATTTGTAACATCCCAAATTTCTCGAATTTGGAATGTTATTAGGATCATTCCTTTCCATCCTGTTTTTTTTATTTTGAATTTTCTGAATATTGATAGTATTTTGGAGTTGTTAAACTCAAAATTTTGATAGTTGTAATAATGCTCTTTGTCTGCTTGCATTGCATAGAATATATATTTGTGTATTTGGGTTTTAAAAATGTTCATACCGTCCAGAATAATGTTCTAGTTCATTTGATATGTTATTGTATATTTCATAATCTCAAAATTATTTTATTTGTGTGTTATTTTGCTGTTTGAGTGGCCTATTGCATACAAATGATTTTACAAAATTGCATTATAGGTGGAACTAGTGTTCCTATATTTTATATTAGTAGTGTTGATTTTACTGTATGTATAGATATTTTTGTTTAGATTTAATTGTGTTGTTCTTATTTTAGTGTTGTTTTTTTGCTATTTGTTTTTATAAAAAAAAGAGGGAGCGCATTGTGCACTACCGCAGCCCACCGACCCACGGCCCAGCTAGCCCTCGCTCGCGCGCGCGTAGCGCAAGCAACAGCAGCGCAGCGCCAGCCCAGCTGTGGCGGCCCATTTTGGCGCAGCAAGCAGCCCACCCCGTAGCTCTGTCCAATTCGCTTTTTTTCTTTTCCTTCCCTCTGCCGCTGACTTCTGTGGCCCACCTATCATCTCTCTCGCTCACCGTGTTCGTCATGGAGACCGCTCCCGAGCCAGATTCATTCGACTGGGTCGATCTATCCCCGCCTCCCCAGCCCTCGGGATCCCCCTATATAAAGCTCCCAAACCCCTCCTCGCCCGATTTTTGGCAAAATCTCGTGCTCGTTTCACCCGGATCGGATCTCGCCGGAATCCTTCGCTGTAGGAGCACCCCACCGGCCAAATTTGTTGCGCCTGTAGGTTCTCAGCACCTCTCCTCCCCTCTGTTGCCTTCGCCCCGATCTCCTATCTATCCCTAAACTTCTAGTTTACGCAGGGGAGCACCAAACGGAGTATAACAAGCTCGACCCTGACCGGAAGTAGAGCACTGCTGTCGTCGCTCCAGCTACCCATCGATGCAAGCAGAGGCCGCCCCCGCCGCCGTAGACGTCGTAGAAGTCACCGCCGTCGTACTCCACTCTCTCCGGTACGTCTGCCGTCTCCGGAGGCCCTCTATAGCCGTCGCTCGCATCACCACCGGGTCACCGGCGTCGTTCTTCCCCAACTCTGGCCGGCATGTCATGTTCTTTTTCGGTGAGCGTCCCTTGATCGTCCGATCTTCTATATACGGCTGAGATTAGACCATATGTTTTTTTTCTTCGAACCGTTTTCTTCTATGTTGTGGCTGTTCGTCGGTTAGACAGAACAGCGTACACCCTACAGCCAATAGTAACCCGCCACGTGGCATCATCACAGCAGCCGCAACAGTTCTTCCACGAACACACTTTTGGCATAATTTATTTTTGACAGATTCTATATCAAATGTTCAATTAGGTATATCTTTTAGCCTATAACTCCAAATTCATCGATTCTTTTTCCTGTGTACTCATAGAGACCAAGAGAATTTTTTAGAACCAAAATTTCATATGTTTGCACTATTTAAATTTGAATTTGCTCAAATTTCATTTCAAACTTTTGGAGGCCATATCTTTTAAACCGTAGATCCAAATCAGTTGATTCTTTTTGCATTGTGATCCTACTAGCATGTAAATAATAGAAACCTACTGATATGTTCTGTTAATTATATTTTTATTTGAATTCTTTGTTGTTTACTTTATTGTGTGTTATGTGAGTACAGTTTAATTATCGGTGCCTTCGTTATCGTATAGATTGTCCGGAGTGTCAAGCGGATCAGAATTAAGTGTTAGAGTACTTCAACACCGTTCCAGGCAAGTTTGCACTTTTGGTTTTGCTCATCCTATATTCTGTTGTGCAAGTGTGGTTTCATGTTATGATAAATGTTTGGCTTGATATGTGTATCTCGTGTTGCCATGTTTGGTTGTTGATGTGTTATGTGATGGTGTGATCAACTTGATATGGTAGACGCGGGCATGTGTCGAGTGATCCATGAAAGTGGTGAGTGTTTATAGCCGTAGGCTCGGGATCATTAACCAGGTGAATGCGTCACTGGCAGAGCGCTCTATTGTCCCCAGAGAATGCGCCATTGACAGAGCGCACTTGAGGCGAGGTAGAGTTTTCGGAACATAAATCAGGTTGATGCGTCTTTGGCAGAGCGCTCTATTGTTCCTAGAGAATGCGCCACTGACAGAGCGCACTTGATATACTTCTGAAGTTCTTATCATGTTTATTAGAATCTTTGGGTTATCTTGGGCGTGTATATTAGAGCCGGTTACGAGTTCATTTAGTGGAGGTAGGTGAAGACTTTCTTCTCCAAATTGACTTGAGTGTTTTGTTGTCATACTTTACTGGTGGATGTAGGTTTGCTATATCATATTGTGTGATTTGCCAATACATTCAATGTATTGACCCTTTGTGGCTGCAACTTATCATGTTGCAGGTTTTTCAGATGATCATTGAGATACAGTAGGGCCGCGAGTCTTCACTCAACATTTTCTCTAGTGGGCATTGATGGACACATAGTTTACTTATGCTACATTTCCGCTTTTATTGAATTAAGTTAGCCATGTGCTATTCAGTTTGTAATACTTTGTATATTCTGGATCATACGTTGTATTAAATGATGCACTTGTTACTTTGATATTCCTATGTATTGTGTGTGCTAGCGAGTCGATCCAGGGACTAGCACGGTAAGCACAGAGACATCGAATATTATCAGATTCGGGTCGTTACACTCAAATGCTCAAAAGACTGAAGCCCAAGATCCCTGATCACAATGATGCTCATTTAGTTGCTGAGGACATGAAACTGAGAAAGGATGCAGGTCTCAGGTTCTGGAGAAAGTCTGATCCATATGCCATAAGGAGAAGGACGGCTGTGGACTACAGGTTTCACACAAAGGAACAACAAGACTTCTATGAAATAGTCCTGCCTGACAAAAAGCCCATTGTTTGTGATATGAGAAGAATAGACTGGAAGTTCATTGATGATAATGCAGATTACTACCCCAATGTGCATGAGAGCTTCAAAGCATGTGGAGTGGACAAGTTTGTGGCTCAAAAGTTGACTAAGTGGAATGATGAACTCATCATGCAATTCTATTCCACAGCCCACTTCTATCCTGATGGAAGAATTGTATGGATGTCTGAAGGTACAAGGTACCAGTCGATTGTTGTCGAGTGGGCCAAGCTAATCAATGGCCCTGAAGAGCATGACGATGATCTAGATGTCTATGCCAAGAAGAAGCAAGACCACAACTCCATGGCAAATATGTACAAGGTGATCCCTCATGATGATCTAGAAACTCAAAAGTTTGGATCTGTACATCACTTGCAGGCTGGTCTAGCCACTATCAACACAATCTTGAGGCATACATTGTTGCCTAAGTCTGGAGATACAAAGATGATCAGAGGACATTCCATCAACATGCTGCATATATTTGATGTGCCACAAAACTTCAAGGTTATGAGCCTGATTGTAGAGACAATCAAGAGGACTGCTGCAGATCAGAAGAGATCATGTGGGTATGCTCCACACATGCAGATGCTTATTAAATCCAAGATGGGCACGGACACATATCTATTGGACAGAGAATATCTACCCTTTGTGCCTGACTTTGAGGACAACACAGTTGTCATGGATGAGAATGAACCATCTTCAGTCCAAGCTCATGAAAGGAGAGAGAAGGCCAAAGCAGAGAAAGCGGCCAAGATGCCAAGTGCAGAAGAAACATCTCAAATGACTCTCAAGTCCAAGCAAGATCAAATGGAATATCTGATTCAAGCTACCATGAGGATTGAGAAGGGCTTGGCCACCCTGGGTCGGAATCAGGAGAGCTTGGAGAGGATCATTCAGACTAAATTCTATGATCTTGATCTGGACGTGACAGAGATCCAGTCTGCAGTTGAGAAGCTTCGGGAGGAAGCAGAGGAGAGAGGAGGATAGGCTACCACAAATGCATTTCAGTGAGTGCCTCGAGGTCAGAGATCTGCTACAGTGCCAGTTCCAGACACTAGAGCTACTACATCTGCACCAGCAGCTACAGCTTCAGTGCCACCTCCAGCAGCCACTCCACCAGGTCCAGCTACTTTGTGTGAAGCTTTCTTCCTTGGAGTTCTCTCTACACCGCCCCCCGAAGACCGAGCCTGAGGGACGCATATCACTATGCATTTTCAAACTTTTTGGTAACTTGTTGCCAAAGGGGAGAAATATTTATAGATCATAGGCTTCGAGAGAGAGTGTTTTGCCTCTTTGGTCTCTCTTGCTTTTGGTTGGACTTCATTCGTGTGTTTGCTTGATACTCTACGTTATGTGTGAGATACTTGTGTCATCATGTGCTTGATCATATGCTACCTTAATGTTTGCTTGGATGCTATTATCTCTATATTTCCATATGATCATTCACTTTGCTTGGTGATGAGTGCATGCTTTAGTGTATATCATTTAGAGCGCTCCACCAAGATGTATGTGACATGGAAGAGTAACCCATGATCCTAATCGATTGTGCATTTGCATTCAAACACAAATTCAAAAAAATGCACAAATTTAGGAGGAGCTCTTGCTTATCACATACTTCTCAAAGCGATGATGTATTTAAATCTTATTATCATTTGTCGAAGCTTTGATCTATATGTTGTCATCAATTACCAAAAAGGGGGGATTGAAAGTGCAACTATTCCGGGGTGGTTTTGGTAATTACTAACAACATATAGCTCATTGAACTAATGCTATCTCAAGATAATATTTCAGGAAAGTTCAATGTTTGGCATGGCATGGATTAGGATTGTGGACCCCTCAAAATGCAAAGTTAAAGGATTGGCTCAAGCTCAAAGCTAAGGACTCTACATCTTCTATTTCAGTGATCCAAGATCACATTGAGTCCATAGGAAAGCCAATACTATTAAAAGGGGATGATGTGTTGCTTAATGGCTTGCTTGCTCATGATGCTTAGTGATATGCTCCAAAACCCTCAACCACTTTCTCACATCCACATATGTCCCAAACCAAAAGTCAAACTCGGCCCCACCAAAAATATCTATGCGGCACCACCGAGTTCATTTGATATAGCCACTGCCAAAAAAACCTAATCATTTCGGTCTCACCGAGATGGGATTACAAACTCTCTGTCGCCTATTGCAATATTTTTGGTCTAACCGAGATGTGCAATCGGTCCCACCGAGTCTGTAATGCAAACTCATTGTTGCCTCTTCGTAACATTTCGGTCTCACCGAAATGAGCGAATCGGTCCCACCGAGTTTGCCTGACCAACTCTCTGTGTGCTTATTACCAAAATCGGTCTCACCGAGTTTGTGTAATCGGTCCCACCGAGATTACGTTATGCCCTAACCCTAATAAAAATGGTCCCACCGAGTTGATCATATCGGTCCCACCGAAATACCTAACAGTCACATTATGAACTAAATCGGTCTGACCGAGTTCTTTGAATCGGCCCCACCGAGTTTGGTAAATTATGTGTAACGGATAGATTTTGTGTGGAGGCTATAAACCCCTCCACCCACTCTTCACTCGTGGAGAGAGCCATCAGAACATATCTACACTTCCATCATTCATGTTTTAAGAGAGAACCACCTACTCAAGTGTTGAGATCGAGATATTCCATTCCTACCATATGAATCTTGTTCTCTAGCCTTCCCCAAGTTGCTTTCCACTCAAATCCTTCTTCCACCATATCCAAATCTGTGAGGAATTGTTTGAGTGTTGGGGAGACTATCACTTGAAGCATTTGAGCAAGGAGTTCATCATCAACACACCGTTTATTACCTTTTGGAGAGTGGTGTCTCCTAGATTGGTTAGGTGTCACTTGGGAGCCTCCGACAAGATTATGGAGTTGAACTAAGGAGTTTGTAAGGGCAATGAGATCGCCTACTTCGTGAAGATCTACTGCTAGTGAGGCAAGTCCTTCGCGGGCGATGGCCATGGTGGGATATACAATGTTGCTTCTTCGTGGACCCTTCATGGGTGGAGCCCTCCATGGACTCGCGTAGCCGTTACCCTTCATGGGCTGAAGTCTCCATCAATTTGGATGTACGATAGCACCACCTATCGGAACCAAGACAAAAAACATCGTTGTCTTCACTTGCGTTTGATCCCTCTAAACTCCTCCCTTTACCTTCATATGGAATTGTTTACTTTCCGCTTCTATACTCTTAGAATTGCATGTGTAGGTTGATTGCTTGACTTGTGCTAAGTTGCTAAAATCTGCCAAGAATTAAAATTGGGTAAAGGATACATTTTTATTTAGTCAAGTAATCTAATCACCCCCCTCTAGACATACTTTCGATCCTACAAGTGGTATCAGAGCTTTGGTCTCCATTTGCCGTGATTTCCATAGCATTGGTGATCACTGCTGCGCGCCCGCCTCAGGCCGCCTCGCGCCTCCCCAGTCGCCCCACTGCGCCCGCACGTCGCCGCCCGTCGCCCCACTGCGCCCGCACGTCGCTGCCCGTCGCCCACCGTCGACCGCGCCTACTCCGGCCGGCCATGGCCGCCGGCCGCCCCCTCGGCTCCTGCGCCGGTGCCCCGCCGCGCCCGCCAGTTGTGCCCCTGGTCGCGCCGCGTCGGTACCCCGCTGGCCTCGCCCCGCGATCGGGCGTCGCGCCCCTCGGGCACGGGCGCCCGCCCGTTAGCCCACGCCCTGCTAAGGCCTTGTGGGCCATTGACCAAAGGGGCCCACGCGCCTAGTTAAAAAAGATTTTAAAAAATAATAGTAAAATAATAATTAAATAGATTAATTAATTAATTAATAAATTAATTAACTTTACTTAATTAACATGTCTAATTAGAACAACTAACTAGGTTAATTAGCTAACAGTCTATGACATTGTGCCCCACGTCATGCTGACGTCATATTCCATTTCTGTTAATAAAATTAATTCTAGAAAATGTTATAAACTTTATAAAATCATATAAAATAAATCGTAAGTCGGATGAAAATACTTTATATATGAAAGTTGCTCAGAACGACGACACGTATCCAAATACGCGGTCCGTTCGTCTGCCACATGCTCGTAGCATAGCGAACATGCAACATCCCCCTCCGATTCATCTGTCCGAAAACACGAAACACTGGGGGTACTTTCCCGGATGTTAACCCCCTTTGTCGGTATCGTGTAGCACTACGTTGGAGCACCCTAGCACTGCGTGTTGACATGTCGTGCTTCTTTGTTGCATCTGTATGCTTTGTATTTACCCTCTTCTCTCCGGTAGACCTCGAGACTGATGCTACCTCGGTGATCGACTGCATCGACAACGACCCCTCCTTCTCGTCTAAGCAATCAGGCAAGCCACCCCCCTTTGATCATTTTGATATTTCTCATTCCCTTCTCTCTTATGCTTGCATTAGAACTGCTACTGTTTTGTAAGATCCTATTCTGATGCATTGCATGTTGATGTTACCTGCTGTAATACCTTACCTGCTTATTGTAACTTCTTAGTATAGGCTGGTTAGAGATCCATCAGAGACCCCCACCTTGTCCCTGTTGCCCCCCGCTAGATTACCATATGACTCGATCAACGGGGTCGAAGACCAGGCCCCGGCACCGCACATTACTTCCCCCTTAGTTGTCCAACACTAATGGGTTGCTATCGAGTGTCGAGGGTGATACCTCGTCAGCAGTTCTGATGTTAACCTTGTAGGTTATTTCGTCGGTTATGGTCTCGAGGGTTATTCCTCCTTCTCCACTCTCGATAACGACACTGTCATGCAACTCCTCAAGAGTGGACCTCGAGGGTGACTCCTCCTTCGTTCAGCTTGACGATAACATCAGGTGGAATTCCATCGAGGGTGATTCCTCAGGGTTCCCTTTGGTGTTAGACACACGGTTACTATGGTTACTAAGACTTCACACTAAACCAAGTTACTAAAGACGGGTAGGCCCTGAGGGGTACCCGCGCGAGCTTAATTGTGAGTGATGTGTAGTTGGGTTGACCTAGAAGGTGCCCGCGAGATAATTACGAGGCGTGGCCGGGCATTCTTAGCCCTTGCCACAAGTCCTCGAGGCGGGGCGATGGGGTCACATGATCATGAGTCTTTGCTCATTACCGCGCGTTCCCAAGATACTAACGGTTTGGATATTTGATGCGAGGTGCCTCTGGCCTGATAGCACTAACCATAACGAGGGCATAGTATGCGCGTTCTACATCGTATGCATCAGCCGAAGCTTATTAGATGTCAAGCGACTAAGCGGCGCTCGCCGGGTTGGACTGCGTAAGCTCCTGCCTTTTTAAGGAGGTAGCTAGGTCTGCTCACCGGCCACCCATTCAACATGCAGGAGTTCCAGAGGCGATGGCCCAAGACCCCTGGGGGCATAGTCTTAGTCCGGTGTGCTGACCAATCTATTAAGCCTAGGTCAGCTTGCGGCGTATTGTTTGGCCGAGGCCTAGCATGACCTGACGGTGTGTCCGGCCGGAGTTAAGCGAGCGTGTTGGGTAAGTTGGTGCATGTCACACCCTGATTTTCATGCCACATTGCTTAAGCTAATAATCATGCTAAAAATGTGGATTGACAAAAACTTTTGAGTGTTTTTGACCTTGCTTGATGGATTTTTGTCTGCTGTTTGCTAGTGCTCTAAAAATCAAATAAATCCTCCAACTCTTATACTTCGTCCCCTTGATCCAAAACCTTTTCCCAATGATCATGCCATGTGTATAGAACAGTATAGTATTTTCTTATAAAAATATTTTGGCCAAATAGTATTTTCTAAAATTAGTATTCCAAAAACCCCTGAATTGAGGTTTGCACTGCAAGTGCTTGATTTAGGGTGAGAAAATTATTTCAAAAAGTATATTTGAGACCTAGTAATCATAGGACTCCCAGAAACCACAAAAGTTTAATTTTAAAAGCTATTTTCCTATTTTATTTAAAAACTTTTTCTTAAGGCCGGAAATGGTCTTTAATAGGGAAAAATTATTTAAGTATTTCAAAAATATTTGCCAAAATTCAGGGAGACTCATGGGACATATATTGTCCATATATAAGAGTTTCAACATTTGGTCATGTTCAAAATATTGGGCTAATCCCTCAGAAACCCTTTCTGGATATTTCAAGCTTTTGAAATATTTACAAAGGAAATATTCTCCAAAAAATCCAAGAAAATTCTATCATGTCATATATGACATATTTGATGATCTTGCCAAGCCCCATACCTTGGGAAGCAAGAAAACATCATCAAAACCCCTCAAAACCATTCTGTCCATATCTGAAGTTTGAGAAACTTTACATTGCCAAACTTGTCCAAATGCTCTCAAACTTGGTGCACATGCTAGAATGGTCTAATAAGGCATCTAGAACAAATGGCACAATATTTGGAGTAGGGTAACTTGATCAGAATATCCCAAAACCATTTCTGTTCAAATTCAAATTTGAACAACTTTACATTACCAACTTTTTACCTGGGGCCTCAAACTTTGTGGGCATGATCACAACCCCAAATGATGACACTACACAAATGGTGCATCAAGGGGAGATGATTAGTTTGACTTAAACATGGTGAAACCATTTCTGTTGATTTCTAGGGTTCACCAAAGTTACATTGGCAAGTTTCATCAAACCAGCCCAAATTTGGTGAAACACCCTATTTCCATATGACATTCAATCCTCTTAAGTGTCATGGCTAGTGGGGATCATTTGCTTGCCCAAAACATGATCAAACACCTTCTTCCATTTTTCCTAAACCATTGTTTTGACCCCTTTTTCTATTCCCCTTTACCTCAAATTCTTACCACAGGTAAACCTGGTCATCTTCTACCTCCAGTAACTTCCCCATGTCCACAGCTCAATGATTGAGGGGTGAAAACCCCATTTTTACACCTCTAGACAGCAGCTTTCTCCTCCTCTTTCACCTCCCTCCTCACTCCAGTGGCCCTCCAGGGCATCCCAGGCCATATGTGCATTGTTTACTCCCCCCTAGCACGGTTGGACATAAGGGGACACGCCAATGACACTTTGTTTATGCCATGGCATGCAGAGTTCGCGCTCTGGAGCGCGCTACAGTGCCCTGGCGCACTGTAGCCTCGCCAAATCAGTCGCCCCCGACCACCTCGTGCTCCCCCTCGCGCCGATCGATGCGCCTCGGCGTTCGCAACGCCCCCGGCGCTGCCCCCCTCCTCCTTCTCCCTCCAGTGGACGCCCTCGCACGCGCGCCGGCCGCTCGCGAGCTCCAACCTCTGGCCTCACACGCGCGAGCTCTCTGGATGCTTCCCCGCTCCTCCTCTTCCCTCCCATAGGCGTAGACCTCATCCACGAACAACCCCGACTAGATCGCAAGTGCCTGCACGGCCTCTGGCCTCGCCCGTGACCTCGCCGGCGCACAAGTCCACGGTGGACCGGTGCTCGGCTATATAAGCATGCCCCGGGCCTCTCCACTGGCATCCATCTCCTCCCCATACCCCCAAGAGCACACCAGCACCACCCACTCGCCCTCGAAAAGCCTCTGTGCACGGGATCGACCGGAGCTCCGCCGCCTCGGGCGACCGGTGATCTCACGCCCGGAGTAAGCCAACCAGGACCCTCCCGACGCTCCGCCGCCGTTCCACCTCGCCGCCGACAAACCAGGCCCCTCCGGCGGCCAACTCCAGCACCACCAGAACTGCGACTCCTCCCTGAGCACGACCGTGCCCTCGGATTGCCTCGCCGTGCACCATACCACCGCCGTTGACGAAATAAACGGAGTACTCGGAGAAGGACCAGAAGGTTTGAAGACTCGGAAGGATAAGGAAAGCAGCCCTTTGACCATGATACCCTTGTGATCTTCGGAACCCGTTTGTTTCCGAATGCATCATGATAAGAATGACGGTGGTGACCTAGTTGAAAACCACCACATGATGCATGACTTATTCATGATCTTGTTAAATGCTTAGATGCAATGCTAATGATTAGTAGTGATGCTTAGTGATGCATGTTTGTGCCATGAAACCTTCGTGGTTGCATTCTTTTTAAACACCCATCGGGTGCCCCTAATGCCCGAGGGTGATGTTGAGTTAGGTCGTCACTTGAGGAAGAAGTGATGTGCCAGTAAAGATCTTGTGCATGGGTGAAATGATGGATTAGATTTATGTGTGACTACCGTCCCAACCAAACATGTGCAACCACTCTACCCCTTATGGGACGGGGCTTTATTGATTACTTAGGCCGATACTAGCATGGTGCCCACATTACTAGTGACGGGAAGACTTGAGGTCTTTCCCGGGACGGGGCCGTGCTCGGATAGGCGACCATGACTGTTTTCACAGGGCACCGGACACACCGTTGGTCCCTTCGTGTACGCGTGACATTGAAAATAGGGCAAGTCCCATGATCTATTGTTTGTACTCGAGGGCTGTGCACCAACGAGTGGACCCTATGTTAGTGTCGTCTAGGGAAAGATAATGACCGGGTGCTTCCCCCGAGTACTTGAGGTACTGCAGGATCGTGGGTGACACGAAAGCTTCCCGGATCTTGTGGGTAAAGTGTGCAACCTCTGCAGAGTGTAAAACTGTTCGAATAGCCGTGTCCACGGTCTTGGACAGTTGGGTGGTGCTACTTAAACTATGTCCAGAATTTTACTAAATCGGTGAAAGTATGTGTGTGTGATGAGTCAAGGTGGTGACTTGACTCGTTGAGCTGAATCCTATTCATGTGGATATCTGTAACCTGCCTTCGAGGTTACCCAAATTTATTGATGCATGATTCATGATGGTAGAATATTTAATCTAGCCTGTAGCTAGTTTGCTCGCTGTTGAACATTGCATTGTTACCTTGAACCAAATCATGGGTTGCTTGCGAGTACATTCAAAGTACTCATTGGCTTGCCACTGGTTATTTTATTGGCCAGGCATGAGAGAGCAGGATACAATGAAGATTTCTTGGTGACGAACATGCGGGCTAGGACGCTTCCCAGTCAGAATGCCTGTAGGATTAAGGCAGATGGCATGGGTCCAAGTTGTTATTGAAGATTTCCGCTGCGATGTTATACTCAAGACTTGACCATAATGGTCCTATTGGTGTAATACGGTATGTATGGATGTAAGACTCTTGTTATTCAGCTTCTGTGTGTTCAGTGAGCATTGATCTCTGGGATCACTGTACACGTGCATTCGGTGATCACGACTTATGAGTCGGGGTCCCCACAGAGCTGGTATCAGAGCCATCCTGACTGTAGGAAGCCTTAGTTAGCATGGATGTTAGTTAGGACAAGGACTAGACCCGAGACCACCAAATCACTTGCCAGACTTAATCCACTCCTCTCCCTTTCTGAACTAATCAGCAATAACAACCTTTCACACTTGACATAGTCTCTCTTGTTATATTGACCCCCCCTCTAACCTCCTTGTAGATGGTCGTCGCCCCCACAAGACTCCTCCTGACTGAATTTCCACCACTCCTAAGGGACTGCCTCCAGCAATGCCACTATACATCAGAGCCGATGTATACCCTGCACAAACTAGACAATGGAGAATTCAAAACAGAATTATATGCTAAAGTGGTTGTACCTGCCAAGACCTCACCTCAAGGCTGGTTCTTTATCGGACCACCTATGCCAACACAGGACCTGGCCGTTCAGCAAGTAGCCTACGAAGCCCTTCTCCGCCTTCAAGACCTCCTCCCGGAGATGAGGGAAGGTCGAGCTACATGTTACCTACCCAGCAAAAGTGGAATAGGAACCACGTCTCAAGCAATGGTTTCCATAGAAGATGAAGACCCAACCCTCAAGCTTCAGATCCGCTTCGCCCACACAGTTAATTATCTTCTGCATAACCTCACTAAAGAATACCTCAAGTCCCGCGAGGATTTTCCTTCACTTCTACATCTCCACTGCCTCGAGAAGAAGAAGGTGATCGAACGAGAACAACAAATTACTGCCCTGCAAGTCTACATTGCTAATCAGAAGCAACAGATCAAAGAGCTTCAAGGAGCTCGCAATCGGGCCCCGCAAAGAAGGCATAGATTTCCATACCCACCTCGTGGAGGACCATCGTCAGGCCACCGACAATATGACCCAAGACTGGATAACAACCTCTTTGCCTCCATCACATGTTTCGGATGTGGTGAACTCGGGCATATCAAAAGGCTGTGTCCCAACCAGCCGCCAACTGTTGCACTACCAGAGGACCCACTAGCTGAAGACTGAAGGCCTTCCTCCTCAAGAAAAGAAGCAGACACGACTGTCAAATCCGAGAACCCCTAGGGTAGGATGAGTCGTGTACCCCTTATGCGGAGTCGAGTCTATGTAATGGTTCATATGAAACCATGTCTTGTGTTGCTTGTCCTTATCTGTTTGTGTTTCGATATAAGTCGCACCTTTGCCTTGGGCAGCATGTACGCGACTATATCACCTATCTTATCTTAACAAGTGTGTGTGTCCTTTACGGCACCTGTTTGTTTGCACTTGCACGATAGGACCCCCTTTTAGGCATTCCCCTCCTCTATGCTACTTTTTCCCTCTCTTCTATTGAAGACCAGCAAGACAAGATGCACCAAGGATTCTACCTCGACAACCAACTGGCACTGAAGACTTCTGCTACAACCTCCACGACCAAGTGCAACCTCGTAGAATTATGTTTAACCCTCCAGACTAGTAACCCCTTCCTAGACCCTGTGAGACTTCACGAGACACTCCAGCACGAATCCTTAACCATGTGCTTAACCCATAGAATTACAAGAAAACCACTTAAGCCTCTATAACCTTGCACAACACTGGGTCCATAATGGAACTAGTGGACACAGTGAGTGAGCACATTTTCATCCTAATATAGCACAAGAACTGATGATTCCATAGTCACACCAATTTGAGGATATTGGGCAGACGATATGGTGACTTTATATCAGTGACTTCGAGGAATTATCTGAGGCTTTGATGATTGTGAGGTTTTCATGTTGATGGGATCATGATTAATAGGAAAGCGTAACTTTCATCACCCTGGAGTAACTTGGATTTGCAGGGCTATTGAGATGGCAAGATGAAATTCTTGGAGGTATAAGGATTTGACCTAGCCATGGGATATTGATAGCAGATAATTGACATTTTGAGGATGACTTGGGGGAAATGTAGGAATTCTTGTCGGGCATGAGATTTTGAATTAAGTAGGTGATTCTGGTTGGGTATAGATGCTAAGAATGTCTGCATGGTTTGGAGTAAATTGGATTTAGACTGTTGATCTTGATCATGATACCATGCTTCTCGGTGGACAACAAACTAGGAGATTGGATTATTTGTCGGAGTTGGTTTAGGGATCTATATAATCATGAACTTGGAGTTTACTTGACCCGAATGATGGGAATTTGGTGGACTTACTATCGTAATGCATAGTCCTTCCAAGTATTTGGATATTATAGGGACTTGAGATCTTGCGGAACACCGTAGACATCGGATTTGTAGAATATTGGATTATGTGGTGATTGATGGAAATTACCGGGCTATTGGAGTTGATCTATAGGAAGGAAACAAAATCTTGGAGTGGCATATGATGTGTTTCCTTAGAATAGAGGTGCATTATCGTGAGCGTTGCAAGAATAGACTGAGTGCTTGGATTGTGGAGTTTAATTTAAGCTTAGCAGCATGTGTGATCTACCCATGGATTTTAGGGGTAGACATACATATGGATTTGGGGATCGTAGGCAAGTATAATTTTGTTAGACCTCCTTTTGGGAGTCATGAGGATATGTACGGCATGAGTAGAGATTAAAGTTGGTCTATGCGAGAAGATGCTTTTTCGTTCGGGGTACTAGATAGAGCTATTGGCATCTCAGAAACCGAGCTTAAGGATAAGATAATATACGTTCACTCACTCACTAGAATCCTTGAAACCCTTAAGCCCCACCAAGCCACAACCTGGTCAGATCTCGACCACGAGCCTTGGCTCTAAGCCAGGAAGACCTTGCAAATACTCAACGGAGACCACCACCAATACTGTGACGCCCGAGACTGACGTCCCAGAAGATTCCAGAAGATTCTCGAAGATTCCAGATGTTCCGGGTTGCCCGTGGGTTTCTTTTGAGCTTGTGTTATTTATTTATTTTGGCATTGCATCATGTCATCATGCCATCATGTTATTTTTTTTTGCATCTCAACCTAAATAAACCGTGTGGGCCTTCGGTCCATTTAAATCGAGGGAAGGTGACTTCTCTTTATAACATATAAAAGTCTCTCATTATTTAGGGAGCTATATTAATAAATATTCCAATTGTTTGGGATCACCGTAACACACTTGCAATTTTTCTCCATGCATTCCTATCTCAATTCTTTGCCTCAAACCTTGCTATATTTTCTTTCCGTTGTTTCGAGGTTCTTCCAAAAACCCTCCTCCTATTTTATTTAAATCCCTGACATTTTTTTTGTGAGCCCAGGGATTTTACCTCATGCACAAATTCCTCCCGTACCTTCTCTTTCTTTCTTTCTCCTTTTCTCTTTTGTTTTAAAAGAGAATAATTAGACAGCAGCAGTTTTATTAATAAAAAGGAGGCAGCCAGCCTTTGGGCCTCCTCCTCCCCCTCTTCCCAGCGGCCCAGGCCTCCCTTTCCCTCTTGGGCCTCCTCCCCTCACCTGGCCCAACTCCTCCCACACCGAAACCCTAGCTCGAGCCCGAGCCAGTCCCCTCGATCCCAACTCCCCGCACCCCGCCGCCGCTCTCTTCTCGTTCCCCCTCGCCACCTCTCTCTTTCTCTCGCTAATTCTCTCTCCCGACCGCATCCCCGAGCAACCCGTCGTCCTCCCTTTTCCCTTCTCCCGCAGCACCCCGTCGCTGGCCCAGCGAGGCCTCGTCCTCCAGCGCTCCTCCAGCGCGACCCGACCTCGAGACCTCCCGCGCCCTCCTCGAGCTCCCTTCCGCCCGCTCGCCAGGAGCCTCCACCGGCCGAGGATTCTCCTCCCGTGCCCTGGCGCCTCGCAAGAGGGCCGCGCCCAGCGAGCCGACGGGCTGGTCGGGAGCCACCCCGACGCGCCGGCCGTCCTCCGGCGTCCTTCCGCCGCCGCAGCCGCCTTCCCCCGTCATCCACCGCAGGCCTGCGCCGCCGGCAGAGCCTCCCTCTGTTCCCGCGCCGGCCAGGCCGAGCCCTCCTCTTGCCGTTCCTCCGTGCCTCGCCGCGGGAGTCCTGCTCCGATGGCGCCCAAGGTCTGCAGCCCCATCGTCCAGGGCCGGAGCCCCGTCGCGCGGCCAAGAGGCCCGTGGCCCCGGCGCCTTCTGCCCGCCGGCCAGCACAGCAGCACCGCTTCTTCCCGTGCAGCCCCGCAGCCGTCTCCCTCCGTCCAGCGTGCAAGATCCCGTGGCCCCTGCCTCGCCGTGTTGCCGCTGTTGTTTCTCTTTTGTGTGTTGTTTTTGCTATAATTTTGGACAGATGAACCGTGTACGAGAACGACGACCCGTGTACCCCTTCGAGTCGCCGACGACCCGTCAAGTTCGACTACACGATCGCCACGAGTACCCCTACCGATGCGACAAGTACCACTACTTCCACTACCGTCGCAAACGGGATCCCCCAAGTACCACTACGAACGCCGACGCGACAAGTACCCCGACATCGATGACCCGAACGACTACCGTCGCCGTGTACCACTATCGTCGCCCGGAAACGAGGAATGCGCCAAGTACCACGACACGATGGCGTGAACCACTACTTCCCCTACGAGTTACGAGAACGACTTCTTCCTCTACGTCTCGAACCGCCCCGAAACGCACGCTTCAAAGGTATAACGAGACGACCCCGTGGATGACCCGTGTGCATGCTTGTTGTGTTTTATGTAATGTCTCCCGTGTGTGCTTCGTGCCCGTTCCACCTTTGTCATGATCCTCGGTTGCCTCGTCACCGACTCGTGGGAACCCGGTAACGGGATCACCCCACCTCTTTCATCTCGTTTGACTCGCTCACGTCATCTATCTTTTGCACCGGACTCTCAACGAGTTACCGGAACCGATATGATGCGTTGCATCATTTTCGGATTGTTGCCGTGGCACCCTCTTTTCATTCCACCACGATGACAAATGCTTCATATCTCTTTTAAGTCAACCTTTTAAAAACTTGCATAAACTTGAGCATCTCATCCGCATCATTTAACAACATTATAAATGTTAATTGTTGTTTGCTTATAATTATTAAACATGCTCATGGGGATTTTTCCGGACTTGTTGTTGTTATTTTCCGGCCCCATTTAAAATGCCTTAATAGTGTAGTTTACTTTATGCTTCACCTCTTGCCATGTTAAAAACAATTAAATCTTGTCTTGTAAATAAACGAGAGTCAACTTAATAATTAATGTGGTGTTTCGTCAATATGCAACTCGTTGCATATTGATCTCCACTTAACTTGTAGTATTTGTTTGTGCACTTTGCCATGCCTTGCATATTTAAACCGGACATGCATCATACTTGTTTGTGCATCGTATGCCATGTTTATGATTGTGTGTTTATCGTGTTGTTTGTTTCTTTCCGGTTTGCTTCTCTTGATAGCTTCGGTTTTGTTCCGGAGTTGTGAGGCTTCTTCTTCGTCTTCTTCTTGGATTCGTTCTTCTCCTTTGTGGAATCCCAGGCAAGATGACCGAACCCGGATACCATTACTATTTTTGCCTATTGCTAGAAGTCTCGATCTATAGTTTTGCCTCGATGCCCATGTCTTCTTGTCAGCCTCCTACTTGTAACCAATTGCCATGTTTAACCACCCTACCTACGCAAACCGTTGCTTGGCTAAGTACGCTTCGCTCAGCCCTTCTTATAGCATTGTTAGTTGCAGGTGAAGATTGAAGATGCTTGCTTCATGTTGAAGTTTGGTTGGGTTATATCACACTATATAAATGCAAAATGAAATCATCTATATATTGGCAGGGTGGAAGGCTAAGCCTTTTGCTTGGTGTTTTGTTCCACTCTTGCCGTTAGGAACCGTATAAACCGGTGTTATGTTCCTTGATTATGCGTTCCTAACACGGTTGGGGTGTATGGGACCCCCTTGATAAACCGCTAAGTGCTAAGTCTTTTCCAGCAAATCCCAACATTGGTACTATTTGCCTCATAATAACAACTTATTTAATTAATTAAATTTGCATAGGGGGTCGCTCCCTCGAGGATCCTTTATTTCTACATAGCAGGGGGGGCCAGTGCCGATGGTGTTGGTCCCAAACGGGGAGCCTGCGGGAACCACCACGGGGAAACTCGAGGTTTGGGTCCTGTAGCATCACCCATCCGGTCGTGTCCTGAGACTTAGATACGCGCGGCTACTATCAGGGTGTCGACACGCCGGGAGGATTTGCTGGATTAGCCTTACCTTAGTTCGGTTTAACTTGAGCACGGGATTCCGAGAATACTCGGGTCTTCCCACCTATGGAGTTGCGACTCCGCGGATCGTGGGCTTGTAATGGGTCAAGTTGGAACACCCCTGCAGGGTTTGAACTTTCGAAAGCCGTGCCCGCGGTTATGTGGCAGATGGGAGCTTGTTAATTCCGGTTGTAGAAAACTTGACACAATGATTCAATACACTACCAGCGTGTGTACCGTGACTGTCAATTTCCGAATAGGGATTCAGGAGTTGAACACGGTGGGGTTATGTTTGACCGGCTTTAGCTAGGATCACTTCGTGATCATCTTTCGACCGATGCTCTTCTCTTCTCGCTCTCTTTTGCGTAAGTTAGTGCTAGTTGCTGCTGCAGACTCTTGTTTGTTCCTTCACCTCATATTCTTTCTTCAGCCTTATCCTCACCCAAGGCTTAAATAGTTTTGTTACCCGGGAACGGGATTGCTGAGTCCTCTGTGGCTCACAGTTACTTCACCACACCAGATGCAGGTTCAGCCGAGTTTGATGCAGGAGCTGGTTCAAGTACTTCACCAGGAGCTCGTTGAAGCTTGTGGCCGTTTGCTTGTGACGTTTCGATAGTCAGTAGTGGTTTCTACTAGGATTCGATCCTGGCCTGTGGCTTTTGTTGTTTTGGTATCTTTCTTTTGGATCTTACCCGTAGTCGGGCTGTGATGTTTTGCTTATGTAATGTATTGTGTGAAGTGGCGAGTGTAAGCCAACTATATCCTTTTGCATTTTAATCCCTCTTTTACATGAGTCGTGCAAAGATACCAAACTTGAGATCATTCTAGGATGGATTTATGCCTTTAAGTCGTGCCTCGACACGTAGGAGGTATAACTCCATCCTGGGCGTTACAAGTTGGTATTCAGAGCCTTCTCCGACCTAGAAGCCCCCACTGATTGATCGAATCGTTGACGGTTGAGTCTAGGCACACACTTGAAAACTTTTTGAGTCCTATATTATATCGGAGAGTAGGATTTCTTTGCTTCTCATCCCTTTTCTCTCTGGTGAGGACTCCTGACGTCTACTCTTTTCTCTTCTACTTTCAAAAATTGCACCAAATTTTTTTTAGGATCCCGCGAGTATTCTGGGATTGTTTCGATGTTCTTGTGACAAGGATATTGTTCTCGATGCCTCCTGTTCCCGAGGAGTTGACCTTCGGGGTATCATTGACACAAGTATATCGTGGCAGTACTAAATACTTAAGACGGCCGACATCAAAAATCTCTCCTATACGGCCAGTGGCAAGATAACCCCGACATCACCCAGTACTGGGGAGGTAGTTCGAGAGTATTGCCATAGCTTGTTATAGTGGATGCTTTTCGAAGGTCCGAGGTACACAGTTTCCGAGAAAGACTGGTTATGTGTTGAAGGATGGATACACCTGGATGTAGGTTTAGAGTTGATTGCTCGGTGCTTCCCGTGTATCCCCAACACCTGATTGCATAACTGGAAACTTTCGGAAATCTATAGGTGGGTTCATCTAGTAGTTCTAGGCATTCTTCCAACGGATGCTCGATATGAAGTTCGGGGTTCTACATTGAGTGAAGTGGTTTTATGGACTTGTTCTGATCGGGAGTTGCATCTTAAAGGATCCTTGGCTATGCTGATCCGGGGATTGCAAAACCCTTTTGTAACACGTTCCATGAGCTTTCAGCACGAAGATGTCGAACGAAGCTTCTATCTTGTATTTGTTCTATCTGATCCTTGTTCCTTTTTATTTATCTTTTGTTCTCCAAGTGGCTTCTCGACCAGTGATGTACCTACAGAATTCATTCGTTCGATCCTCTGTTCGAATGATATTGTGAAGATCATGTTGCATATCTACCCTTTGTTCTTGTTTTGATTCTGGTATTCGAGTTGCTTCGATGTCAATGTTGATTCCATACCTTTCTTAATCGGTGTTCTCATATTTCTATGAGAGTGCTATTCCTTCTTAACCATCAAGATCTTCATGTTAATTCTTTTTCAACCGGTGTCCATTTCATTCATCCCAAGTTGTCTTTGTTTTCCCCACCCTCCCACCCTTCTTCTTCTTGGAGCCAGAAATTCTCAGATGAAGTATCCATTTTATTCATGTGATGGTTCTTCATTCTTTCCTTCATTGTTCTTATCCGGTGCTTTATCATGAAGATGCTCAAGAGCTCCAAGTTCATCATTCTTTTGTTCTCTAATTCTTCCGATGGATGTAATTCAAGTTTATGGTGTTGATCTTATTCTTTTCCTCATTTCACAATGCTTTCTTATTCCGGTGCTCCAATTAATCATTCTCCTCTTGCTATTCATATCCGGAGTGCTGAAGATTCATAATTCCATTCTTAATCCATTCAAGCTATTTTGAGGATTGTCTTCTTATTCAAGCCTTTTTAATTCAACCGGTGCAATATCTCAAGCAATCTTTTCTAACGGTGATTTCTTTAGTGGGCCCTAACCCACAGGGTTTTTCCCAGGATCTTACCTGACTCTTCTTTTTTCCGGAGTTATACTTAAATTCTTTTCAAAGTGTGACGTAAGAATGATCTCCATCAGTCACATGCCTTCTCCAAGATCGCTTTCAAATTCTTTTCATCGTTGTTTCGACCTTTTAATTCTTCATTCCGGAGTGCTCAATAATTCTTATGGCATTTCTCGTCTTCATTCTCAACATTTGAAGATCGGAGAAGTGTTTCTCTTAAATCTTGGCCCGTTCTCTTAATGAGTTGTGATTCTAGCTTCTTGCCATCCTCATTATTGTTTTGATTGTGAGGAATTCTTTTATACCCATCCGGAGCTTTTAATGAATTCTTTCCATTGTGATCCTCCGAAGGCCATCATTTCAGAATATTTCTTCGTTCTCAGTTTTCAACTTCGCCCTCCAACTATTCTTCATTGATGTCTCTTCGTTCGTCTCCATATTCTTACGGTGGTTCTTTCAAGTTTACCCTTCCGTTGTTATCGTGTTAATTCATTTGTTCTTTTCACAATCCTACCGGTGCTTTGTTGAAGATTTATCCGAGCTTGTGCTAGATCTCTCTTTAATTCTTTCCAACGAGAATAAGTAGTATGCCAAATCCTTTGGTTGTCATCAATTAAATTGGTGAAGGAGATGCATTACATAATTCTTATTCTTATTCCTTCCAGGTGATTTAATTCTTTTCTCTGGAGCTTGTTCATCATATCACATTCTCGGTTCTAAGTTGTTCATCTTGTTTTACGGAGCTCCATGTTATTTCAATTATCATTTCAAGCTCCATCTAATTCATCCAGGCCTTGAATCTTATTCTTTTCATCTTTCACTTCTTATGCTTTCATTACTGGAGTTTTCATGGTGGTTCATCATCATTTAATTCATCCTCGAAGTCTTCATCAAGATTCTTGTTGGAGCTCAAGCATTCTTCATCATGCTTTCCAATTGCAATCCGTTCTACCTTATCTTTTCAGATGGTGTTATGTCATTTTGTCAATTCCTTCATGTTTCATGATTCACGAGTTGTCAGGAATGAGATATTTTAAACCCATCATTTTTCCTTGTTCAGGAGATCTTTTCAACCCCTCATTTTTATCTCTTGGAGTTATCTTGGGTTGTATTTCACCTAAAAGCTTTCCCTAAGGATTGTTGCTATTATGGTGCTTATAAATGACCCAAGTTCTTCATTTATCATTCAGGTGAGATAAGTTTTTCATCTCCTTGTTGATCTCTATCCAATCAATTGTTTAAGTTAGTGGCTGGTTGTCACCTCATAATTTTGAGATGTTTTCCATAAGCCCACATCAAGCTTATTCTTCTCGTTGTTGAATTTCCAACAACTCTATTCAACCCTTCTTCGTAAGATGCTCTTTCAAATTTAATTTTGGGAGAAGTTGTCATTTTCTTCTCCATTCATTTCTTTCGTTGAGCTATATGCTATTCTTTCATTCCGGAGGCATTGTGATATTGCTCTCTTTAACCATCATATCATTTTGTCAAGATCATGTTCTTTTCCTTGTTTGTCTTTTAACCGGAGTATTGTATTCTTCATTCAAGTTCCCTCATCTTATCAAGTTTTTGCCTGTCTTTTAACCGGAGTGCTGTCTGAATCTTTCTTACCCCTAGTGCCATTCTTTAATTGTTTCGGAGACAATATGTTGTTGTTTTCATCAAGTATCATCTCAACTTGGCAAGTTCTTGTTTAATTCCTTCCATTTTCAGACGGAGTGCTGTCCAAATTCTGTCATTCTTATTCCTTGGCCATACCATTGCGGTTTCAAATTCTTTTGTCATCCGTGAGGTCTTGTTTCATGTCTTTCAACCTACAAGGTTATCATAATGCTCCTTGTCCCTCTTTGCTAATGGAGTATTTCGTATTCGTTCATCTCCGTTGCATTCTTTCTTTCAACTTGTTCAACCTCTCATGGTTCCTGGTTCACTCTTCTATCAAAGAAGCAACTTTGTTTTACCTCTTCCTCTTCCGTTTTTACCCGGTGATATCTCTAGGATCTCGGGTCGAGATCCTCTGTTAGTGTGGGAGAGTTGTGACGCCCGAGACTGACGTCCCAGAAGATTCCAGAAGATTCCCGAAGATTCCAGAAACCACAAAGTATATTTGAGACCTAATAGTCATAGGACTCCCAGAAACCACAAAAGTTTAATTTTAAAAGCTATTTTCCTATTTTATTTAAAAACTTTTTCTTAAGGCCAGAAATGGTCTTTAATAGGGAAAAATTATTTAAGTATTTCAAAAATATTTGCCAAAGTTCTGGGAGACTCATAGGACATATATTGTCCATATATAAGAGTTTCAACACTTGGTCATGTTCAAAATATTGGGCTAATCCCTCAGAAACCCTTTCTGGATATTTCAAGCTTTTGAAATATTTACAAAGGAAATATTCTCCAAAAATTCCAAGGAAATTCTATCATGTCATATATGACATATTTGATGATCTTGCCAAGCCCCATGCCTTGGGAAGCAAGAAAACATCATCAAAACCCCTCAAAACCATTATGTCCATATCTGAAGTTTGAGCAACTTTACATTGCCAAACTTGTCCAAATGCTCTCAAACTTGGTGCACATGCTAGAATGGTCTAATAAGACATCGAGACCAAATGGCACAAGCTTTGGAGTAGGGTAACTTGCCAGAATATCCCAAAACCATTTCTGTTCAAATTCAAATTTGAACAACTTTACATTACCAACTTTTTACCTGGGGCCTCAAACTTTGTGGGCATGATCACAACCCCAAATGATGACACTACACAAAGTGGTGCATCAAGGGGAGATGATTAGCTTGACTTAAACATGGTGAAACCATTTCTGTTGATTTCTAGGGTTCACCAAAGTTACATTGGCAAGTTTCATCAAACCAGCCCAAATTTGGTGAAACACCCTATTTCCATATGACATACAATCCTGTTAAGTGTCATGGCTAGTGGAGATCATTTGCTTGCCCAAAACATGATCAAACACCTTCTGCCATTTTTCCTAAACCATTGTTTGACCCCTTTTTCTATTCCCCTTTACCTCAAATTCTTACCACTGGTAAACCTGATCATCTTCTACCTCCAGTAACTTCCCCATGTCCACAGCTCAATGATTGAGTGGTGAAAACCCCATTTTTACACTTCTGGACAGCAGCTTTCTCCTCCTCTTTCACCTCCCTCCTCACTCCAGTGGCCCTCCAGGGCATCCCAGGCCATGTGTGCATTGTATACTCCCCCTAGCACGGTTGGACATAAGGGGACATGCCAATGACACTTTGTGTATGCCATGGCATGCAGAGTTCGCGCTCTGGAGCGCGCTACAGTGCCCTGGCGCACTGTAGCCTCGCCAAATCAGTCGCCCCCGACCACCTCGTGCTCCCCCCTCGCGCCGATCGATGTGCCTCGACGTCCGCAATGCCCCCCGGCGTTGTCCCCCTCCTCCTTCTCCCTCCAGTGGACGCCCTCGCACGCGAGCCGGCCGCCCCCGAGCTCCAACCTCTGGCCTCACACGCGCGAGCTCTCTGGATGCTTCCCCGCTCCTCCTCTTCCCTCCCATAGGCGTAGACCTCATCCACGAACAGCCCCGACTCGATCGCAAGTGTCTGCACGGCCATTGGCCTCGCCCGTGACCTCGCCGGCGCACGAGTCCACGGTGGACCGGTGCCCGGCTATATAAGCATGCCCCGGGCCTCTCCACTGGCATCCATCTCCTCCCCATACCCCCAAGAGCACACCAGCACCACCCACTCGCCCTCGAAGAGCCTGTGTGCACGGGATCAACCGGAGCTCCGCCGCCTCGGGCGACCGGTGATCTCACGCCCGGAGCAAGCCAACCAGGACCCTCCCGATTCTCCGCCGCCATTCCACCTCGCCGCCGACGAACCAGGCCCCTCCGGCGGCCAACTCCAGCACCACCAGAACCGCGACTCCTCCCTGAGCACGACCGTGCCCTCGGATCGCCTCGCCGTGCACCATACCACCGCCGTTGACGAAATAAACGGAGTACTCAGAGAAGGACCATAAGGTTTGAAGACTCGGAAGGATAAGGCAAGCAGCCCTTTGACCATGATACCCTTGTGATCTTCGGAACCCATTTGTTTCCGAATGCATGATGATAAGAATGACGGTGGTGACCTAGTTGAGAACCACCACATGATGCATGACTTATTCATGATCTTGCTAAATGCTTAGATGCAATGCTAATGATTAGTAGTGATGCTTAGTGATGCATGTTTGTGCCATGAAACCTTCGTGGTTGCATTCTTTTCAAACCCCCATCGGGTGCCCCTAATGCCCGAGGGTGATGTTGAGTTAGGTCGTCACTTGAGGAAGAAGTGATGTGCCAATAAAGATCTTGTGCATGGGTGAAATGATGGATTAGATTTATGTGTGACTACCGTCCCAACCAAACATGTGCAACCACTCTACCCCTTATGGGACGGGGCTTTATTGATTACTTAGGCCGATACTAGCATTGTGCCCACATTACCAGTGACGGGAAGACTTGAGGTCTTTCCTGGGATGGGGTCGTGCTCGGATAGGAGACCATGACTGTTTTCACAGGGCACCGGACACACCGTTGGTCCCTTCGTGTATGCGTGACATTGAAAATAGGGCAAGTCCCATGATCTATTGTTTGTACTCGAGGGCTGTGCACCAACGAGTGGACCCTATGCTAGTGTCGTCTAGGGAAAGATAATGACCGGGTGCTTCCCCCGAGTACTTGAGGTACTGCGGGATCGTGGGTGACACGAAAGCTTCCCGGATCTTGTGGGTAAAGTGCGCAACCTCTGCAGAGTGTAAAACTATTCGAATAGCCATGTCCACGGTCATGGACAGTTGGGTGGTGCTACTTAAACTATGTCCAGAGTTTTACTAAATCGGTGAAAGTATGTGTGTGTGATGAGTCAAGGTGGTGACTTGACTCGTTGACCTGAATCCTATTCATGTGGATATCTGTAACCTGCCTTCGAGGTTACCCAAATTTATTGATGCATGATTCATGATGGTAGAATATTTAATCTAGCTTGTAGCTAGTTTGCTCGTTGTTGAACATTGCATTGTTACCTTGAACCAAATCATGGGTTGCTTGCGAGTACATTCAAAGTACTCATTGGCTTGCCACTGGTTATTTTATTGGCCAGGCATGAGAGAGCAGGATACAATGAAGATTTCTTGGTGACGAACATGCGGGCTAGGACGCTTCCCAGTCAGAATGCCTGTAGGGTTAAGGCAGATGGCATGGGTCCAAGTTGTTATTGAAGATTTCCGCTGTGATGTTATACTCAAGACTTGACCATAATGGTCCTATTTGTGTAATACGGTATGTATGTATGTAAGACTCTTGTTATTCAGCTTCTGTGTGTTCAGTGAGCATTGATCTCTGGGATCACTGTACACGTGCATTCGGTGATCACGACTTATGAGTCGGGGTCCCCACAGTGCACCCCTGCAGGGAAGAAAACATTTATCGATAGCCTGTCCTACGGTAACAGACACTTGGAGTTGTATCCCGATCGATACAACTAGAACTGGATGCTGAGGCATGTAATGGATATGTGGCTCCGAGAGTCGAGAAAGGATCCCGGGGCATTGAGAACAACATAAATATGACTTATGTTATACTACTCTACTTCCTCATGTTGCTGCAAGACGGTGGTTTCCAGAAGATGCTAGTCTTCGATAGGACTAGCTTCTCCCCCTCTTATTCTGGCATTCTGCAGCTTAGTCCATGGATACTGCCCCTTTTCATTGATACCGATGCATATGTACTGTAGATCCTTGCTTGCGAGTACTTTGGAAGAGTACTCACGGTTGCTTTGCTACCCCTTTTCCCCCTTCTTTCTTATTTCTGGTTGTTGCAACTAGATGGTGGAGTCCAGGAGCCATATGCCACCTTTGACGACTGCTACTACCCCGAGGATGCCTACTACTACGTGACGGCTACCGACGACCAGGAGTAGTTAGGAGGTCCCAAGCAGGTGGTCTTGCCTTTTCGATCGTTGCTACTTTTGTGCTAGCCTTCTTAAGGCAAACTTGTTTAACTCATGTCTGTACTCGGATATTGTTGCTTCCGCTGACTCTTGTGTATTAGAGCTCATGTATTTGAGCCCTCGAGGCCCCTGGCTTGTAATATAAATCTTGTATTATTTTATTTGTGTCTAGAGTTGTGTTGTGATTTCTTCCCGTGAGTCCCTCATCTTGGTGGTACACATTTGCGTGCATGATTAGTGTACGGTCAAATCGGGGGCGTTACAAGTTGGTATCAAAGCCGACTGCCTGTAGGAACCCCCTTTTCAACTCCTTGGTCGAAGTTGACTCTAGTCGTTGAAAAATTGTTTTACTAACATGGTTGTGTGGCTTACGGGCCCACGTCGCCATTGGGTGGTATTATGATCTTTTACTCCTTGTCTATATTCTGGGATTCTGATCTCTCTTCTATTCGGGCTAAATGGTTTTGCTAACTCTAACTCTAGGTTCTCGTAAATACTTTGTCCCGGAGAGCCCCTCATTCCAGATGATGGCCGGCTTCACCTGAAGATTCCGGAGACACTCTTCAGTATTTTCCCGAGACCATTGTACCGTTTGCCATTGCATTTCCATATCACCGATAAATCCCTAAGGGTAGCTGCATACACTTGTCGTCCATACCTTCATTTCAATTGTTCTTGTTATTACAAGATACCCTGAAATACTTCGGATATTCCGAGAATCCTTTGTGCCTGCTGGCTTGCAGCTCCTTTTCCGCATGAATACATGTATGAATAATTCCTCACACTTACCAGGGGATTTGTTCATCCCGGTTGTTCATTCGTTTCACAAATGTCTTCAAAATGCTATTCAATCTTCCAAAATCCTCAACAACCTATTGCTCTGGAAAGTTTTACCTGCTTGCATTATGGTTAATTCCATGTGTATATCAATATTCATTAAAATACTTTGTGATTGACTTTCTGATCTTATTGATTCAATAGGTTGCAAATACTCGCAATCATCAGCCAAACCAAAATTTGTTCTTCCAGCTCAGACGTCATTCCGAATATGAGCTGGTTCTCGACCAATCAAATTGCCATCGATTGTACCCCTAAGTCTACCCAACTTATCCATCCTTAAACAGAGCTTTTGCTTCTGATCCCTTAATTTGGAAATCATGATTTCTTTGCACTGAAGCACCAAATCATCCAGATGTTTCTATAATCCAATGCCTTTGCATTCCTTCTTCCTCAGATTGTGTGCTGGTGCTCACGTCAGCTCTGTTATGGACCGTCAGATCCTTTTTTTAATTTATCATCTGACAGTGTCCTTCGTGTACAAAAACCTCGAGAAGCTCTTTCCCTGATACATAATGCCATTGGTAAACCCTATTCTCTGATTGGCCAACCATGCTCTACTTTTGAGCTGGTGATAATTAACCTTGTAGCTTGTGGTATATGTTCGTAAGATACCCTTATGGGTTGAAACTATGCCTTCCCAAATCCGGGTAAACCCGAGAGTTATCACGAGTCATACTCTTCGGTTGTTATGCCAGATAAAATTTCAACACTACAACTTCATCGAAGACAAGAAGTGAATGAAAGGTTATGCATTAAAGAAGTGGGAGTCGACCTTGAACTTTGTGTTCATGCCCATGGAAATGATGTAGATCTTATCATGGAAAAATCTCATAAAAATTGTTATCCCCTTGATATAAGTTCATCTTGTATCTTCCATCTGGTTAATGGCAATCATGGTTCCAACAATATTGTTCTCCATTGATTCCATTTCTTAGACAAGTCAAAACATATGACTTCCATAGATCAATACATGAGTTCAACCTCTATTCCGATCTACCTTCGAGTATTTTCCCCCTGTAATCTCAAGCATATCATCCCATTGCTCTATCTCTTATGTATTCTTGTTGGAATAATACTCTCACTGTTTAGTCACTCCGCACGTTTGCATTTCCGTCACTCGAGGACTCTGACAAGTGACTCGAATCCGCATTGTGGTTCAATATTTCTAGTACTTTGTTGCTAGGAAGTTTAATATTCCATCATGTCATCCTAGCCTGATCGGCTACATCCCTATCGTGCTACTTTTAACCATGCTACCAGGTCCTTATTCTTGGAGCACAAATTTTGATTATGAGCTAAGCTTAAGTCGATCTTCCTCGTTATGTCATTTCACCTCGAATAGCAAGCTTGATTCCGAGTTTGTGTCGTATCCTTGTTTTTGATAACCTTTCGCTTCATCATTCCTTTCGCTTGATGTCGTCGTTGATCGATTGCATCTTCATGGAGCCTCTAAAAAAATTGTCGTGGTCATCATCAATATTTTCACTTCTTCCAGGGTATCAATCAAATTCAATACTTTCCTCTCGATGATTTGTGTTATCATCGACAACATTATTGCCCCCCTCCAACACAAGCAGGAATACTTCCCTGCTTGTGTAGACACCTCGATGTACAACCTTATGAGTAAGACCCTGTTACTATTGTTGATGACATTTCGGTAGCCAGCGATGGACGAGAACTTTGCCTATTGTTCCGCCTCGTTCAACGAGAAGGAAAATGGTTCTCCCTCGCCCTTGATACCGACGTTGTTGCCGACATAACAGACAAGCTATTCTCTGACATGCCTTGCTATCATGACCGTGAAGATGTCAGCACCCTTCCTACTTTTAACACACATGGTGGGCCCATAACACACAGTTCCACAGGATCGAAACTTGACTCTCATGTACACTCCCCGATTCCAAAGTTATTCTACCCGCTTGGCTTCGTATTAGGTTCATGATCCACCTTCATAGTGATCCATTATGGATTCAGTCACAATACTTATTCCGTTGCTCTGGACGCCTTTCACTCTTTGTTTCAGGCAACGAACAATTTCCTATCAGCTTGATGCTACTTATTGTACCTTCTAACCTTGCTCTAGATGACTTTCTTGAAATCCAACTCGAGAAATAATTCATGTCTTCTTCCGTGAGTTCACCATCAGATGCCCAACTTTGTGGAGATGCGTTCTTCTAGAGTTTTTGATAGGGAACGTAGTATTTCAAAAAAAATCCTAAGATCACGCAAGATCTATCTAGTAGAAGCATAGCAACGAGCGGGGAGAGTGTGTCCACGTACCCTCATAGACCGAAAGCGGAAGCGTTTAGTAACGCGGTTGATGTAGTCGAACGTCTTCACGATCCAACCGATCCAAGTAACGAACGTACGACACCTCCGTGTTTAGCACAAGTTCAGCACGATGACGTTTCGTCAGCACGATGGCGTGGTGACGGTGATGATGAAGTTACCGGTGTAGGGCTTCGCCTAAGCACTGCAACGATATGACCGAGGTGTGCAACTGTGGAGGGGGGGCATGGTGACGGTGGCGTGGTGACGGTGATGATGAAGTTACCGGTGTAGGGCTTCGCCTAAGCACTGCAACGATATACACGGCTAAGAGAGTGTCTGTTGTGCCTTTGGGGTGCCCCCTGCCCACGTATATAAAGGAGGGAGGAGGAGGGGCTGGCCTAGGAGGGGCGCGCCTATAGGGGGAGTCCAACTAGGATTCCCAATCCTAGTTGGAGTCCCCTTCCTTTTCCAAGAGGTGCAGAGAGTGAAGGAGGAGGAGAGGGAGGGAGAAGGAAAGAGGGGGGCGCCGCCCCCTCCTAGTCCAATTCGGACCAGCCCATGGGGCGCTGCCTCCCCTTGTGGACCTTCTCTCCTTTCCACTAAAGCCCAATAAGGCCCAATACTACACGGGAGGGGGGGGGGG
>LR738715.1:270912598-270935846 GCA_902687465.1 Secale cereale
ACTCCCCAGTACTCCCAAAAATATCGAATCACTCGGAATCTTTCCGATGCCGAATATAGCCTTACAATATATGAATTTTTACCTCTTGACCATTTCGAGACTCCTTGTCATGTCCGTTATCTCATCCGGGACTCCGAACAAACTTCGGTCAACAAAATCACATAACTCATAATACTAATCATTATCGAGTGTTAAGCGTGCGGCCCTACGGGTTCGAGAACTATGTAGACATGACCAAGATACATCTCCGGTCAATAACCAATAGCGGAACTTGGATGCTCATATTAGCTCCTACATATTCTTCGAAGATCTTTATCGGTCAAACCGCATAACAACATATGTTGTTCCCTTTATCAACGGTATGCTACTTGCCCGAGATTCGATCGCCGGTATCATCATACCTAGTTCAATCTCGTTACTGGCAAGTCTCTTTACTCGTTCCATAATATATCATCTCGTGACCAACTCATTAGTCATTTGCTTGCAAGGCTTATTCTGATGTGTATTACCGAGAGGGCCCAGAGATATCTCTCCGACACTGGGAGTGACAAATCCTATTCTCGATCTATGCCAACACCACAAACACCTTCGGAAACACCTGTAGAGCATCTTTATAATCACCCAGTTACATTGTGACATTTGATATCACAAAAGTTGTACCTCCGGTATTCGGGAGTTGCATAATCTCATAGTCAGAGGAAAATGTATAAGTCATGAAGAAAGCAATAGTAAAACTAAACGATCATAGTGCTAAGCTAACGAATGGGTCTTGTCCATCACATCATTCTCTAATGATGTGATCCCGTACATAAAATGAAAACACATGTCTATGGTTAGGAAACATAACCATCTTTGATCAACGAGCTAGTCAAGTAGAGGCATACTAGGGACACTTTGTTTTGTCTATGTATTCACACATGTACTAAGTTTCCAGTTAATACAATTCTAGCATGAATAATAAACATTTATCATGATATAAGGAAATATAAATAACAACTTTATTATTGCCTCTAGGGCATATTTCCTTCAGTCTCCCACTTGCACTAGAGTCAATAATCTAGTTCACATCGCCATGTGATTTAATACCGATAGTTCACATCGTTATGTGAATAACACCCATAGTTCACATCGACATGTGACCAACACCCAAAGGGTTTACTAGAGTCAATAATCTAGTTCACATAGCCATGTGATTAACACCCGAAGAGTACTAAGGTGTGATCATGTTTTTCTTCGAGAGAGAAGTTTAGTCAGCGGACATGTTACATTCAGATCCATATGTATTTTGCAAATTTCTATGTCTACAATGCTCTTCATGGAGCTACTCTAGCTAATTGCTCCCACTTTCAATACGCATCCAGATTGATACTTAGAGTCATCTAGATTAGTATCAAAGCTTGCATCGGCGTAACTCTTTACGACGAACTCTTTATCACCTCCATAATTGAGAAACATTTCCTTAGTCATCCAGTAACTAAGGATAATTTTGACTGTTGTCCAGTGATCTACTCATGGATCACTATTGTGCCTCCTTGACAAGCTCATGGAAAGGTACACAATAGGTTTGGTACACAACATGGCATACTTTATAGAACCTATGGCTGAGACATACGGAATGACTTTCATTCTTTCTCTATCTTCTGCCGTGGTCGGGTTTTGAGTCTTACTCAACTACATACCTTATAACTCAGGCAAGAACTCCTTTGAATGATCCATTTTGAACTACTTCAAAATCTTATAAAGGTATGTACTCATCGAAAGTCTTATCAAGCGTCTTGATATATCTCTATAGATCTTGATGCCCAATATGTAAGCATCTTCACCAAGGTATTTTATTGAAAACTCATTTTAAACAATCCTTTATGCTTTCCAGAAAATTTGACATCATTTTCGATCAACAATATGTCATTCACATATACTTATCAGAAATGTTGTAGTGCTCCCACTCACTTTCTTGTAAATACATGCTTCTCCAAAAGTTTGTATAAAACCATATGCTTTGATCACCTCATCAAAGCGTATATTCCAACTCCAAGATGTTTGCACCAGTCCATAGATGGATCGCTGGAGCTTGCACCCTTTGTTAGCTCCTTTAGGATCGACAAAACCATTTGGTTGCATCATATACAACTCTTCTTTGAGATATCCATGCAGTTTTGACATCCATTTGCTAGATTTCATAATCATAAAATGCGGTAATTGCTAACATGATTCCGACAGACTTAAGCATCGCTACGAGTGAGAAGGTCTCATTGTAGTCAACTCCTGGAACTTGTCGAAAACCTTTTCGCAACAAGTCGAGCTTTGTAGACAGTAACATTACCATCGACGTCAGTCTTCCTCTTAAATATCCATTTATTTTTCAATGGCTTGCCAATCATCGGGCAAGTCAACCAAAGTCCACACTTTGTTCTCATACATGGATCCCATCTCACATTTCATGGCCTCAAGCCATTTTGCAGAATCTGGGCTCATCATCACTTCCTCATAGTTCGTAGGTTCATCATGGTCTGGTAACATGACTTCCAGAACATGATTACCATACCACTCCGGTGCGGAACGTACTCTGGTTGACCTACGAGGTTCAGTAGTAACTTGATCTGAAGTTCCATGATCATCATCATTAGCTTCCTCACTGGTTGGTGTAGGAATCACTGGAACTAATTTCTATGATGAACCAATTTCCAATTCGGGAGGAGGTACATTTACCTCATCAAGTTCTACTTTCCTCCCACTCAGTTCTTTCGAGAGAAACTCCTTCTCTAGAAAGGATCCATTCTTAGCAACGAATATCTTGCCTTCGGATCTGTGATAGAAGATGTACCTGTCGGGGGAAACTGTCATCCCACGAGCACCTATGGGATCGGAGCCCCTTCTACGTTGCGGTAAGGGAGCGGAGGGAGCATGAAGAGCAGATCGAGGGGCGCACGCGGGCAGTTTACCCAGGTTCGGGCCGCGCGGACGCGTAAAACCCTACTCCTGCCTTGGTTGTATTGAGCTCGGGAGCTTGAAGAGCTACAGTACTAGCTACACCGAGCGAGAGAGTTGCTTAGGTTTCGAACCCTTTCTACGTTGTGCATGGGCCTCCTTTTATAGCTCAAGGGGTCACCGACAGGTGTCAACGTAGAGGAGGGCAAAAATGTAAATTTGGTGGTAGTGGTAACAGTGCGGGAATAGTGTGTGAACAGTGGATGAACAGTGGTCTTCACCTAACTTTGACAGTGGGGGACAAGGGCATTAAATGCCCGTCACCGTCGACCCCAAAAGTGTCCGTCCATGCGTCTCCGTTCGACACGGCGGTAGCCTCGTCACCGTGGCTTGCCACCGTGTGCCCCAGGCTGCACAGCATTCCGCCACGCGTCCCTGGAAGGGCCCCAGGGCGACGCCTGGGCAGATGAGCTGGAGCGCGGGCACACAACATAAGTTTCCCCCGGCAAGTACCTTGCCGGGGCCGTGACCTTGCCGGGCCCGGAAGCTTGTCGCTCTCCGGGTCCTGCCGGGGCGCATGATGCGCCGAGGCATTTCTTGAGGTGTGCATTCCTTGGTCTTCCGGGCAAGCTCCTCTTGCCAGGGTCTTGTGCTAACGTGATAATCTTGAGCCTGGTGCGGCCTTCCTGGCAAGCTCCTCTCGCCGGGGCCTTGATCTTCTGACTTGTATACTTTGTTCTTGAATGGCTTTATAGGGACCAGAAAGGTTTCCGGCGAGCATGTGGTGAACCCTGCCGCGGGAAGCTGCTACTGCCCGTGCACAAGTTGGGGTACTAAGGTACCCCTATCTTAGTACACCGACAGGAGCCCCCGGGCCAGGGCCACACACGGTGCCGAGCGCTGTTGGGCCAGGCCCAAAACAGTGCACGGGCACGCGCGGCCCACGGCAAGCCGTATCCCCTTCCGCATCCGCCGCATCCCTCCCCAACGGCACGCGTCGATTGCGGCGTCGTGGGAGAGATCGTGGCCTGTTCTTTAATGGGAAACGCGGAGCGTCCCCCACTTCCCCCTTAAAAGCAGAGGAAGCAGGGGCAGTTCTCTCCTTTGTCTTCATTGCGTCTTAACTTTCCAGAAATCCCCGCTGCTCCTTGCTTCCACCCCTCCTCCACCGTCTTCCGCATCCGCGGCGCCGTCGAGCTCCTCGCCTCTTCCCTCGCCGCCTCCGCCATGGCTCCGAAGAGCGACAAGGCCAAGAAGGAGAAGTCCGAGCAGGCGGCGAAGCTGGCCGCCCTGTGGAAGAGGAGCGTGGTCTTCGCGCCGAGGCTTGGCGCGAAGGAGCTGCGGAACAAGTATTATCTGTTCTGGTCGGGGGAGACCAAAGCTCATCCCCGCACCAGAGCCTTCCCCGCCATCGCCAAAGACATGTTCCCCGGCGGGTACTTCTTCTTCGCTGCTTTTTTCCACTGTGGATTGTGTCCTCCGTTCTCGGAGTTCTTTTGTGATATCATGAACACATATGGCCTCCACCTCCTAGACTTTACTCCCAACGCCATCCTTACGATGGCCGTTTTCGTACACTTGTGCGAAAACTATGTTGGGATCCATCCAAACGTAGCACTTTTCCGCCATTTCTTTATGCCTAGAGTAGAGGCTGGCGCTCCCCTTTCCGGCGGCATCTCCTGGATCTTCCGGCTGAATAAGAAAGATTCATACCTGAAGGGAGAACTCCGCGGCAAGTGGGAAGAATGGCGTGCAGATTGGTGTTGGGTAGTGGAGGATAAGCCGGAGCCCTTCACCGCGCCGCGCACAACTGCTATAGTGCGCGGCAGGGATTGGAGCAAATTGGCCCCGGAGAGGTTGGGGATTATTCGCCTCCGGGTCGCCAATCTGACTATCGAAGAGGTTGGGGAAGATTTCCTCCGCCGCCGCATTGCCCCTTTACAAGAAAGGAAAAGGCCCGCCTGGGAATTCGGCAATGCGGCGGATATCATGAGGCTGCGCCCTGGATTGAACTTCAATTTCACTGCTTTGGAGCTGAAGGGGATGGTCCGAGAGCTCTTCCAGCACGACCCGGCCCATCCGGAGTGGTTCAGACCGGCCCGGGGAGTGGTGCCGCTGTGCAACAGCACCGCCCGGGATTCCTTGCGCACGATGATGCCAGAGTGCGACTCCCACAGCGTCGTCCCCACCTGGATCGAGCCTCCGCCGGATACCGTGCTGAGCTTTTTCGACAACCTGGTCGAGACGCCCAAGAACACCGAGGAGAACAGGGGCCTCACCCGGGCCACTACGGCTCGGGATATAGCCTACATCGCTTCCAGGATGGAGGAGGCCGCCGCAGCTGCAGCGGCGGGAGATTTTGGATACACCGTGGACGAGGCGCAGGCCGCGGACAAGGCGAACCGAGCAGAGGAGGCGGAAATCCTCAGGCTGCTCAAGCTTCCGCCCGATGAGTTTGCCGGGGTGCCTTCCCTGAGGCTTGCCGGGATACCTGGGGTTGCCGGGGTGAGCGAGGCCGCCGCAGGGAGCGAGGTTGCCGGAGGGAGCGGGTCCGCCGGAGGGAGTGGGACCGCCGGAGGGAGCGAGGCCGCCGGGCATGGTGCTGGGCCCAGCGGGACTGCCGGGGAGGAGGAGGAGGACGTCGAGGCTGATGAAGACACCGGTGGATCTCTGGGACTTGACGACGATGCCTCCTCGTCCTCAGAGAACTCCCCGCCTCCGGCAAGTCCTACGCAACCACCGAGGAAGCGCCTCCGCAAGGCGGCTACAGCGACGAGGCCATAGGCGCCTCGACAGCAGCCTGCGCGCCGGGCGACGCGCGCCACCAGGGCGAGCAAAGTTGTGGAGGAGGCGCCCCGCGCACCAGCGCCAAGCGGAGGGGGATCCTCTCGGAGCGGAACGGCCGCCCCTTCTGCTTCTCGGCCCTCGGCGACGACGGAGGCTGGGTCTTCGCAGCCCACAACCCCAGAGACCGCCAAGCACCCGAGGGAGCCTTCTCCTCCAGCTCCTCGCGCGGGAGCATCTCAGGTGGAGTTCGACTTCTCCGCCCTCAGCTCCGACGACGACGAGGAAGAGGAGTAAGTACTTGCAACTTGTAACTTCTTTGATTTTGTCTTGATCTTCCTTGATGATTCTGATCTTGTTTTTGTTTTGCTTTCAGGACCCTGGCACAGCGGATGGCGAAGAGGGCCAAGATCCCTGTGGTTGAGGTTGAAGACGACTCGCCCGCCGCGGCGACCGGGGACGCGCCGGCGGCAAACTTGCCGGATCAACCCGCTGCTCCGAGGAGCAGACCCCAGCGCAGCCCCCAGCGTAAGTCTGGTTTTCATATTTCTGCTTGGCGGGCGCGCTTGAGGTTGTTGTTTGTACTGATATTTTGTTGTCTTGTTTGTCTTGTGCAGAAGTGGAGCCGCAGCTGCAGGAGCGCCCGGAGACTGCCCCCGACGAGCTACTTGCTCCACCATCCCCGCCAAGGGCGAATTCCCCGGCGAGGGAGAACGCTCCGCCAAGGACGGGCACCCCGCCAAGGGTGAGCAGCCCGACAAGGGTGAGCACCCCGCCAAGGGAGGGCGTGGGCGGCCCTCCGCCAGCAGGGGCCACTGCTCCGCCGCCAAGGGAGAACTCCCCGGCGAGGGAGCCTGTCGTTGAAGAAGTCCTCGAAGGTGAGTCTTGTAGCTTCTTCTTCTCGGACTTGTCTTTTTGGATATTTGCTTGACTCTTTCTTTCATTTTTCTTCTGCTAGATCCTCCTGCACCGGAGCGGATGGAGACGGAGACCGCCGGCGAGGAGGGCGCGCACGGCGACGGCGGCAACGCCACTGCCACTGAGGGCATGGCTGGAGCCGACGAGCCTGCCGCTGAGGAGACCGCCCCGACCGCAGATGCCGCGGCGGGGGAGGGGACCGGCGACCACACTGCTGGCCCGGAGGCAGCAGGAGCGTCAAGCGCTGCACCGGCCGCCGACCCCTCCGCCACCACGGAGCGGTCAGGCGTCTATCTTGAGGCCCCCAACGGGGTCTTCATACAAGTCCCGTGGGGGTCCTCGTCGCGAGCCCCCGTGGAGGGAGAGACCTACGACGGAGAGGTCCTCGCCTCCGTGGGGTTGAACGTTGTTGAAGCGCCCGGCGGTAGTGACGATCCCGAAGAGGAGAAGCTCCTTCGCTGGCTCCTGGCCCTTTACCGGGCCAGGCAGGCGAAACTGGAGTCTCGGGAAGCCCTCACCGCCAAGGCTGGAGTTGATCTGGATAAGCACGCCGCGGAGCTCCGCGCCGCCAACCAGGCAGCCCTCCGCAACTTGGCGGAGGAGCGGGAAGAGCTTGCCGGGGAGCAGCAAGCCTTCCTCCTGGAGAAGGCTAAGGCAGAAGAGCGGCAGCGGCTGGCCACCGAGGAGCTATCTCGGCGGGAGGGGGCGCTCAACCAGCGGAAGGTCGAGCTCGACGTCCATGACGACGAACTCACCGCCCGGGAGCAGGCCATTGGCGGGGTCCTGAAAGAGGCAAAGGACGCTGCCGCCGCCGCGGAGACTGCCAAGAAGGACCTGGAGCTCAAGGTGGATCAGCTGGAGCGGTACCTGAAGGCTAGCGAGGACAGAGTCACCGCGCTCAATGTGGAGCGGGAGAAAGATGCCCACACCAACTCTGACTTGCAGGTACGTCTCTCCAAGAAAGGCGACGAGCTCACTGCCGCCAAGGATTCAATTGCTGACTTGGAGTTGAAGGTCTCCACTCTGACCGATTCACTCGACGCCGCCCGGGACCGCGAGACGAAGCTGAAGGACGAGCTCTGCAAGGAGCGGAACTTGGTGGAGAGCGCCGCCGTCTCAGCGAACAACTTCAGGCGGGCGGTGGAGCAGTGGACTGACGATCTGGTCACCTCCGCTGCCAACATTGACAAGGAGATGATGGCGCTGAGGGCGGAGCACCTTGTGTACTCTCCCGACGAGGACCTCCCCCACAGCGCCAAGTTAAGTCTCTTCTTCAGGGGAATCGCGCCGGCGCTTGCACGGCTGCGGGAGAAGCTCCCCGCGCAGCTGGCCGACGAGTCGCATCAGCTCTGCGCGGGCACCTTGGAGCGCGTCTTGACGAAGATCGTCTATCGCAACCCCGGCATCAACCTTGTCAACGTCCTCCGCACCTTGTCGGACGACGCTGACCAGGAGGCGTTGAAGGCGCAGGTTGCCAACATCGTCGCCAAGGTGAACAAAGTCACGAGGCGTGAAGGCGACCGCGTAGATTAAGTTTCTTCCTTTCTGTTTCCTTTGCTGCTGCAAGGCATGTTATGGGCATGAATCAATTAGTTATTGCGGCAAATTATCTTTGTAATATATAACCTTATTTCGAACAATCAATGCAGTGTTATCTCCTTTGCTTTTGGTCCTCCACTTTGTATGCTTTCTACCCTACGCTTTTAGGGGACTTGCCGGCAAGGGGCCCTCGCCGCGAGCGCTGAGTGCTGGGCTCTTAGCAGCCTGCTGGCAAAGGACCTTGTCGGCAAGTAACCTTGCCGCAGCTAGTCGCAGCGCACTTAGCTTGCTGAGCAAACTCGAAAACAAAGTAAGGGCGCGACACTTGTCGCAGCTCACTTAAGTCGTTGAGCGTGCTCGAAAACAAAGTAAGGGTGCGGCTAGCCACAGGTAGGTTCCTCCGCGCACAGGTTTTCCATACAAAGTGTGGTTGTTCAAGGAAGATAACTAAAATTTAAAAATTTGAATTGCTCAAATTCTGGTAACTTAGCTTTCATATATTGTTTGCTCCCCGACAAGGCTTCTTTCTTGAACAGCACTTGGTTTATACCTCCATCTCCTTCCCCCCCGACAAACTTGTGCGCGAGGAATACTCCTTCTGCTTAAGAGGGAAAGAAAAAGAGGAGGAAAACAAGTACATGGCCTCACGGCCTGCTAGTGCTTACCGGGGATGTGCATTGCACAAAGTGTCAGATAATGTATGCAAATAACTAAGAAAAGCATGTAAACGACAAGTAGTGCGAAGCACAAAAGCTTTACTGATGCACGGGATCTGCACCCGGCTTTGTACAAAGGTTTATATGCAACAGCGGCAAGACTTGTACAAAAGGTGGTTGCCAGAGCGGATCACGGCAACCGCGCCTTATGGGTGAAACTTGCGAAGATGCTCTATGTTCCAGGAGTTGCTCACCGGTAAGCCTTCTTCGGTCTCAAGGCGAACAGCGCCGGGCCTTGTGACTTGTCTCACCCGATAAGGGCCTTCCCACTTCGGCGTCAACTTGTTGGAATTCTTGGCGGACTGAACACGCCGAAGAACAAGGTCGCCTTCCTCGAGACTCCTGGCCTTGACCTTGCGGCTATGATAGCGACGCAAGGCTTGCTGGTATCGAGCAGCTCGTACAGCAGCCTAGAGACGTTCCTCCTCGAGGAGCAATGCGTCATCTTGTCGCAGTCGCTCTTGCTCGAGCTCATCATAAGCGAGCACTCGAGGAGATCCGTATACGAGTTCCGTGGGGAGAACTGCCTCTGCTCCATAGACAAGAGCAAAGGGTGTCTGTCCGGTGGCTCGACTTGGTGTCGTCCTGATTGACCAAAGAGCCGCCGGCAACTCCTCTATCCAGTTTCTTCCGCACTTGCACAGCCTGTCGAAGGTTCTTGTCTTGAGTCCGCGCAGCACTTCAGCATTGGCCCTCTCCGCTTAACCATTGCTCCTCGGGTGAGCAACAGAAGCGAAACAGACCTTGGCGCCAAGGTCTTGGACGTACTGCATGAAGGTGCGACTTGTGAACTGTGTGCCGTTATCGGTGATGATCCTGTTAGGGATTCCGAAACGGCAAACAATCGACCTGAAGAACCTGACTGCTGACTGTGCTGTCACCTTTCTCACTGGTTCCACTTCTGGCCACTTTGTGAACTTGTCGATCGCAACGTACAAGTACTCAAAGCCCCCGACTGCGCGGGGAAAGGGGCCGAGGATATCGAGCCCCCAGCCGAGAAGGGCCAGGACAAAGGGATCGTCTGGAGAGCTTGAGCTGGCTGATGAATTTGCTTGGCATGGAACTAGCACGCTTCACACTTGGTTACTTGTGCAGTTGCATCTTGGAGGGCTTCTGGCCAGAAGAACCCTTGCCGGAACGCCTTCCCGGCAAGTGCCCTTGCGCCAATGTGGTGGCCATATATGCCTCCATGTATCTCTGCCAACAGCTTCTGTCCATCTTCTCTGGAAATGCACTTCAACCTGACACCATTGAGTCTTCTTCTGTACAGTTCATTGCCAACGAACTGGTACATACTTGACTGCCTGGTTATTTTCTCTATCTCTTCTGGGTCGTCGGGAAGTTCTCCAGTTTGCAGAAAACGGACGATTGGTTGTGCCCATGCTGGAGCCTGAGGCTCAACAACAAGGACTAAAGGCATAAGGGCTGCTGCGGGAACCTCAGCTTCTACGGCAAGAACCTGCGGTTCTGCCGGAGCTGAAGGTCCCCCGGCAAGCCTGCCGGGGCAGGGCTTGTCGGGAACGCTTGCTTCAACTATATAGACCCTTGGATCTGCAGGAGCAAACTGTTCCTCAGCATTTTGGTTGTTGATCTTGGGGACCTTGGCGGCGGCTTCGGGAAGATCCGCCGGCAAGTAGTCACCGGAGACCAACTTTCTCTTCTTACTCTGCCCAACTGATGGTGTAACGGATGGCTGAGTTAGCTTGAGCAGGAAGGTCCCTGGTTCCACAGGTAACTTCATTGCAGCACACTTTGAGAGGCCATCTGCAATATCATTCTGAGCTCTTGGGACGTGCTCCATTTGCAGGCCCTCAAAGTGTTCTTCAAGCTTCCTCACTTCATCGACATAGGCTTCCATCAAAGGGCTCTGGTAACTCTTGTTCACTTGTCGGACCACCAACTCAGAATCTCCCCGCACAATCAACTTCTTGATCCCAAGTTCGGCCGCAATTCTGAGGCCGGCAAGCAAACCTTCATACTCTGCAGTATTGTTTGTTGCTTGCTCCTTGGGAAAGTGCATCTTGACAACATACTTGAGGTGCTCTCCGGTGGGCGCTATGAGTACCACGCCAGCACCGGCGCCTTGCAGTGAGAAGGCACCATCAAAGTACATTACCCATTCGCTGCTCGTTTCTTGGACGGGGACGTTTGTCTCTGGGATTTCTTCATCGGGCGTTGGGGTCCATTCAGCTATGAATTCTGCCAAAGCTCTGCTCTGTATGGTTGAGGTACTTTCAAACTTGAGACCAAAGCTTGACAGCTCCAGTGCCCACTCGACGATCCTGCCTGTTGCTTCTGGATTCTGCAATATCCTCTTCAACGGAAAGCGAGTGACCACCGTTATCTCGTGTGCTTGGAAGTAATGGCGCAGCTTTCTTGAGGCCATGAGGAGGCCGAAAAGGAACTTCTGCACCCCAGAGTATCTTGATCTAGCCCCCTGCAGAAGGGAACTCACAAAATACACTGGGTGCTATACCATCTTCCTTCGCACTTCTCCTTGTTCTTGCGCAGACTTGTCCTTGTCAGGGCCAGAGCTTGTCGGGGAAGCCCCCTGCTTGTCGCTGGATTCGCTTGCCGGTGGTGTAGATTCCTTATCCGCCTCCCTCTCCGCTACTAACGCAGCACTAACCACTTGATTGGTTGCTGCTAAGTATAGCAGCAACTTTTCTTGTGGCCTAGGTGCGACAAGTATTGGAGTGGAAGATAGGTATCCTTTCAAGTCTTGCAGCGCTGCCTCCGCTTCCGGAGTCCATTTCATAGGACCTGCCTTCTTCAAAATTTTGAAGAAAGGCAGGGCGCGTTCTGCAGACTTTGAAATGAACCTACTGAGCGCAGCCACACAACCAGCAAGTCTCCTTACGTCCTTGACGCGCTTCGGGGCTTCAATCTGCTCGATGGCTTTTATCTTATCAGGATTGGCTTCAATCCCCCTCTGGGACACAAAGAACCCGAGAAGCTTGCCGGAGGGGACTCCGAAGACGCACTTCTCGGGGTTCAACTTGAGCTGGATCTTGCGCAGATTCTCAAAGGTTTCCTCTAAGTCTTGGATCAGGGTATCTTTGCTCTTGCTCTTGACCACTATGTCATCCATGTAAGCTTCTACATTTCTGTGAATCTATGGCTCAAAAGCAGTGTGCACCACCCTTGCGAATGTCGAGCCTGCATTCTTCAATCCAAAGGGCATGCGTATGAAGCAATATGTGCCGCATGGAGTAATGAATGCAGTCTTCTCTTCATCTTCCTTGGCCATGAACATCTGGTGGTACCCTGAATATGCATCAAGGAAGGAAAGCAGCTCACATCCAGCGGTGGAGTCAACAATCTGGTCAATACGCGGCAAGGGAAATGGATCCTTGGGACATGCTTTATTCACGTCAGTGAAGTCTATACAAAGTCTCCACTTCCCATTGGCCTTGCGTACGACAACTGGATTGGCCAACCACATAGGATGGATCACGCCTCTAACTAGGCCTGCTGTTTCCAACTTCTTTATCTCTTCGGCGATGAAATTCTTGGCGCTCCACGGCTTGCTTTCTGACCTTCTGTTTGACGGGCCGCGCATGAGGACAAACAGCAAGCTTGTGCTCAATTACCTTCCTGGGAACGCCGGGGATGTCGGATGGTTGCCACGCAAACACATCGACATTCGCCCGCAGGAAGGCAACGAGTGCGCTTTCCTATTTGTTGTCGAGCGTAGCACTGATGGTGAAGGTACCACCAGTGCCGTCCTCCTTGGCGGACACCTTCTTGGTTGCCGGTGGAGCGGCCATCCCCTTCTTGCACTTGCCGGTGGAGCTCGATGGTGCGTCCTCGACGGCAGTGCAGCACTCTGAGGAGGCGCGTTTGCCGGAGTGGGCCCCAGAGCTCTTGCCGGACTTGGTCTTGGTCTTCTTCCCCCCGGGACCTTCAGCGGCAAGTGTGTCGCTTTCTGCTGCGGCTGCTGCATCCCGGTATATCTTGTCGGCGCAGATAAGCGCGTCCTTCTTGTCGCCAGGGACAGAGATGACGCTTATCGGCCCCGGCATCTTGAGTACGTTGTAGGCATAGTGGGAAGCTGCCATGAACTTGGCGAGGGCAGGACGTCCAAGTATCCCATTGTATGGCAATGGGATATCGGCCACGTCGAAGGTTATCCTCTCCGTCCTGAAATTGAGTTCCCCGCCAAAGGTCACGGCAGAGTAATCTTCCCCTTCGGCTTGCTCCTTCCCGGGTTTATTCCTTGGAACGACCCGGTTTCTTCGAGCTCGCCGTCTGGGATCTGGAGTTTCTTGATCACAGCTGAGGAGATCAAGTTCAGGCCGGCCCCGCCGTCAACCAACATTTTGGTGACCTTGAGGTTGCGGATAGTTGGTGAGACCAACATCGGCAAGCACCCGACCGCCGTTGTGCGGTCAGGGTGATCCTCAAGGTCAAAAATGATGGGCGTGCTGGACCACTTCAGCAGCCTGCGTGACTCGACGGGCGGCTCGGCTGCGTTTACTTCCCGCACCCACTGCTTTAGTTGGCGGTGGGAAGTGTGCAGAGAGGCACCTCCGTCGACACACAGAACTTCTGTGGCCTTCTGGAACTCCTGCTCGCTGTTATCTCCTTCCTCCATGTCGTCGTCGTCTTCTTCCTCGTCCTTGTCGCGGCCCCGGGGAGGTCGATCACCTTGCCGCTGCTTGGCCTTGCCGCGGCGTCCTCCCCGGCCATTAAATGGCCGCTTCTTGCTGGGCTCTCCTCCGCCTTCTTGGGCCTTCTCCTTGTCGCGACGCTCGTATTCAGCCTTCTACTGTTCTACGAGGTACTCAACTCGCTTACAGTTCGAAAGATCGTGGCCCTTGGTGCGGTGGATCTTGCAGTATTGCTTGTCGGAGCCGTCCTGCTTGTCAGCTGCCGCTACAGGGGCAGGCTCCTTGCCGGAACCGCCAGCCTGTGCCTTCTTGGCGGGAGCCTCCTTGCCGGACTGCTCGACGACTAGCACCTCCTTGCTCTTCTTTCTTCTGTTGTTCCGCCGCCGGCTCTTCTTTGCCGGGGCGGCGTCCTCACTGTCGCTTCCTCCCGCGCCATTATCCTCTCCGGGGAGTCTCCTCCCCTCTTCGGCGCGCGCGCACTTGTCAGCCAGAGCGTAGAGCTCGCTGACATCCCGTATCTTGGACATGGCCATCTCTTCCCTCATGCGGCGGTTACGCACGTTCTGGTGGAACGCGCTGATAACCGCGGCAGGGTGGACGTCGGGAATGTTGTGTTGCACGCGGCTGAACCTCTGGATGTACTTGCGCAGGGATTCTCCTTCCTTCTGGGCCAAGATGTGGAGATCGCTCTCCTGGCCGTGGGGTTTGTGGCCGCCCGTGAAGGCGCCAACAAACTGGTGGCACAGATCTGCCCACGAAGAAATGGAGTTTTCCGGCAAGTGCATAAGCCAAGAACGGACGTTTGGCTTAAGCACTAGCGGGAAGTAGTTCGCTAGTATCTTCTCGTTGCGCCCCCCGGCAGCCTGCACCGCTATGGTGTAGATGCTGAGGAACTCCGAGGGGTGCGTCTTGCCGTCGTACTTCTCGGGTACGTCGGGCTTGAAGTTTTTCATGCTGGGCCACTGGACTCGCCGCAGCTCACGGGTGAACGCAGGGTAACCTGCCGCGTACGGCAAGTCGCCTGGTTCACCGGGCGCGTACGTGTCAACGGTGGTCCCAGCGCGCTGATCCGATTGTCGCCGGGCTTCTCGTCGGCGCTCGATGCGCGTCCGAGCGTCTTCTTGCCGCCGTTCGTCGAGGACTTGGCGCTGGTCCCGACGAGCCTGCGGATCCGACGACGCCGTAGAGTCGCCGTCGACGTTAATCCGGCGGGGTGGCGTCTTCTGCTTCCGCGGCGGGGAGTGCACTGTGGTTGCACCCCCGGCTGTCTTGTCGTCGTCGGCCTTCGTCTGGTCGACTTGCCGTGGCCGCGACGTCACAGGCTGCTGCGGCGTGTCGTTGTTGGCGAAGGCGATGAGGCTTTGGATCGTCGCCCTCCAGTCTTCGGCCTTGTCTGCCGCTGGAGGGAAGTCGAGAAGCAGTTGCGCTCTTGCTAGAGCTTCTGCTGGAGAGGAGGGGAGCGGCGGCGAGCGGTGCGAGGAGCGAGATATGCTCGGACTCCTAACAGGGTTAGAAGGAGCAGTTTCTCGCCCCGGCGACCGCGCCTTGCTCGTGCCAGGATGATGGCCTTGAGCGTCCCGCGATCCTCCGGTTTGTCCTTGCCCCAGCAAGCGGATGGTACCTCCTATACCACGGCGCTGCTGGCTTGGCACCTCCCGAGAGAGGCGTGGTGCGTCTACGGACACCGAGGCCTTGGAATTCGCCCGGTCGTCTGTCTTGTCCTTAGATTTGGTGGCGCCGTGAGTTTCCTCGCCGGCGACCACCCTTCCGCCGGCGTCTCCTCCACCAACCGTTGGTTCTGGTGGCGGTGGAATCAACGCAGACGGGCCTCCGACCTCCGAAGCCTTCTTCTTCGGAGCCATGTTGGTGATGAAGTTGATGAAGCTGGAGAAGTTGATGAAGAATGCGCCCGCGTGAGCGCCGGATTAGGTTCGCACAACCTCGACGCCCCCTACCTGGCGCGCCAAAGATGTCGGGGGAAACTGTCCTCCCACGAGCACCTATGGGACCGGAGCCCCTTCTACGTTGCGGTAAGGGAGCGGAGGGAGCACGAAGAGCAGATCGAGGGGCGCACGCGGGCAGTTTACCCAGGTTCGGGCCGCGCGGACGCGTAAAACCCTACTCCTGCCTTGGTTGTATTGAGCTCGGGAGCTTGAAGAGCTACAGTACTAGCTACACCGAGCGAGAGAGTTGCTTAGGTTTTGAACCCTTTCTACGTTGTGCATGGGCCTCCTTTTATAGCTCAAGGGGTCACCGACAGGTGTCAACGTAGAGGAGGGCAAAAATGTAAATTTGGTGGTAGTTGTAACAGTGCGGGAATAGTGCGTGAACAGTGGATGAACAGTGGTCTTCACCTAACTTTGACAGTGGGGGACAAGGGCATTAAATGCCCGTCACCGTCGACCCCAAAAGTGTCCGTCCATGCGTCTCCGTTCGACACGGCGGTAGCCTCGTCACCGTGGCTTGCCACCGTGTGCCCCAGGCTGCACAGCCTTCCGCCACGCGTCCCTGGAAGGGCCCCAGGGCGACGCGTGGGCAGATGAGCTAGAGCGCGGGCACATAGCATAAGTTTCCCCCGGCAAGTACCTTGCCGGGGCCGTGACCTTGCCGGGCCCGGAAGCTTGTCGCTCTCCGGGTCCTGCCGGGGCGCATGATGCGCCGAGGCATTTCTTGAGGTGTGCATTCCTTGGTCTTCCTGGCAAGCTCCTCTTGCCAGGGTCTTGCGCTAACGTGATAATCTTGAGCCTGGTGCGGCCTTCCCGGCAAGCTCCTCTCGCCGGGGCCTTGATCTTCTGACTTGTATACTTTGTTCTTGAATGGCTTTATAGGGACCAGAAAGGTTTCCGGCGAGCACGTGGTGAACCCTGCCGCGGGAAGCTGCTACTGCCCGTGCACAAGTTGGGGTACTAAGGTACCCCTATCTTAGTACACCGACAGTACCCAACAGTTTCTTTTCGGTATCCTATGAAGACACATTTCTCCGACTTGTGTTCAAGCTTATCAGGTTGAAGCTTTTTCACATAAGCATCGCAACCCCAAACTTTTAGAAACGATAGCTTAGGTTTCTTGCCAAACCATAGTTCATACGGTGTCGTCTCAACGGATTTAGATGGTGCCCTATTTAACGTGAATGCATATGTCTCTAATGCATAACCCCAAAACGATTGTGGTAAATCAGTAAGAGACATCATATATCGCACCATATCTAATAAAGTATGGTTATGACGTTCGGACACACCATTACGTTGTGGTGTTCCAGGTGGCATCAGTTGTGAAACTATTCCACATTGTTTCAAATGAAGACCAAACTCGTAACTCAAATATTCGCCTCCGCGATCAGATCGTAGAAACTTTATTTTCAAGTTACGATGATTCTCTACTTCACTCTGAAATTCTTTGAACTTTTCAAATGTTTCAGACTTATATTTCATCAAGTAGATATACTCATAACTGCTCAAATCATCTGTGAAGGCGAGAAAATAATGATACCCACCACGAGCCTCAACACTCATCGGACCGCATACATCTCTATGTATTATTTCCAATAAGTCATTGGCTCGCTCCATTGTTTAGGAGAATGGAGTTTTAGTCATCTTGCCCATGAGGCATGGTTCCAAGCATCAAATTATTCATAATCAAATGATTCCAAAACTCCATCAGCATGGAGTTTCTTCATGCGCTTTACACCAATATGACATAAACGACAGTGCCACAAGTATGTTGCACTATCATTATCAATTCTGCATCTTTTGGTTTCAATATTATGAATATGTGTATTACTACAATCAAGATTCAATAAACCATTCACCTTGGGTGTATGACCAAAGAAGGTTTTATTCTTGTAAATAGAATAACAATTATTCTCTGACTTAAATGAATAATGGTATTACAATAAACACGATCCAATCTTGTTCATGCTCAACGCAAACACCAAATAACATTTATTTAGGTTTAACACTAATACCGAAAGTACAGGGAGTGTGCGATGATGATCATATGACTGTTGGAACTACTTCCAACACACATCGTCACCTCACCCTCAACTAGTCTCTGTTTATTCTGCAACTCCTATTTTGAGTTACTAATCTTAGCAACCGAACAGGTATCAAATACTTAGGGGCTACTATGAGCACTAGTGAGGTACACATCAATAGCATGTATATCAAATATACCTTTGTTCACTTCACCATCCTTCTTAACCGCCAAATATTAGGGGTAGTTCCGCTTCCAGTGACCATTTCCTTTGTAGTAGAAGCACTCAGTTTCAGGCTTGGGTCTAGCTTTGGGCTTCTTCTCGGGAGTGGCAACTTGCTTGCCATTCTTCTTGAAGTTCCCTTTCTTTCCCCTGCCTTTTTTTGAAACTAGTGGTCTTGTTTAACCATCCACACTTGATGCTCTTTCTTGATTTCTACCTTCGCTGATTTCAGCATCACGAAGAGCTCGGGAATCGTTTTTGTCATCCCTTGCATATTATAGTTCATCACGAAGTTCTAGTAGCTTGGTGATAGTGACTAGAGAACTCTTTCAATCACTATCTTATCTGGAAGATTAACTCCCACTTGATTCAAGTGATTGTAGCACTCAGACATTCTGAGCACATGCTCACTAGCTGAGCTATTCTCCTCCATCTTGTAGGCAAAGTACTTGTCAGAGGTCTCATACCTCTCGACACGGGCATGAGTCTAAAATAATATTTTCAACTCTTGGAACATCTCATATGCTCTGTGGCATTCAAAACGTTTTTGAAGTCCTGGTTATAAGCCGTAAAGCATGGCGCACTAAGCTATCAAGTTGTCATCATACCGAGCTTGTCAAACGTTCATAACATCTGCATCTGCTCCTGCAATAGGTTTGTCACCTAGCGGTGCATCAAGGACATAATACTTTTGTGCAGCAATGAGGATAATCCTCAGATCCCGGACCTAGTCCGCATCATTGCTACTAACATCTTTCAACTTAGTTTTCTCTAGGAACATATCAACAAACATAGGGGAGCTATAACGCGAGCTATTGATCTACAACATAATTTGCAAATACTATCAGGACTAAGTTCATGATAAATTAAAGTTCAATTAATCATATTACTAAAGAACTCCCACTTAGATAGACATCCCTTGTCGAGGGTTTTGTGCGACATATGTCAAAGGATGGCTTATCATGCATGGGGTCAAGAGAACGTCGTCGGGCCCTCGAAGCGGGATAAGGCGGAACTTAGGACGCCTACGAATCTTACCCAGGTTTGGGGCTCTCCGTGGAGATAACACCCCTAGTCCTGCTTTGCGGGGACTCCGCGTCATGACTATCGTCAATATGGTAGCTACACAATTGCTCCTTGAGCTGTGTCGTCTAGAGGAGGAAGAAGGGCAAGGCTAGCTCTCTCCTCTCCTTCTAGGAATGTAAGTGGTGGCTAGGGTTTCTTCCTCTCTCTGTGTATCTCTCAATGTCTAACCCCCTGCATGGAGGAACCTGGGGGTATATATAGGCCTACCCCCAGGGCTACAATGGTAATCCGGCCAGGTGCGGGCCCTGGCCGCTAGCGTCTCTAGGCACCGGATTCTCCGCCGGCTGCTGGGTTCACCGCTTGGCGGGTCCCGCCGGCTGTCGGGGACAATTCTGTCATGTGGGCTCGCCGCCTGTGGGCCCGTGTGATTGTGTTCTACTGTTGACGTCCTTCTGCTGACGAAGGCACCACTGAGGAGGGTGTGGCTACAATTCCGCCGCCTAGCGGTCGTACACTATCACCACGCCCCATCTTGTCATCTTAATGGAGTCCAGACTTCAAGGGAACGGCAGGCCGCCTGCTAGAGGGTGGCCTGTTCCCTATGCCGTCGTCCATAGGCCGGCCGCACCCTGGTGACCCGTCCACGGGCGGGTCCTGCCGCCTGCAGGCCGCACCGCCTCCAGGTCGTGGGATCTTGGATTCTTCTAACCAAGGCGAGGTCACAGGCAACATGGCTACAGTGGCGCGCCAGCCAAGGGGTGTCCACATGGTACACCCACACTGTAGTCACACTACCCTGGATTCTGGGGGAGCAGGCTCTATTGTAGCCATGCTCTAGTCTTATCAAGAATCCCCCGGTATGTTCTCTAAGGGGGAGGTGCTGGGCCGTCTGCTAAATGCCGGCTGCTCCGCAGCCACCTGTTGATAGTTCGCCGCCTGCCAGCAGCCGGCTCCTGGGGCCTGGCGGCCCTAGGAGGCGGCCTGATGCGCAGGCAGCCAAAGGATGGCAGTTGGCCTTACTATATTGAAACGCCATGGGTGGTCGATGAGGACACCCGTGGCCAATATCTCCGACAGTAGTCCCCGAAGATGGTGGAGCTCTGCGGTCGTGAGCATGACTGTGGGGCTTCAGCAGCTCCCCCTCTGTATGATGAGTGAATTGTTTTCCCATCCGCCTTCTTGAGGGACTGGCTGTTAGCGGCCGGCTGCTAGATTTAAATCTTCGGGAGGAAGGTGGCCGGACGGCCGGCTGGCCGCGGGGCGGGCCTGCCACCCGTTGGTCGCACGCCACGCGGCGTCATCATGCCGAGCCGGCCTGCCATCTCACGTGCGCGACGGGACGTTGCTGCAGTCTTGGGCCCGCCACTACAGGGCCTCGGTGCGCGCGCGGATCCACTGCGGCCGAGGTGGTCGGTTGCCCTTTCCACATGCATTAAATGCGCACGGTTTTGGTGCAAAAAGCGCGGGTCGTGCGAGGTGTGGCGCAGTTAATCCCACGTCCCGCCCCTTCGGCTTCGTCACCCCGAGCCTATAAGTAGGTGCGGGAGGGGGCCACCGCCGTGCCCATTGCTCCCGCCAGAGCCCGTGCTTGCCCTGCCCTCTTACCCTCTCGCCACATCGCTCGACTTCGTACCCATCCATGGCCGCCGAAGCGCCGGTCCACCACTCCGGCGAGTGGGACGGCAGCGAGGTCCACGAGGACCATATCGACTTCCTTCGCCAGTCGCAGTGGCTTCCCGCCGCCGGGAACGTGGGAGTGCGTCTTGCGCCTGCGAAGGAGCTAAGGCCGGCGCCGCGGCTCGGTGAGCGCGTCGTCTTCCGATCGCATTTCCTTCACAGTTTTGGTCTTCCGGCGAGCGGATTCTTCCACTCGTTCCTCGACTTCTACGGCGTGTAGCCCCACCACCTTATGCCAAATATGGTGGTGCTACTTGCCGCCTTCGTCACCCTCGGCGAGGGTTATTTCCGAGTGCTCCCCACACTCGATTTGTGGGGGGAGCTCTTTTATCTGAAGCTTGCCACCGCCCTCAGGGCGAGGCGGCCTAGTGTGGTGCTTGCATCGCAGTGCGGCGCACCGGAGCCAGGAACTACTTCCCAAAAACCCCCCTAGTGCACTCGGTGAAGCTGTGGCAGAATACGTACTTCAACGCCTGGAACGTCCACTCGGAGCTGGACTATGTCAACTTGTCGGACTATGCAGCAGGTCCGACTGCCGAGCCCCGCTCCTCCTGGATCTTCCGGCCAAGGACTCTCTCGCACGCCGCCTCCGCCGCCCTTGTCTACCTTCAGGAGCTGACGGAAGTGGAGGGCCTCGTGGGCTCGGACTTGCTGGCCGCCTTCGCGGAGCACCGTGTGCTGCTGCTGCAATCCCGGTCCCACCTGATCAGTGATTTGAGTGGGCACCGGGACCCGAGCCGGACGAGCACCAAGCAGATGCCGGTCGAGAAAGTCATCCGACTGGTGAACTCCATCTCCAATTGCAAACTGTCAGAGATGGGTTGGGAGTTCGGCAAGCCGTCGTACAGCCGCAGGAACCCGCCGCCTGCGGTGAGTTCCCTTCTTCTTTCTTCTTTCTTCCGCCTTGGCTTGTTCTTGCCGCTTGACCATCGTGCCATGTTGCAGCGCTTCCCAGGCCAATCAGAACCGGGCTCGGGAGTTTCAGGCCGCCCGCTTATGCCGGATCGCTCTCAAAGCGACACGAGCGACCCCGATCTGGGGGCGGCCGCCATGAAGGAGGATGAGGTCAGAGGAGGCGGGGACGTGCCAATAGGCGGCTCGTCCGGAGGCGGCGTCAGGGATTGGCCAGACAATGATGAGGACGACGAGGCGCCGCGCCATGTCCAAGAAGCTGACTCGGCGGGAGGCAGCTCCTCAATGGCGCCGCTAACAATAGGCGGCGGGTCGAAGCGTCGGGCCGGCTCCGGGCTGTATGGCAGCCGGCCCAAGAAGCCCAAGTCTTCAGCCGCCGCAACCAAGCGCCAGGAGACGGCCGCCAAGGCGGCCCTTTATCAAAGGGCCCCTAAGCCAAGGCCGACTGTGTCCGCATAAGCGCCCCGTCTTTCCTTTTCCTTTATCTTTTCCTTTTCTCACGAGTAATTCATCAGTCTCCTCGCGTCCTTCTAAGCAGAGCTCCGCTTTCCCTCTCGCGAGCTCCTGTCGGCTCGATGGTCGGAGCGGTGGAGGCCTCCGTCACCCCTTGCCGCGTGGACTCCGCCACCACCCTCCGAGAGGCGACGAAGAGGAATGCGCAAGAGGCACGGGAGGAGCGGGATGTTGCGGCCCGCAAGAAGGCAGAGGCATCCCAGGCGGCGCAGTCGGAGGCCGATGCTGCGGCCAAGGCCAAGGCCAAAGCGGAGGCCACTGCCAGGGCGCAGGAGCAAGAGGCGACTCGCCGGCGGTCGTCGGGACCTGGTGATCCCCAGCACGCGGCTTTATTGGAGCCGTCTGGTCAAGCGCCGGCTGGTGGTGATCAGCCGGCCTTGGAAAGGGAGAGGGACAGCCCTGTGGTCGTGGAGGTGGAGGCGGCCCCCCTCGCGCCGTCTGCCGACACGTGGGACAGCCGGCCCGAGGGGCCGATCGCGCCGAAGGCCGGAGGCGAGCTGGTGGTGGGTTCGCTCCCCACCACATGGATTCCAGTGCGCCTGCGATTGGCGAGGACGGCTTTAGCCCCGCGGCAAGTGGAAGCCGGCACGGCCAGCTCGTTGTCGCCGGACAATGAGGCCACTAGCATCGCGCCACCAGGTTGGTCGCCTAGCAGTGGCGGCGTTTTGAATGTTGCCTCCCGAGATGTTCTGGACCGGTTCAACGCCGAAGTCGACACCCTGCAAAAGGCTTTGCAGGACTTCTTGGCCACGCGGACGGCCGTCCGGGTATGCTGACTTCTTCTTTTGTTTTTTATTCCATCAATTTCTCTCATGGGAGCGCGTCAGCGCACCCACTGGGTGTAGTCCCCGAGTTCCGGGCCGGCTGCTGAGCAGGCGGTTTGGAACTCCAAGGTAATTCCCGTGAGTTAACTTGTTTCTTGACATCCTTGTCGCGGGACTACCTGTAACATCCCAAATTTTCAATTTGGAATGTTATACATAGATCATATTGCATTGCATACTTTTTGCATTTTTGTTCGTGGCGTTCCTCGAAATTCTAAGCAACTCAAGGACCTACGGAGAGAGTTGGGAATTTTACCGTTTTCGTATTTGAGTTCGCTCGAATACCGGTACGAGGACAGTGTGATTCTAATTATTTTTCTCTCCTAAAAATATTTCTAAATACAAAAAATAAGCGGAGATAATATGACTTCTCGAAAATAACAGAAATATTGGAGGAAAAATGTTAAAATCATATTTGGTATTTTTCTGGATTTATTTGCGGATTTATTTGCATAGGAAAAATACGCGTTTTTCAAAATTGCATTTAGGTCCGGGAAAAATGTTCACTTTGTCCTAAATATTATTAGAGGACGGTGAAAATTCATTTCGGGAATTTTGGAGTCCGTTTGGTATTTCTTTCGTTAGTTTTTCTGCGTCGGGACT
>LR738715.1:270936614-270949365 GCA_902687465.1 Secale cereale
CCGCGCACCGTCGCCCGCCGCCGCCGCACGCCGTCCCGCCGCCTAGCGCCGCGCCGCCGCCCGCAGCCGCCGCCCCGCCGCCACTCGACACCGCCGCCGCCCGCCTGCCGCGCCGCCGCCGCACCGCCGCCCCGCCCCGCCGGAGTACCTCGCCTCCCACCGCCGGAGTCGCCGGAGTTCGTCGAGGTAGTCATGGTTTTCTTTTAGAAACCGATCGGTTTAGTAATAAAATCGTAGATTTGTTTTTTTTAGATTAGATCGGTTCGGTTTTTTTTTGGTTTAGCTATTTAGCGGACGTTCGTCCGTACGTTCGTTTTAACGAACGGTTTTCGTTAGTTAACCGCAGACAGCGAACGTTCGTTCGTTAGCCTATTCGTCGTTTTTCTTTTTCGGGGTATTTATCCGCGGCTATTCCGATCACGATTTCTGCCCTGATCTTGTTTTTCGTTTTTCTTTTCGCTTGAGAGTCGGAATCAGGTGATTCAAAATCCCAGATCTTCGTCTCGATGCCCTCTTTACGTTTAACCAACTTTAACAAAGTTTTGGCTACTGTAAAATTTGACTTTAGGCCAACTAGTAATTCGGAGCTCGTTTCTTTCGCTGTTTTAGTTTCGTTGCTTCTTTCGAGTTGATTCTTTTTGCAAACCGGAGTTCTTAAGTTGAACTTACTGGTTAGATCTCTTGTTTGAGTTTTACCCGTGCATTAGTTAAGTACTTATTGTATGCTTGTTTGATTGCGATAGAGTACCCAGAGTGCGTCGCTTGCTACTTTGAGTCTCTAGGTTTTGCGGATCATCAGCAAGGCAAGTAACACTTTGATCATGCTTTCCAATTACCTAGTTTTCATTGCATTAGTCAAACCCTCACACATTGCATGAGTAGCATCAATTAACTTGTGGGATTGGGAAGTAGATTGAGGTAGTACCTATTACCTGCATTACATTCAAACCCTTGGGAGTTACTTCTACGTTTGCTGTTAGAACATGCTATGCTCGTAGACGTGGATTGGGTGAGTGAAATCAATGACAGATGTGAGATTGTTTAATTAATGGTTCAACTTAAGGTGGCAACATTAATACACATCTGGGTGGATTGAGGCATCTGGGTATTCCAGTGATTGCCTGTTTTTCTTTTGGACCGCCACCCAGGCTCAAAGGGATCATGAGATTATTCATACTAGAAACTTCCGTGTGCAGCCACAATGCTATTATGGGCTCTAGCATAGTATGAGTAAGTTGTGCGAACTCTTACAGTGGTGGACTAGCAGATGTAGGGGATGTAGGTTGGTACGGTCCGCCCGATCGTAAGGTGCTAGCGCTTCTGAAAGACTATGTCTCGATCATCCGTTTCTCAAACAACATGCAGTGCGAGAAACCAAACGGAGGCGATCGAGTCTTGTGGGAAAAGTGCACAAACCTCTGCAGAGTGTACAAACTGATCATCATTAGCCGTGTCCCCGGTTATGGACGTCTTGAGTATCTAGTACTTGGATTTTCATGTGCATCTCATCATGTTACTTTAATTTAATTTTGTTGGGTTTAATGATGAACTTTAATTGGGGTTGATAGGATGTCTATCTTCTCAACGATGTTTCAACTACCATGATAGTTAGTTAAAATGCATTCCTTTGAAGTAGGGAAAAATTGGCTTTACGCAAAAACTTAACCATAGAGCTTTCCACCAGTCATATTGCATATAATATAGCTTTACTTTCATTGCATTCTCTTGTGTTACCTTGCCAGCATATTCCATGTGCTGACCCGTTTTCGGGCTGCAACGTTTCATGTTGCAGACTTTTCAGACGTCGAGTAAGATGCCCTTTTTAGGTCGTGGTTCTATACTCAGTGATGCCGCTGGAGTTGATGGACTCACTTATCTTCCAAGCCTTCCGCTGTTATCGTGTTAGATGGCCTTCAGCCATATTATTTGCAATAAATTCATCGTTGGACTATCGATGTAATAAGGGTGTGATTGCTACTCTGTTATAAATCCTTCAAGTACTGTGTGTGTCAGCATTACTGATCCAGGGATGACACTGATGCATAGAGATCAGACTGTTTGAGGTCTGGTCGCTACAAGATGGTATCAGAGCACATGCTGACTATAGGACATGACCACTAAGACAAGCCCTAGAGAACACTTCACTCTTCTCTTTATGACTCCTCATCTTTTCTACTCTTTAGGATGGTGGAAGCAAAGCACAAGTTCATGCAACCGGATGAAGAAACACCTTTTGGACGACACCTGAAGGAAGTCACAAGATACCTCAACATTGGATTACCAAGTTTCACTGGAACCTACAATTCCACTCTACCTAAGGAGGAGCGTTGGTTGATTCAAGCTCAAGTTCCAGGAAGGACGTTCGCACCGTCACCTCACTCATAGCATTTTCCTTTAATGCACCTACATGGAGCCTAGGAAGGAGTATGGCAGCCCACATTGCTATGGGAAGGATTGGAGAAGTCTACAAGCAGGAGCTAAAGGACACTATCTACCAGATTTGTGGACGTCGAGATGAGAATTGGGATATGATCAGCACTCGGAAGGGTATATCCATTGCAGCATTCATCCAGGAGTTGAACCACCACATTCGTCGCCAGGAGCACCAGATGTGTGCTGGGATGATAGATTTGAAGAAGGCCCTGAATAGGAATTTGGAGTTAGAAGAAGAACTCAAGTCTACACGCGACGGATATGAGGAGGAGATGAAGATACTTGTGGAGAAGAATGATGATTTGACCCGGAAGTTAGGGATACTCATGGGAGAAGAAGACGAGGAAGAAGAACCCAAGGAGATTCCACCGGAAGACTATATCATCATAGATGACACGGATTCGGAAGCTGAGGATAGCAAGGACGAAGAATATGAAGATGAAGCTGGAGCAGATGTTATGGAATCCTCTGCCGATCAATATTTTTAGATGACCACCCTGTGAATAGTAGTTTACCTCCATATATTAGAATTAGAGCACCTTTGTAACGACCGTTAGATTTGTAAGACCTTGTTTGAAATTGATTGGTGTGATATGATTGTGTGTTTGTCTCATGTGCATATGGGTAGTGATTTTCCCTTAGACCTCTTTTCTATTCTAATCTCTTCCCTCTACACCCATCAGAAGCCTCCAAGACGTGAATTCGAGTTTCCCCCTGAGCTCACCCAGTTGATCCAGCAGCAGAACACCCTGATGCAACTTCTTGTCCAGAACACTCAGAACAACCAGAACAACAACAACAACAACCCTCCACCCCCACCACCCGTGGACAACCTGACACGTTTCTTGCAACCACCCGTGTTTGCTAGCAGCATCGAACCAATTGTGGCTGATGACTGGCTACGCAAGATTGGAAGGGATTTGACCACTGCCAATTGCTCGGATGCTGAGAAGGTGCGATTTGCCGCACACCAGTTGTCTGGACCAGCCGCAGCATGGTGGGAGAATTACACAGCCACTTACCCCGTAGCCAATGTGACTTGGGATCAGTTTCAGCAAGCTTTTCGTACTGCCCATGTCTCGAGTGGAGCAATGAGTATGAAGAAGCAGGAGTTCCGCAATTTGCGCCAAGGGAATCGTACTGTAGCCCAGTATGTGGATGAGTTTAGTACCCTATCTCGTTATGCCTCAGATGATGTGGCCACAGATGCCAAGAAGCAGGAGAGATTCATGGAAGGGCTGAATGATGAGATGAGTGTACAGTTGATGGTGGCAACTTTCAATAACTACCAGGAGTTGGTTGACCGCGCCCTAATGATTGAAAGGAAGCACCAGCAGATTGAGAGTCGCAAGAGGAAGTATGGGCAAGGAAAGTATAATTCTGGAGCACAGCAGAAGCCCCGCTTTACCCCTAAAGCGGTAGGATAGTTTCAGCATACCCATGGAGGAAGTAGCTCGCACAATCACAATGGCACCAAGAATGGTAATGGAAATGGGAATGGAACCAATGGAAACCAGAACCGCCCTACACCGTCCACACCCACCAAGAGGGATTTTAGCCATGTCACTTGTTACAAGTGCGGGAAGACTGGACATTATGCTACTGAATGCCTAGAGGTTAAGAATGGGAACGGCAATGGAAGCGCCGGGAAGAAGCCCAACCCGTTCAACAAAGGACAAGTGAACCACGTGACTGTGGAGGAGGTAGAGGAGCAACCAGATGCAGTTATAGGTAAGTTCTTAGTTAAGTCCTTTACTGCACTCGTTCTTTTCGATACTGGTGCATCGCATTCATATATTTCAAGGGGATTCGTGGATAAGTATAAGCTGCCGACCAAAGCCCTTAGATCGCCCATGTTAGTAACCTCACCAGGAGCAGAGTATATGGCTAAGTCATGGTGTGATCAGTTGCCCTTAAGGATTGGTAATTACATATTCCCTTCGGACCTAATAGTATTGGAATCTCAAGGACTGGCTTTACGCAAAAACTTAACCATAGAGAAAAATGCATTCCTTTGAAGTAGGGAAAAATTGGCTTTACGCAAAAACTTAACCATAGAGCTTTCCACCAGCCATATTGCATATAGTATAGCTTTACTTTCATTGCATTCTCTTGTGTTACCTTGCCAGCATATTCCATGTGCTGGCCCGTTTTCGGGCTGCAACGTTTCATGTTGCAGACTTTTCAGACGTTGAGTAAGATGCCCTTTTTAGGTCGTGGTTCTATACTCAGTGATGCCGCTGGAGTTGATGGACTCACTTATCTTCCAAGCCTTCCGCTGTTATCATGTTAGATGGCCTTCGGCCATATTATTTGTAATAAATTCATCGTTGGACTATCGATGTAATAAGGGTGTGATTGCTACTCTGTTATAAATCCTTCAAGTACTGTGCGTGTCAGCATTACTGATCCAGGGATGACACTGATGCACAGAGATCAGACTGTTTGAGGTCTGGTCGCTACACTACCACAATCTTCGGGTGGCCGCCTACAACTCCCAGCATCAGGAGCTGACCAAGTGGACAGCCGCCTTGACTGAGAGTCGGAGTAAGTGCTTCCCTCTTCTCCTTGCGGGGCCTCATGAGCGCTCCCGCTGGGTGTAGTCCCCGAGTTTCGGGCCGACTGCTGAGCAGGCGGTCTAGAACTCCGAGGTTAATTAGTCTTTGGCCGGAGCTGACTGTCAGGACCCCGATCCTAAGTCACAACGATCTACCTTGTAACACATCATATCACTTTGCGGCCTCACGCGGTATCCCCACGGGTGCCACCTTACCTGGCCCGGGACCGTTTGCGCATTTTGGCACACGTATATGATAGTGTCGCTAGCATCCATATGACAGAGAACCTGGACCGACATGGCTAGTTACAAACCAAAAGTGGCACTAAATTACAGAGATAGACATCCATGACCCAGCAACGAACGTGTCAGTCATCAACGTATGAACCCAAGTCGTAGCAAGCTACATGGACTTAAAGGAACAATGCGTGACATTTCCCCTAAGGGACAAACACAGGAACGAAGAAGGACATATGCCGGCCAGCCTACGTGTTCCGGAGCAGTAGCAAGCTACCAAGGCTCAGTGGAAGCACTAGGAGGAAGTTCCCTGTAAGATAGGCTACCAAAGGTAAACAACTAGGTGTCGGATCCCACACATATCAAGCATTTCAAAACATACACACAATATGCTCAATATGTGCAAATACAACATTGCATCACAACAGAACTCTAGGACACAAAGTAGTTTATTTAAGAGGCTCCGAAGAGCCATACATAACATATCCATACAGATAGGGGTCACATGACCCAACACTCAAGTCATACAAGCATACAAGCACAAGCGGAAGCTAACATGTCTGAGTACAGACAACTTGGAAATAAAACAGGCTTGGTGTAGCCCGACTAACTACAAGGCCCTTCACAAGCTCAGGATCACCGTCTGGGTAGCAAGCTACTCGTCGATGTCAACGTCTATGTAAAACACATCAGAAGGGGCAGGGTTCTCCTCTACAACAGTTGTTAAGCAAACATGAGTACAAAGGTACTCAGCAAGACTTACAACAGATCCTATCATACATGCATCATTATCAACAAGGGTAGTGGAGCTCATTGCAGCAAGCCAGCTTTGACTCTTGGCTAACCTATACTACAACTCTCAACAGATTGCAAGACGAGACTACGCACACGAGTCCTCTACTCACCACAATAATACACCACCGTGGATTCTCTTCCGTCATCCTACGGAAGGGCCATCCACGGCACTCACACTTGTCTTGAGACTTTTGGAAGTAACCATCAACTTGTCTATGAACTGTATAGGCAACCAAGTGGTCCGTAACCGCGAACAACGGCTATTCGAATAGATTGGTAACGCTGCAGGGGTGTACTTCTTCACACACGCTTCCACCACTTATCGTCATTTACTTGACATGTACTCGGCAACCTTCAAGCGAAAGCCGAGCGAGGGTGTCGGCCACGACCTTACTAACCACACAAGTCCCTAGTCCAGGTTTATCGCCTATTTGGGTTCCATCCGTGGGCAGGTCCGGCCGGGGTGTCGCTCACGGCCCCAAACGATGTGTACAGGGTTCCCGAATCACCAAATGGGCGACCAGTACACCGCGCCACGTACCTGCCGCATCACAACCCACCCCGAGGGTCAGCGCTGCGCACGACCACCAGTAAACTACAAACACCAGAAACTAGTTGCAATTCCTAGACAGAGGACAAGGGCAGTTAATAAGTCGAGAGAGCTTGGAGCGCCTGGAGCCCAATGCGTGGTAGTAGCTGAAACTTGAATCACACGTACATATCTCAGGTCCTATGGACGGTTCCAATGAAACAACCCACCATGTACTCCTACACGGCCTTTCATCGATACCTTTACCAAGCATGTTCCACACTTCACTCTCTTTACCAGACATGATCATTTCGCTCTGATCCATCACCCAGATGAACCAGACATGACACAACTCTAAGCATAGCAGGCAACATAAACAAATAGCATGGTAGAACACACATCACATGGCTCAATCAACTCCTACACATGCTAGTGGGTTTCAACTATTTACTGTGGCAATGACAGGTCATGCAAAGGAATAGGGTTCAACTACCGCAGCAAGTAGCAGTTCACACGTTGTTGCCTTAATGTAGTAAAAGAGAGCAGGAGCGAGAAGATGGGTTTGTATCGGAATGATCAATGGGTTGCTTGCCTCACAGATTGGTTGTCGGGTACTGCTCTTCGGTTGGATACGCAGATGTATCCTCGGGAGCAGGACCTACCACGGAGAACACCGATGATACAATCAATAAACAAACAAATGCAACAATATGATGCATGCTCATGACATGGCAAGATGAATGTGTTTTGGGCTAATGCAACTATAAACAGAAAGGTTTGGGCTCATTTGAATCAAAGATTCAAATTTATACTCAAACTATTAATATTTAAATTGCATTATCATGTTTTGATGTGAACAGCAAGGTTAACTTGCTTAAACATGCATGAAACTAGCACCAATGGAAAGATTGGATTTTTCTGATCAATTTTCATATATAAAACTTTTCCATCTGAGCTACTGTTAAATTTATATGATTTTTAGAAGTTTAAAGCATTTTCTGGAATTTCCTGAATTGTTTTAAATCAAATAATTCCAAAAAAGCCTTTACTGGTCCAGGTCAAACCTGACAATGGGTCCCATGTGTCAGTGTCATTAACTTAACTAATTAAAATTAGTGCTAATCCTAACTTAATTAGGTTGCTGGGACCCACCTATCATTGACTCCAGGGGTCAAACTGGGCCCACCCGTGGTCAAAGGGATCAAACCGGCCAACGTTTAGCCGCCGGCGAGGCCATACGCGGCGGTGCGGTGTGGGATTTGTGCTCCGGCGACCAAAACGGCGGCGGAGTACATCTATGTGATGCGGGGAGTGTGCCGCATCCAATGGTGGCGGTGGTTGGCCTCGGGGTCGCCGGAAACGGCACCGGCGACGACCTTGGCGGCTGCCGGAGCTTGGGTGAGCTCGGGCTCGTCGCTAGGAGGCACGGCGAGGTGCGTGGAGTGGTGCGCTGGACTCCTGGGGGTGCGGTGGAGCTGGTGGACAGAGTGGCGCGGCCGTTGGGTGGTCGGACCCTCGTCGGCGACGAGCTCCGCGGCGGCGCGTGCGGGTGAGCTACGTGCAGACGCTACGGGGCTCGAGAGGGGAAACAGAGATGATGGGGAGGTGGCTAAGCTCACGTTGGTTGCGACGGAGCTGACGACGAGGTCGGGGACGGTCTGTTGTGACGGTGAGGTCGCCGACGATCTCGACGATCGAACGGGGGAGAACTCGACGGAGACGGCGCGTTGGGGCTTCCGGCGATGCGTGGCTCGACGCAGAGCTTTAGCACGAGGAGACGGAGCTCGGGGACACGACGGCGAGGCGAGGGGAGCTCGGTGGCCGCGGCTATGGCGGCAGAACGGCGGCGGCAGCGTCGGCCATGCGAGGGGAGGGCGAGAGAGAGAGGCAGGGGGACTCGGGTGTCATGTCGGTCTGGGCGACGTCGTGGAGGTCGTCCAGACCTCCCGAGGCGGAGAGGCAGCGGCCAGGCGGCAAGCAGTTGCTGCGGTGGTGCGCGGCCGTGCCGGCGTCACTTGCCTGCCTGGGTGGCCGAAGCAGCTGGCTGGCTTGGGCCAGCACAGTGCTGGGCCGCCAGGTGGGCCGGCTGGTCCAGGTAAGTGAGTTGTGCCCTTCTCTCTCTCTCTTTTCTAATTTGTTTTCTGTTTTGTTTCTTTTTCAACTTTGTTGAATTAACAAAAATGCTAGAACATTTTTATAAATCATAAAACTACTCATGCCCACTGTATATAATATGAACAACATGGAACATTTTAGTTTATGATTATTTGGGCACCTAAAATATTTTATAGCATTTAAATGCCCAAATGCAAATACAATATGAATTAATCCAGTGACCTTTGGATGTCCTAGAAAATTGTGCACCATTTTTGTCAGAGGTTTAAGACCAAGGCAAAGATGATGAACATTTTTGAAGGGCATTTTGGGTACATTGGAAAAGATTTTATTAAACCCTAGTTGTTAGAAGAGGGGTGCTGGGGTTTCTGTCATCCCCATTTCAAGTTTCTGCAAAAAGTAAACATGATGCACACTCTAGCTAGTCCTAATGCAAGCACTGACTAGGGATGTGACACTGACGCCTTCTTCTTCTTCTCTTGTCAGCAATCGCGGCTAACCTTCCGGCCCAGCTGGACGAGGTCCGGGCCGAGCTCGCTACCAAGGAGCAGGAGCGCAGCCAGGCCATCCAAGAGCGCGACCGCCTGGCCAAAGAACTGACAGACCAGGCGGAGAACCACAAGGCGGAGCTCGAGAAGCTGGCGGATGATGAAGGGCTCCGTCGGGCCGAGTTTGAGGCTCAATGCTCATACTGGGCCAAGACGGAGAAGGCCCTGCACGATGGATATGAGGCGATCGAGGACATGGTTGATGGTAAGTTGCTTATTCTCTTATGCACAGTTGCCGACTGCCGCAGGAGTCGGCTCTCATCTTCTTATTCTTTTGTCTTTTTCTTGGTGCAGAGTTCCTCCCTGGTCACTCCGCTGCTGTCAGCCAGGCTATCGAAGCTCGGCGTGATGAAAGGCGTCGAGCGGGCGTGGAGATTGCGCTCAACGCGCCAAGGACCCTTAGCGAGCAAGTTCTTGCCATGAAGGTGCGCTTGTAGTCGACCCACCGAATGATTCGCCGCCTGCGACGCGCCGGATCCCAGGTGCTGGCCGCCCTCTGGCCAGATGTCCCAGCTCTGTGCACTCCTAGCCGGACTGCCGAGTGGCTAGAGGTAGCGGTCGGCCGCTTCGAGGCCTGGAAAGGCGCTGCCGCAAGGGCTGGCATGTGAGCAGCCTTGGAATTTGCCAAGGGCTGGTATCCCGATCTGGATCTTGCCCAACTGGCAACTTTCCGCCTGGAGGCCGAGCCCGAGCTGGCGGCGGTGCGGGGAGACCTCATCAAGAGTGTCGCCGCGATCGCCGACTATGCTAACACCATCGTCTTCATCCCAGAGTTGGATGAGAATGACCGTGTGGTGTTGCCCGATCAGTTTGGGCTGGACCTGGCGGTGCCGGAGGAGCTGGACGAGGAGATTGCCTCGAGCGACGAAGGCGAGGATGAGGAAGGCGGCCCTTTGGAGGGTGAGCCGCTTGTTTGTCCTTAGCCCGACCAGGCCTCGATGAGCTATCCATGAGGAACTGCGACTACCGCAGAAGGCGACCAGGTTGAGGTCCACCAGGCGGCCCCCTTAGCAGCCGGCGCAGCGGACTCCACGTCGCTGCCAGATCCGCCTGCTGCTCCTTCGGCCTAGGCGACCATGCTATCTTTTGTCTTTCTGTTTGCTTTGTAACTAGTCAAGTTAGTCTTGCACAATTCCACCCACTGGGTGTATCTTAAAACAGTGTTGAATGGCGGCCGTGGGCCTTTTGCTATGTAAATATTCTGTTAATCTCGCATGTGCTTATGCTCTTTGCCGAGTTCTATTCTTGGCACTGCCTTTTGTTCCTTTGAGCGTTCTCTTTTGCCATCTCCTTTAACCACCGCCCTGCCAACCAGACAGCCACTCTGTGGTCTATGGCTGGGTCAGGGACTTGGTCATTTTCAGGATAGGCAAGTATACTGCCATCTGGAACGTGGCTTGGTCAAGCTAGAACCCGGCCGGCCGGCTGGTCAGTAGCCGGACGACTTGTCTCATAGGCCGTCTTGGCCTATGTTTGCTTTTATCCTTAGCCATTTTCATGTGGGCATCGCTTCCTGCCTTTGACTCCTATCAGTTGGACAGCCGCGTTCTACGAGTCCGTGACTTTCAGGCAAGAGAGGGCTTGGATGCCGGCACATTACTTGTCCGACTATTGGAGAATTCAAACATAGGGCAAGGTGGCAAGCCCCCGGTCCGACTGGTCGGTCCTGGTGTCGGGCGAAGGAATGAAATAACACATTCATAGGCATAATCTTATCATATAGATAAAAGGATGGCAGTCCCCGAGTACACCTCGGGGGGCCCGTTGTCTCTCAAAATACAGTAGATAATACGATACATACTACCTTTAGCTGTAAAAGCGACGAAGGAGATTTGCGTTCCACGGGCGCTCTGATTATTTGCCTGAGTCATCTCGCTTGCGTGCCCTTGGCTTCTGTGCATCGATGAGGTAGCAGGAGTCGTTGCCTAGAACCTTGCTGATGATGAAAGGCCCTTCCGAAGGGGCCGAGAGCTAGTGCTGGCCGGCTGTCCGCTGGGTTAGGCGGAGCACAAGGTCCCCCTCACAGAAAGATTGTGGCTTGACCCGCCTGCTGTGGTATCGGTACAAGCCTTGTTGGTAGATGGTGGATCGGCCAAGAGCTACCAGCCGGGCCTCTTCCAAAAGGTCAACACCGTCTTCACATGCTTCCTTTGCTTCGGCTTCTGTGTACATGGTGACGCAAGGCGAGTCAAACTCGACGTATGTTGGGATGACGGCCTCGGCCCCATAGACGAGGAAGAAGGGAGGAAGTCGGTTGCTTTGTTTGGCGTCGTTCTGAGGCTCCAGAGGATAGACGACGGTTCTTCAATCCAGCAGTCGGCCAATCGTTGATGGGCCTCGAACCCCTCGTTGTATTACCCCAAGTGGAAGGTGTAAGATGCAGTAAGTAGAAGTGTTTTCCCTTAGCAAAGATGCCAAGGATCGAATCCCCAGAGACTCCAAGGTTCAACAGGTAGGTGTCAACTGCTAACGGCGCAATTAGCAATCAACGTGGACCTGCACACAGATACAAATAACTTTGCTGCCAACGAGTACAGAGAGGTTGTCAATCTCTCCGGCCTTGTAGTTCACAAAGGGTTAAAAGCAATATGATAGTAGTGATAGATAGTGTTTTGCAATAGTAAGTAAAATAGCGAAAAGTAAATAGTGTATGTGATCAATGATAGTAATATGGACCGGAGTCACATGATGTTCACTAGTGATGTCTCTCTCCCAAAAGACGATAAAACAGCTATGTGAGGTAAACAAATTACAGCTGGGAAATTGACAGGACCACGAATGCAAACCAATGCTGACTACATTGCAAGAAAGGTTGAGGTTCAAAGCATGGGCGGTACGCCAAAGTAAGTATACCAAAATCCATCAATATCTACTACTAATCATCCACCTTGAGATATCTATCCAGAACATCTCGCTGGTATTAAGTTGCGAGTCCCACCCATAGTGTAAACTCAATGCAACAGACAACAGCATTAAAAGAACTTTGCGTAAAGTAAACAATCCTTGCACCCGCGGGCACAAGCACCATTGTTTCCCCCCTTGTGGGAACAGCACATCCCCTAGACTCATGTTTCTGTCACTCAAGCTAGTCATCGAGGGGCATGAACCCACAATCGAGCATAACGTTCCCTCTTGGAGTCACTACCTATTACTCGGCCAAAGCAATAAATAACAACGGAGAACATGCAAGAATTACTTATGAACTAAAATATAAAAGAGGTGAATCAAATATATTACTCAAGATCAATCTGAACATAACCTCATAATCCATCGGATCCCAGCAAACTCAACATAGCAACAGCATAAGGATTACATAGGTGCCTCGATCATGTAGGGCAGCTCACGAGGACTAATTAGTGAAGCACAAGAATGGGAGGAGAACATCACATAGCTACTGGTCATGGACTCATGGTCCAAGGGAGACTACTCACGAGTCATCCGGGAGGCGTCCATGGTGGTGGAGAAGCTCCCGGTGGTGATCCTCCCCTTCGGCAGGGTGCCGGGAAGAGTTCTCCTGGTGCTCCCGATCTTGGAAGC
>LR738715.1:270955546-270981452 GCA_902687465.1 Secale cereale
TTCTCGAAACGTGAAAACCTGAAATACAAAAACAGCCGAAAACAGAAACTGGCACTGGGGTGCACTGGATTAGTAAGTTAGTCCAAATATGATCAAAAGTGTATGGAAGTGTATGAATATCATAGCAATATCACCCAAAAGTGGCATGGAGCAAGCAGAAATTATAGATACGTTTTGGACGTATCAATCGTTCCAAGGGTTCGACCAGCCGGGGCTTGATGCCGGACAAGATGAGGCCATTTGTACGCTCAACTTGGCCGTTTGACTGCGGGTGAGCAACGCACGCTAAGTCCAGCCGGATGCCTTGTGTTGCGCAGAAATGGGCCAAAGCTCCTTTGGCAAAGTTTGTGCCGTTGTCGGTGATGATGCTGTGTGGTATGCCATACCGGACTGTGACGTCGGCGATGAAGGTCACAGCAGCCGGGCCTTGGAGTTTCTTGATTGGTCTTGCTTCGATCCACTTAGTGAATTTGTCCACGGCGACAAGCAAGTGAGTCATGCCACTGCGTGCTGTCTTGAAGGGGCCCACCATGTCCAACCCCCAAACTGCAAATGGCCATGTGATGGGGATGGTCTTGAGTGCAGAAGCCGACAAGTGTTGCTTCGAGCTGAAGCGCTGGCATCCATTGCATTTTTTGACCAGGTCCTTGGCGTCATCCAAAGCAGTCAGCCAGAAGAATCCATGGCGGAAAGCTTTGGTGACGAGGGACTTGGAGGCCGCATGGTGGCCGCATTCGCCTTGATGGATATCCCTTAAAATGGCCAGGCCCTTCTCCGGCTCTACACGGCGCTCGAAAACGCTGGTAACGCTACGTCTGACGAGCTCTCTGTTCACTATTGTGTATGCTGACACTCTGCGTTGCACTTGTCGAGCTAGGGTCTCATCTGCCGGCAGCTCTCTTCTCAGCAGAAAGTTGAGGATGGGTGATACGTCCAAAATGTATCTATAATTTCTGCTTGCTCCATGCCACTTTTGGGTGATATTGCTATGATATTCATACACTTCCATACACTTTTGATCATATTTGGACTAACTTACTAATCCAGTGCACCCCAGTGCCAGTTTCTGTTTTCGGCTGTTTTTGTATTTCAGGTTTTCACGTTTCGAGAACTGCCAGGAAAAATCTAGAAAAATTATATAAAAAATCAGCGTTTCGGAAGCAACCGTGCGTGCGAAGGACAGCCGGGGGGGGCACCAGGGCTCCAGGCGCCCTGGCGGCGCGCCCCCTGGGCCGCGCCGGGGGGGCGCCTGGGCCCCCCGAAGCTTCCCCGATGCCCCCTTTGGCATATATTTAAAGCGTCCTCCGAAACCCTCAGAACAAGAACTCTTTTCGCGATCCCATCTCTGTTCCGCCGCCGCCGCCGCTTCCAAGATCGGGAGCACCAGGAGAACTCTTCCCGGCACCCAGCCGGAGGGGAGGATCACCACCGGGAGCTTCTCCACCACCATGGACGCCTCCCGGATGACTCGTGAGTAGTCTCCCTTGGACCATGAGTCCATGACCAGTAGCTATGTGATGTTCTCCTCCCGTTCTTGTGCTTCACTAATTAGTCCTCGTGAGCTGCCCTACATGATCGAGGCACATATGTAATCCTTATGTTATTGTTATGTTGAGTTTGCTGGGATCCGATGGATTATGAGATTATGTTCAGATTGATCTTGAGTAATATATTTGATTCACCTCTTTTATATTTATGTTCATAAGTAATTCTTGCATGTTCTTCGTTGTTATTTATTGCTTTGGCCGAGTAATAGGTAGTGACTCCAAGAGGGAACGTTATGCTTGATTGTGGGTTCATGCCCCTCGATGACTAGCTTGAGTGACAGAAACATGAGTCTAGGGGATGTGTTGTTGCCACAAGGGGGAAAACAACAGTGCTTGTGCCCGCGGGTGCAAGGATTGTTTACTTTACGCAAAGTTCTTTTAATGCAGTTGTCTGTTGCATTGAGTTTACACTATGGGTGGGACTCGCAACTTAATACCAGCGAGATGTTCTGGATAGATATCTCAAGATGGATGATTAGTAGTAGATATTGATGGATTTCGGTCTACTTACTTTGGCGTACCGCCCATGTTTTGAACCTCAACCTTTCTTGCAATGTAATCAGCATTGGTTTGCGCTCGTGGGTCCTGTCAATTGCCCAGCTGTAATTTGTTTACCTCACATAGCTGTTTTATCGTCTTTTGGGAGAGAGACATCACTAGTGAACATCATGAGACTCCGGTCCATATTACCATCATTGATCACATCCGCTATTTACTTTTCATTATTATTTACTATTGCAAAACATTATCTATCACTACTATCATTGCTTTTAATCCTTTGTAAACTACAAGGTCGGAGGGATTGACAACCTCTCTGTACTTGTTGGGAGCAAAGTTATTTGTATCTGTGTGCAGGTCCACGTTGATTGCTAATATCTGGCACCGTTAGCAGTTGACACCTACTTGTTGAACCTAGGAGTCTCTGGGGATTCGATCCTTGGCATCTTTGCTAAGGGAAAACACTTCCACAACACTGCATCTTACACCTTCCACTTGGGGTAACCAACGAGGGGTTCGAGGCCCATCAAGGAGTATTTTCTGGCGCCGTTGCCAGGGACTCCACTCTTCAGGATAGGGGAGTTGCATGCTATCTTTTAACTTTGCTTTTTAGTCTTGTTAGTTTACCTTTCAGTTTTTGCTTTAGTACCTTTTTATCGAAAATCACAAAAATAGTTATCTTGCTTGCTTGCTATTATGGGTTCTACCAAAAACACTAAATGGGAGGAGTACGCCCCTTCTTCCATTACCCCAATTACCACTGTCGGGATCTACAAAAGTAATAAACCTTGTGATTATATTAGTCTTGACGGAGGGTTGTGCCCATGGCATGGTCTTCCAGGAAAAGAGTATGAGCCTCAGTTTAAAATTGCTCCTAAGCTTCCCCAAACTTGGGAAGATGTTCAAACTCTTATAATAGAGAGAGATTCAAACAAAGAGGATAACACTACAATTCTGCCCACTAATGATAAAATTGATTTTGATAATTGTAGTATTTCAGAAGTTGTCACCTTTCTACAAGGAATGGCCAAAGATCCCCACACTAGCACGCTTAATCTTGCCTTCACAGAGCATGTCACTAATGCTCTCATCAAAGCTAGGGAGGAGAAACTTAGAGTAGAAGCCTCCATACCTAGAAAGCTAGAAGATGGTTGGGATTCTATGATTAAAATTAAGATAAACAACTTCTCATGCTATGCTTTATGTGATATTGTAGCTAGTACTTCTATTATGCCCAAGAGACTTTATGATATGCTTAAATTGAAACCTTATGATTCTTGTTCTTTTGGTGTCCGTCTCGTTGATTCTTCCATAAAGAAACCTTTGGGGAGGATCGACGATGTTCTTATCGTTGTTAATGATAATTATGTTCCCGTTGATTTCACTATTATGGATATTGAATGTGATCCTTCATGTCCAATTATTTTGGGACGTCCCTTTTTACGCACCGTTGGTGCTATCATTGACATGAAAGAGGGTAATATAAAATTTCAGTTTCCTCTCAAGAAAGGGATGGAACACTTCCCTCGAAAGAAGATCAAGTTACCTTTTGAGTCCGTTGTACGGGCTAGCTATTCTTTTACTCTTGATAAAACTTGAGCTATGCATTATGCCTAGCTTAAAGGCATAAAAGAAAGCGCTTTTGGGAGGCAGCCCACATGAATAAAAATTTTGCTTTTGTTGTGACTTGATGTTGTTTACTGCTGTAGCATCATCATTGTATCTTTGCTTTTCATATTTGTGCCAAGTATAGCCTCTGATTGCTAGAAAGTTCAAAAGTTGTGAGGTGCTGTCCAGGAAACAGATTCTGTCCTTGAATAGAAAAATTCGTATAAAATCACCAGATCATCTTTTTGGTCTGAATTTTTTCGAAAGCGTTCTCTATATAATTGTCTTTCGTGCGTCTGTTCTGAGTTTTTTTATTTGAGTTGCATAAGTATCCCGAACAGATCAATTACTACCTGCTGTTCTGTTTTTCACAGATTCTGTCCTGTTTTGCCTTTCTTTCATTTTGCAAATCAAGAGCTTGCTTTTTCATTGCAAAAACCTTTTGGCAATCTTGAGAAACAGTAGAACTTCAAGAATATCTTTATTTCCAGCAAGGTATAATTATTTTATTAAGGGTACTAACCTCGCTAATCAGATTATGATGAGTTATGTATGAAGGGAGTTTTCAAGTGTGCGAGGGAAGATGATAAAAAGATTCAGGAGTGTCAAGCGCTCAAGCTTGGGGATTCCCCCGTGCACCCCCAAGAAATATTCAAGGAGACTCAAGCGTCTAAGCTTGGGGATGCCCCCATGCATCCCCTTCTCCATCAACATTATCAGTTCATCTTTCGTTCCACTATATTTTTATCACTTCATGTGTTATGTGTTATGCTTGGAGCGTCTTGCTTTTAGTTTTCTTTTTAGTTTTTCATAACGAGTCGGAACTCAGCATTCTTTATGTGGGAGAGAAACACGCTCCACCTCTACCTAGAACATAACATAGAATTTTCATGTCTATCTTTCTTGTGTGTGTTCTTTCTCTTTTAATAGCTACTATCATGCTCTGCTCTTAGTATTCATGCTTATCTTTTCAAAGAGCTTTTGTCTAGTTGGTTGCTTGAACTCTCTTTAATTATCATGCTCATCTTATTAAGAGAGTTTGCTTCCGTTGCATTGGTTAATGTGTCTATGATAAAGATGCTACTTGCATGATGATGCTTAGTAGTTCAGGTTTTCTTATGGTTAATCTCAAATAGCTGGGAGGTTCCCAATGTGTTATTGGAGTACCAATTTGATTTGTTTGCCTATGATGTGGTATGGTTTAGTAATATCTTAATTCGAGAATTTATTTTGATTGACTTGGCGTATGCTCACGCATATTTAAGACTGTAAAGAAAGTCTGTCAAGCCTTGATGATCTTTTATTTCTGAGTAGCGATATAACTTCCATGCCTGATTCAATATTGTTTTGTCGCTCTGCATGATTATGACCTTCATTGCTCTCTTAGTTGGTCGCTCCCAGTCTTTTGCTAACCTCCACCTGTACGAAGCGAACTAACCATGCAATACATAGCTCATGGGAAAGTAGCCTAAAAACTATTGTGGTAAAGAATATGTTGCTTATGTATCTTATTTCTTATAAGTTGCTTGCTGAGCGGTAACCACGTTTTTGGGGACGCCATCAACTATCACACTTTTGTTGAATATCATGTGAGTTGCTATGCATGTTCGTCTTGTCTGAAGTAAGGGTGATTTGCCGTGGGTTGTATGAATATGCATATTGTTAGAGAAGAACATTGGGCCGCCAACCAAAGCCATGCATCATGGTGGAAGTTTTAGCTTGGACGTTAATCCTCAATCTCTTATGAGAATATGCTTATGCATTGAAGAGGAGTCCATCATCTATTTTCTATGTTGTCCCGGTATGGATGTCCTCAAGTTGAGATCTATCAAAAACGAGAAATCAAATGCGATTTATCTCCTTGGACCTTTGTACAGGTGGCATAGAGGTACCCCTTTGTGACACTTGGTTGAAACATATGTAATGCAATGATAACCCATGGAAATCCGAGCTAATTAGGACAAGGTGCGAGCACTATTGGTATTCGATGCATGAGGCTTGCAACTTATAGGATGTCTTATGCATGACACATATGAAGTACTACTACCGTTGACAAAATTGCTTCCATGTTTTCAAAATAAAAAGCTCTAGCACTTAACCATTCTTTTAATTTTATATTAAAGCACCAACTACTGAGAGCATGATTGTCCTTCTGAGTGTAATGTGCATTGTCCCAAAGTAGCATTGTCTTTTGCATGATTGTGATATCGTTTATTCTGAAATGATTGTATCTAGTCATCACTTAAACCTTGAAGGTGCCCCTGCATTTATGTTTTGCATCACTAAAGGGGGCAAGCTAGATATCACTTTATCATATTTGCACATCATGTTCATTGCAAATCTTTTTGATGTTTCAGTTTCATATTGTAAAACTTTCAGTCATTTGTGATTTTCTCATGAGGCAACTTAATTACTATAGAATCATTGTCTCAGTAAGCTTTTGTCATATGACTATAAAAGTCCTATATGGTTAATAGCATGTCACCACAGAAATTATTCTCGTTATCATTTACCTACTCGAGGACGAGCGGGAATTAAGCTTGGGGATGTTGATACGTCCAAAACGTATCTATAATTTCTGCTTGCTCCATGCCACTTTTGGGTGATATTGCTATGATATTCATACACTTCCATACACTTTTGATCATATTTGTACTAACTTACTAATCCAGTGCACCCCAGTGCCAGTTTCTGTTTTCGGCTGTTTTTGTATTTCAGGTTTTCACGTTTCGAGAACTGCCAGGAAAAAACCAGAAAAATTATATAAAAAATCAGAGTTTCGGAAACAACCGTGCGTCCGAAGGACAGCCGGGAGGGGACACCAGGGCTCCAAGCGCCCTGGCGGCGCCCCCCCCCCCTGGGCCGCGCCGGGGGGGCGCCTGGGCCCCCCGAAGCTTCCCCGATGCCCCTCTTTGGCATATATTTAAAGCGTCCTCCGAAACCCTCAGAACAGGAACTCTTTTCACGATCCCATCTCTGTTCCGCCGCCGCCGCCGCTTCCAAGATCGGGAGCACCAGGAGAACTCTTCCCGGCACCTTTCCGGAGGGGAGGATCACCACCGGGAGCTTCTCCACCACCATGGACGCCTCCCGGATGACTCATGAGTAGTCTCCCTTGGACCATGAGTCCATGATCAGTAGCTATGTGATGTTCTCCTCCCGTTCTTGTGCTTCACTAATTAGTCCTCGTGAGCTGCCCTACATGATCGAGGCACATATGTAATCCTTATGCTGTTGCTATGTTGAGTTTGCTGGGATCCGATGGATTATGAGATTATGTTCAGATTGATCTTGAGTAATATATTTGATTCACCTCTTTTATATTTATGTTCATAAGTAATTCTTGCATGTTCTCCATTGTTATTTATTGCTTTGGCCGAGTAATTGGTAGTGACTCCAAGAGGGAACGTTATGCTTGATTGTGGGTTCATGCCCCTCGATGACTAGCTTGAGTGACAGAAACATGAGTCTAGGGGATGTGCTGTTGCCACAAGGGGGAAAACAACGGTGCTTGTGCCCGCGGGTTCAAGGATTGTTTACTTTACGCAAAGTTCTTTTAATGCAGTTGTCTGTTGCATTGAGTTTACACTATGGGTGGGACTCGCAACTTAATACCAGCGAGATGTTCTGGATAGATATCTCAAGGTGGATGATTAGTAGTAGATATTGATGGATTTCGGTCTACTTACTTTGGCGTACCGCCCATGCTTTGAACCTCAACCTTTCTTGCAATGTAATCAGCATTGGTTTGCGCTCGTGGGTCCTGTCAATTGCCCAGCTGTAATTTGTTTACCTCACATAGCTGTTTTATCGTCTTTTGGGAGAGAGACATCACTAGTGAACATCATGAGACTCCGGTCCATATTACCATCATTGATCACATCCGCTATTTACTTTTCGTTATTATTTACTATTGCAAAACATTATCTATCACTACTATCATTGCTTTTAATCCTTTGTGAACTACAAGGCCGGAGGGATTGACAACCTCTCTGTACTCGTTGGGAGCAAAGTTATTTGTATCTGTGTGCAGGTCCACGTTGATTGCTAATATCTGGCGCCGTTAGCAGTTGACACCTACTTGTTGAACCTGGGTCTCTGGGGATTCGATCCTTGGCATCTTTGCTAAGGGAAAACACTTCCACAACACTGCATCTTACACCTTCCACTTGGGGTAACCAACGAGGGGTTCGAGGCCCATCAATGGGTTGTGCCCATGACGGTGCTGTGACCCCAGTCACCTCGAAACTGACAATAGGGTGGTTGGGCCGGGAGGTGGAGGGTCGGAATTAGCCATTGCTTGCTGCGCTCTCAAATTCCCCGGGTCGGCTACAGTAGTCCCCGGTCGGGTGTTGGCGCTGCAGTCCCCAAGCCGCCTGCTGAGGTCTCTGAGCCGACTGTGGAAGTCCCCGGGCCGGGTGTTGGCGCTGCGGTCCCCAAGCCGCCTACTGAGGTCTTCGGGCCGACTGTGGCAGTCCCCAAGCCGGATCCAGCTGTTCCAGGGTCGATCAGCATGAAGATTGACTCTGATTCTGGCGACGGCTGGATAGAGGGCTTGCGCGGGCACTGGTGGAACACGCCGTCTGGTATCGCTTCCCGAGGTGATCCAATTCATGCCAAGGCATCTTCTTGCTCATTGTTGGCTCATGGCACATGGAGGAACTCATAGCCGTCGAAGTGCCCGCTAATCTGCTGGACGAGGAAACGGTAACTTGCCATGTTTGCATCCTTGGCGTCCCAGTCGCCAGATGACAGCTGGACAACCAAGTCCGAGTCGCCATAGCACCGCACTCGGCGGATGCCAATCTCCTTGGCCGGCCGGAGCCCGTGTATGAGTGCTTCATACTCGGCCACATTGTTGGAGGCGGCAAAGTGGATTTGCAAGGTGTATTTGAGCTTGTCGCCTTTGGGGGAGGTGAGGACGACGCCGGCTCCTAAGCCAGTGCGCATCTTCGAGCCATCAAAGTGCATCCGCCAATGGGCCGAGTCTGGAGCAGGCGGCAGGTACTGGGTCTCGGCCCAGTCGACGAGGAAATCGGCCAGTGCTTGTGATTTGATGGTGGTGCGGGGCTGGTAGAAAATGGTGAAGGGGGCCAGCTTGATGGCCCACTTCGCCACTCAGCCTGACGCATCTCTGTTGCCCATGATCTCAGCAAGCGGGGTCGTGCAGACGACCGTAACGGGATGCTCTTGGAAGTACTGCTTGAGCTTCTTGGCGGCAAAGTACACGCCATAGCACATGTTCTGGTAGTGGGGATAATTCTGCTTGGAGGCTGACAACACCTCACTCAAGTAGTAGACGGGCCTTTGGACCGGCAGTGCCTTGCCATCTTATGGGCGCTCGACCATGATCACGGTGCTGACCACTCGGCTAGTGGCGGCTACGTAAAGGAACATGGGTTCATTGTCTGTTGGTGCCGCCAGGACAGGTGGTGTGGTCAGCACTTTCTTGAGCTGGCGAAAAGCCTCGTCCGCCTTGCCATTCCACTCGAAGTAGGTGGTTTTCTTCATCAACTGGTACAGAGGGAGTGCCTTTTCACCCAGCCGGCTGATGAATCGGCTAAGCGATGCCAGGCACCCGGTGAACTTCTGGACGTCTTGCAGGCGGTTGGTCCCTCCATCCTCTCGATGGCCTTGATCTTCGTCGGGTTGCACTCAATGCCGCATTCAGATACCAGGAAACCAAGGAGCTAGCCTGCTGGCACCCCGAAGACGCATTTCTCTGGGTTTAGCATGATCTGAAAGCGGCGCAAGTTTCGAATGTCTCTTGGAGGTCTTCTAGAAGAGTACCACGCTTATTCGTCTTCACCATGATATCGTCCACGTAAACGTGGGCGTTCCTGCCAAGTTGCTTGAGGAGACACTTCTGCATGTGATACGTCCAAAACGTATCTATAATTTCTGCTTGCTCCATGCCACTTTTGGGTGATATTGCTATGATATTCATACACTTCCATACACTTTTGATCATATTTGGACTAACTTACTAATCCAGTGCACCCCAGTGCCAGTTTCTGTTTTCGGCTGTTTTTGTATTTCAGGTTTTCACGTTACGAGAACTGCCAGGAAAAATCCAGAAAAATTATATAAAAAATCAGCATTCCGGAAACTACCGTGCTTCCGAAGGACAGCCGGGGGGGGCCACCAGGGCTCCAGGCACCCTGGCGGCGCGCCCCCCCTGGGCCGCGCTGGGGGGTACCTGGGCCCCCCGAAGCTTCCCCGATGCCCCCCTTTGGCATATATTTAAAGCGTCCTCCGAAACCCTCAGAACAGGAACCCTTTTCGCGATCCCATCTCTGTTCCGCCGCCGCCGCCGCTTCCAAGATCGGGAGCACCAGGAGAACTCTTCCCGGCACCCTGCCGGAGGGGAGGATCACCACCGGGAGCTTCTCCACCACCATGGACGCCTCCCGGATGAGTCGTGAGTAGTATCCCTTGGACCATGAGTTCATGACCAGTAGCTATGTGATGTTCTCCTCCCGTTCTTGTGCTTCACTAATTAGTCCTCGTGAGCTACCCTACATGATCGAGGCACATATGTAATCCTTATGTTGGTGCTATGTTGAGTTTGCTGGGATCCGATGGATTATGAGATTATGTTCAGATTGATCTTGAGTAATATATTTGGTCTACCTCTTTTATATTTATGTTCATAAGTAATTCTTGCATGTTCTCCGTTGTTATTTATTGCTTTGGCCAAGTAATAGGTAGTGACTCCAAGAGGGAACGTTATGCTCGATTGTGGGTTCATGCCCCTCGATGACTAGCTTGAGTGACAGAAACATGAGTCTAGGGGATGTGATGTTGCCACAAGGGGGAAAACAACGGTGATTGTGCCCACGGGTGCAAGGATTGTTCACTTTACGCAAAGTTCTTTTAATGCAGTTGTCTGTTGCTTTGAGTTTACACTATGGGTGGGGCTCGCAACTTAATACCAGCGAGATGTTCTGGATAGATATCTCAAGGTGGATGATTAGTAGTAGATATTGATGGATTTCGGTCTACTTACTTTGGCGTACCGCCCATGCTTTGAACCTCAACCTTTCTTGCAATGTAGTCAGCATTGGTTTGCGTTCGTGGTCCTGTCAATTGCCCAGCTGTAATTCGTTTACCTCACATAGCTGTTTTATCGTCTTTTGGGAGAGAGACATCACTAGTGAACATCATGAGACTCCGGTCCATATTACCATCATTGATCACATCCGCTATTTACTTTTCGCTATTATTTACTATTGCAAACATTATCTATCACTACTATCATTTGCGTTTAATCCTTTATGAACTACAAGGCTGGAGGGATTGACAACCTCTCTGTACTCGTTGGGAGCAAAGTTATTTGTATCTGTGTGCAGGTCCACGTTGATTGCTAATATCTGGCGCCGTTAGCAGTTGACACCTACTTGTTGAACCTAGGAGTCTCTGGGGATTCGATCCTTGGCATCTTTGCTAAGGGAAAAACTTCCACAACACTGCATCTCACACCTTCCACTTGGGGTAACCAACGAGGGGTTAGAGGCCCATCACCGCCGCCGCTTCCAAGATCGGTAGCACCAGGAGAACTCTTCCTGGCACCCTGCCGGAGGGGAGGATCACCACCGGGAGCCTCTCCACCACCATGGACGCCTCCCGGATGAGTTGTGAGTAGTCTCCCTTGGACCATGAGTCCATGACCAGTAGCTATGTGATGTTCTCCTCCCGTTCTTGTGCTTCACTAATTAGTCCTCGTGAGCTGCCCTACATGATCGAGGCACATATGTAATCCTTATGCTGTTGCTATGATGAGTTTGCTGGGATCCGATGGATTATGAGATTATGTTCAGATTGTGCTTGAGTAATATATTTGATCTACCTCTTTTATATTTATGTTCGTAAGTAATTCTTGCATGTTCTCCGTTGTTATTTATTGCTTTGGCCAAGTAGTAGGTAGTGACTCCAAGAGGGAACGTTATGCTTGATTGTGGGTTCATGCCCCTCGATGACTAGTTTGAGTGACAAAAACATGAGTCTAGGGGATGTGCTGTTGCCACAAGGGGGAAAACAACGGTGCTTGTGCCCGCGGGTGCAAGGATTGTTTACTTTACGCAAAGTTCTTTTAATGCAGTTGTCTGTTGCTTTGAGTTTACACTATGGGTGGGGCTCGCAACTTAATACCAGCGAGATGTTCTGGATAGATATCTCAAGGTGGATGATTAGTAGTAGGCATTGATGGATTTCGGTCTACTTACTTTGGCGTACCACCCATGCTTTGAACCTCAACCTTTCTTGCAATGTAGTCAGCATTGGTTTGCGTTCGTGGTCCTGTCAATTGCCCAGCTGTAATTTGTTTACCTCACATAGCTGTTTTATCGTCTTTTGGGAGAGAGACATCACTAGTGAACATCATGAGACTCCGGTCCATATTACCATCATTGATCACATCCGCTATTTACTTTTCGTTATTATTTACTATTGCAAACATTATCTATCACTACTATCATTGCTTTTAATCCTTTGTGAACTACAAGGCCGGAGGGATTGACAACCTCTCTGTACTCGTTGGGAGCAAAGTTATTTGTATCTGTGTGCAGGTCCACGTTGATTGCTAATATCTGGCGCCGTAGCAGTTGACACCTACTTGTTGAACCTAGGAGTCTCTGGGGATTCGATCCTTGGCATCTTTGCTAAGGGAAAAACTTCCACAACACTGCATCTTACACCTTCCACTTGGGGTAACCAACGAGGGGTTAGAGGCCCATCAAGGAGTTTTTCTGGCGCCGTTGCCGGGGACTCCACTCTTCAGGATGGGGGAGTTGCACGCTATCCTTTACCTTAGCTTTTAGTCTTGTTAGTTTACCTTTCAGTTTTCTCTATGTCTTTTCACTAGTTATGCTTATGGACAACCTTGCTATTGGATCGTTGCTTGTGGGAAGACGCCCCACACCTATGGTGGTTGCTCCTCCCCCTACTGAAATTGTGCCCTATAAAATACCAGCTGGTATTATCGATTATGTTTTGGCTAATCGTTATGCAGGAGACAGACATCCCGGTGAACACTTGCTATATCTGTCACAACTATGTTCATTATTTAAGCTTGCAGGTGTATCAAGGGAGTTTGTCATGAGGAAATTGTTCGTCGTATCACTTATAAATAAAGCTTCAGATTGGTATAAGCTTCTCGATAACTCACACTTGCTTGATTAGCAAGAGCTTATGTCTCTCTTTTATACTAAGTTTTATCCTCTTCATGATGCTTATGTGGAGAGCAAGAGTACCTTTTTGCATGTGGATCATGGTAACAATGCTTTATGTGATGCTTATATTGTTGAGTTTATTCGTGATCCCACTGAAAATTATTATGAGAAGGGAACATATGCTTATAGATATTTCAATAATATTAAGTTCCCTCTCTTTATGTTGAAGGTTTTGAAGTTGTACTTGTTTTGTCTTCCTATGCTTATTGCTTTGTGCTTCAATGAATTATTCTATTGCAATATTCCTATGCATAGGAAGCATGTTAGGCTTAAATATGTTTGGTATTTGCTTCTTGATGCTCTCTTTTGTTCTTCAACTCTTATTCCTACGAGAGCATCATTAAAGTCTTATGCCTAGCTTAAAGGCATAAAAGAAAGCGCTTTTGGGAGGCAGCCCACATGAATAAAAAATTTATTTTTGCTTTTGTTGTGTCATGATGTTGTTACTACTGTAGCATCATCATTGTATCTTTGCTTTTCAATTTTGTGCCAAGTATAGCCTCTGATTGCTAGAAAGTTCAAAAGTTGTGAGGTGCTGTCCAGGAAACAGATTCTGTCCTTGGATAGAAAAAATCGTATAAAATCTCCAGATCATCTTTTTGGTCTGAATTTTTTCGACAGCGTTCTCTATATAATTGTCTTTCGTGCATCTGTTCTGAGTTTTTTGATTTGAGTTGCAGAAGTACCCCGAACAAATCAATTACTACCTGCTATTCTGTTTTTCACAGATTCTGTCCTATTTTGCCTTTCCTTCATTTTGCAAACCAAGAGCTTGCTTTTTTTTGCAAAAACCTTTTGGCAATCTTGAGAAACAGTAGAACTTAAAGAATATCTTGATTTCCAGCAAGGTGCAATTATTTTATTAAGGGTACTAACCTCGCTAATCAGATTATGATGAGTTATGTATGAAGTGAGTTTTCAAGAGTGCGAGGGAAGATGATAAAAAGATTCAGGAGTGTCAAGCGCTCAAGCTTGGGGATGCCCCCGTGCACCCCCAAGAAGTGTTCAAGGAGACTCAAGCGTCTAAGCTTGGTGATGCCCCCGTGCATCCCCTTCTCCATCAACATTATCAGTTCGTCTTTCGTTCCACTATATTTTTATCACTTCATGTGTTATGTGCTATGCTTGGAGCGTCTTGCCCTTAGTTTTCTTTTTAGTTTTTCATAATGAGTCGGAACTCAGCATTCTTTATGTGGGAGAGAAACACGCTCCACTTCTACCTAGAACATAACATAGAATTTTCATGTCTATCTATGCTGTGTGTGTTCTTTGTCTTTTAATACCTACTATCATGCTCTGCTCTTAGTATTCATGCTTATCTTTTCAAAGAGCTTTTGTCTAGTTGGTTGCTTGAACTCTCTTTAATTATCATGCTCACCTTATTAAGAGAGTTTGCTTCCGTTGCATTGGTTAATATGTTTATGATAAAGATGCTACTTGCATGATGGCGCTTAGTAGTTCAGGTTTTCTTATGGTTAATCTCAAATAGCTGGTGGGTTCCCAATGTGTTATTGGAGTACCAACTTGATTTGTTTGCCTATGATGTGGTATGGTTTAGTAATATCTTCCTTCGAGAATTTATTTTGATTGACTTGGCGTATGTTCACGCATATTTAAGACTGTAAAGTCTGTCAAGCCTTGATGATCTTTTATTTCTGAGTAGCGATATAACTACCATGCCTGATTCAATATTGCTTTGTCGCTTTGCATGATTATGACCGTCATTGCTCTCTTATTTGGTCACTCCCAGTCTTTTGCTAACCTCCACCTGTACTAAGCGAACTAACTTTGCAATACATAGCTCATGGGAAAGTAGCTTAAAAACTATTGTGGTAAAGAATATGTTGCTTATGTATCTTATTTCTTATAAGTTGCTTGCTGAGCGGTAACCATGTTTCTGGGGACGCCATCAACTATCAAACTTTTGTTGAATATCATGTGAGTTGCTATGCATGTTCGTCTTGTCTGAAGTAAGGGTGATTTGCCGTGGGTTGTATGAATATCATATTGTTAGAGAAGAACATTGGGCCGCCAACCAAAGCCATGTATCATGGTGGAAGTTTTAGCTTGGACATTAATCCTCAATCTCTTATGAGAACATGCTTATGCATTTAAGAGGAGTCCATCATCTATTTTCTATGTTGTCCCGGTATGGATGTCCTCAAGTTGAGATCTATCAAAAACGAGAAATCAAATGTGATTTATCTCCTTGGACCTTTGTACAGGTGGCATAGAGGTACCCCTTTGTGACACTTGGTTGAAACATATGTAATGCAATGATAACCCATGGAAATCCGAGCTAATTAGGACAAGGTGCGAGCACTATTGGTATTCGATGCATGAGGCTTGCAACTTATAGGATGTCTTATGCATGACACATATGAAGTACTACTACCGTTGACAAAATTGCTTCTATGTTTTCAAAATAAAAAAGCTCTAGCACTTAACCATTATTTTACTTTTTGAGTCTCCACCTTCTTTTTAAAGCACCAACTACTGAGAGCATGATTGTCATTTTGAGTGTAATGTGCATTGTCCCAAAGTAGCATTGTCTTTTGCATGATTGTGATATCGTTTATTCTGAAATCATTGTATCTAGTCATCACTTAAACCTTGAAGGTGCCCCTGCATTTATGTTTTGCATCACTAAAGGGGGCAAGCTAGATATCACTTTATCATATTTTCACATCATATTCATTGCAAATCTATTTGATGTTTTAGTTTCATGTTGTAAAACTTTCAGTCATTTGTGATTTTCTCATGAGGCAACTTAATTACTATAGATTCATTGTCTCAGTAAGCTTTTGTCATATGACTATGAAAAAGTCCTATATGGTTAATAGCATGTCACCACAGAAATTATTCTTGTTATCATTTACCTACTCGAGGACGAGCAGGAATTACGCTTGGGGATTTTGATACGTCCAAAACGTATCTATAATTTCTGCTTGCTCCATGCCACTTTTGGGTGATGTTGCTATGATATTCATACACTTCCATACACTTTTGATCATATTTGGACTAACTTACTAATCCAGTGCACCCCAGTGCCAGTTTCTGTTTTCGGTGTTTTTGTATTTCAGGTTTTCACGTTACGAGAACTGCCAGGAAAAATCCAGAAATTTTTTATAAAAAATCAGCGTTCCGGAAACTACCGTGCGTCCGAAGGACGGCCGGTGGGGCACCAGGGCTCCAGGCGCCCTGGCGGCGCGCCCCCCTGGGCCGCGCCGGGGGGGCGCCTGGGCCCCCCGAAGCTTCCCCGATGCCCCCCTTTGGCATATATTTAAAGCGTCCTCCGAAACCCTCAGAACAGGAACCCTTTTCGCGATCCCATCTCTGTTCCGCCGCCGCCGCCGCTTCCAAGATCGGGAGCACCAGGAGAACTCTTCCCGGCACCCTGCCGGAGGGGAGGATCACCACCGGGAGCTTCTCCACCACCATGGACGCCTCCCGGATGAGTCGTGAGTAGTCTCCCTTGGACCATGAGTCCATGACCAGTAGCTATGTGATGTTCTCCTCCCGTTCTTGTGCTTCACTAATTAGTCCTCGTGAGCTACCCTACATGATCGAGGCACATATGTAATCCTTATGTTGGTGCTATGTTGAGTTTGCTAGGATCCGATGGATTATAAGATTATGTTCAGATTGATCTTGAGTAATATATTTGATCTACCTCTTTTATATTTATGTTCATAAGTAATTCTTGCATGTTCTCCGTTGTTATTTATTGCTTTGGCCAAGTAATAGGTAGTGACTCCAAGAGGGAACGTTATGCTCGATTGTGGGTTCATGCCCCTCGATGACGAGCTTGAGTGACAGAAACATGAGTCTAGGGGATGTGTTGTTGCCACAAGGGGGAAAACAACGGTGCTTGTGCCCGCGGGTGCAAGGATTGTTCACTTTACGCAAAGTTCTTTTAATGCAGTTGTCTGTTTCTTTGAGTTTACACTATGGGTGGGGCTCGCAACTTAATACCAGCTCGATGTTCTGGATAGATATCTCAAGGTGGATGATTAGTAGTAGATATTGATGGATTTCGGTCTACTTACTTTGGCGTACCGCCCATGCTTTGAACCTCAACCTTTCTTGCAATGTAGTCACCATTGGTTTGCATTCGTGGTCCTGTCAATTGCCCAGCTGTAATTCGTTTACCTCACATAGTTGTTTTATTGTCTTTTGGGAGAGAGACATCACTAGTGAACATCATGAGACTCCGGTCCATATTACCATCATTGATCACATCCGCTATTTACTTTTCGTTATTACTTACTATTGCAAACACTATCTATCACTACTATCATTGCTTTTTATCCTTTGTGAACTACAAGGCCGGAGGGATTGACAACCTCTCTGTACTCGTTGGGAGCAAAGTTATTTGTATCTGTGTGCAGGTCCACGTTGATTGCTAATATCAGGCACCGTAGCAGTTGACACCTACTTGTTGAACCTAGGAGTCTCTGGGGATTCGATCCTTGGCATCTTTGCTAATGGAAAAACTTCCACAACACTGCATCTTACACCTTCCACTTGGGGTAACCAACGAGGGGTTAGAGGCCCATCAGCATGCAACGCTGAAACGTGGCGCCGGCATTTCTCAAGCTGAACATCATGGTCAGGTAAGAAAAGGCTCCGAATGGCGTGAGGAAGGCGGTCCTCAGGCAATCAGCCAGATCCAGCTTTATCTAGTGGCAACCGGAATAAGCATCAAGGAAAGACAGCAGCTCGCATCCACCTGTGGAGTCGATCAGTTGATCTATTCGCGACAGAGCAAACGGATCTTTGGGGCAGGCTTTGTTGAGGCTGGTGTAATCAATGCACATGCGCCACTTGTTGGTTTTCTTCAGCACAAGGATAGGGTTGGAGAGCCACTCTGGATAAAACACTTCCATGATGAAGCCGGCTGCGAGCAGGCGGGCGACCTCTTCACCTACAAATCTTCTTTTTTCTTCGGACAGGCGGCAAAGCGGCTGTCTGAATGGCTTCACGTCTTCTCTTGCATGCATCTTGTGCTCGGCAAAATCCGTCGGGACCCCGGCATGTCCTTGGGGGACCATGCGAAGATGTCCCGATTCTCACGGAGGAAATCAACGAGCTCGCTTTCCTATTTGCTATCAAGGTTTGACCTTATGACAGCAAATCTCTCCGGGTTCACCAAGTCCAAGGCAATCTTCTTAGTCTCTTTAGCCGACTGGAAGGAGCCTTGAGACTCCGCCTCCTTGGGATCAGATGGTATGACCGGCTGTTCGCCGGCCATTGCCACCAACCGATCAAGGCGGCGCTTCTCTTCAGCTATGATGAGGGCCTCGGCCAGCCGGCTGCTGGCGGTGCCGCAGGCGACGGACTTATCATAGTCACCGGCGATGGTGGTTATACCCTTGGGACCCGGCATCTTCATCTTGAGATAGGCATAATGGGGCACTGCCATGAATTTGGCGAGGGCAGGCCGGCCCAATATTACATGATAAGGGCTCTCCAAATTCACCACCTCAAACCAGACTGGCTCGCGGTGGAAATGCTTCTTGTCACCAAACAGGACATCTATCTTGATCTTGCCGATTAGTGAGCAAGAGAGGCTGGGGACAATGCCGTGGAACATGGTCCGGGTGGGCTGGAGATGCTTCTCTTTGATGCCCAATTTCTCCGTGGTGTCTTGGTAGATGATGTTGATACTGCTGCCGCCATCTATCAGGACTCGGGAGAAACGGCAGGTCCGCCTGAAAGTTGCATCCAGAACCATGGCATAAGCACCCGGCAATGGCATGACGGCCGGGTGGTCAGCGCGGCTCCAGCTGATGGGCTTCTCTGACCAGTGCATGAATTCTGGGACCTCTAAGGTGACGGTGTTGACTTCTCGGTGCTGTTGACACTGGTTGTGCCTGTCATCAGCCTGGCTGGTGAAGACGACATAAGCCCCATTCTCCTCCGGGAACACGTCTTGGGCCAGGCCGCCTGGGCGAGCCGCCGGCTGCTTTGGAGGCGGAGGGGCAGAGCCTCGCCCCGGGCGATCCAAGTAAGCCAATGGCACTTCCGTGTGACGTGGTTTGACGGCTTTGCACCACTGTGAAACTTGCAGGGGGCGTCAAGGGCTTGCTCAAAGGAGAAGGTGGGCCGGTGGAGCCATCTTTCCGGAGGCATCTACGTGCAATTCCGACTTCATGGAGGAGTCGGCCATGGCGTATTTGTCTGCTATGCTTAACAGCCCGTCCAGCATGGAGGGCTCGTCGCAGAGAAGCTTGTGCTTGCGCAGGGTGCCCTCTCTGCACCCGGCCGTGAAGTATTCTATGGCTTTCACCTCATGCACCCCTTCGCAAGAGTTGCGTAGCTCGGCCCAACGTTTTAGGTAATCGCGAGCGGACTCATTGGGCCCTTGGACGCACAGGGAGAGCTGTCGTCGCTTGGGTGGCCGCTTGTAGGTGCTGGTGAAGTTGCGGGTGAAGACGTCAGTGAATTCCAACCAGCTCTTGATGCCGTTGGGCTTGAGGTTGTTCAACCATGTCCGGGCCATGCCCTGGAGCATGAGCGGAACATACTTCACGGCAATGCGTTTATTGCCGTTTGCTATGTTGACGGCAGTGGAGTAATCCACCAGCTAGTCCTCCGGCTTCAGGAAGCCATTATACTCGGGAGTATCTCTTGGGAGCGAGAAACCTTTGGGAAAAGGCTCGTCGCGGATGCGGGGGGCGAAACAAGATGGTCCGATCACGTCTTCTTCTTCGACCGCCAGGGAACGCGCCAGCCGATCGATCCGGTGGCGTGCATCATTTTCCCCAACTCCCTCGCGGCGGCCCAAACGGCCTCCGAGAGTTGGGTGCTCGACAGGCAGCGGGGACGCGCGCCTCTCCCGGCGAGGGGGAGGTGAGAGCTCGTTCTACAGTTCCACTGCCCTCGGGCGGTCGTCCTGGTCGCGCTCGATGGTGATGCGAGTTCGCCGACTGCGGCTCGCAGCCGGCTCCGAGTCCTGCCGACTGCGGCTAGCAGTCAGCCCTGGGTTGTGCCAACTGCGGGTGCCGCCTGTTGGCGATCGGGATGAAGCTCCTTGCTCTCGACGGGGAGGGCGGTTCTCCGCTTGCACGCGAGCCTCCAATGCCCGGCGGCGAGCCTCCTGCTGCTCGGTCGCCGTATCGAGGAGTTGCTGGACGCGCAGCGTCATGCAGCGAAGCTCATCTCCCTCCAAGTGGTCCAGCTCCTCTGCGGCCGCCTGGGCAGCACGCAAGTTCTCCAAGGGGGTGGCATAAACCGGATGCGCAGCCCCCACCATGCTGGCAAGGGCGCCGCCACGGTTTCGAACAGTGCCGGCTTGGCTGGGCTCGCCAGCAGCCGGCGTGCCGCCTACAGCGCGGTCGACCTCGCGATGGTAGGCTTCGGTGAGGCACCGCATGGCGGCCAACTTGTTGGCGTTGTCGAGGAGCAAGACACGGAGCATTTCCAGCATCGCGCCGTTTGCTCCCGCGGCGACGGGAACTCTGCATTGCCGCCTGCAATGGGTCCTGACCAGACCCATTGGAGGGCTCGTCGTGGCTGGCCGTGAGCACCTCGGTGACGGTGCTGACACTTGCGTCGCAGATCGCAGGGGGGGGAGTGGATCGTCGATGACCACCACGTGATCGGGGAAGGTACCGGCGGATGTCGCGTCAGAGTCGATGAGCATGTCGACGGGTGGGTCGATGGAGCCAACGGACTCCAGGTCGAAGGCGAGCTCATCGACGATGTGGAGCTTGTCGAGGAGCTCGACGAGGCAGCTCTCCGAGCCGACCGCTTCTGTAGCCGGAGCGGGCTTGTTGTGGAGGCGGGCCTTGCCAAGAAGATTAGCGAGCTTGCTTGCGGCGCACGCGGCTTCTACGCCGCGAAGTGCCCCGGTATCCATGCCATCGGGCGTGCCGGGCTGGCTGCGCTCGCCAGGGAGGAACAAAGTTCCCGTACAAAGCATGTCTCTGGACGACAGTGCACCTTGCCCCACGGCGGGCACCAAATGTCGGGGGTTTGGTGCGACATATGTCAAAGGATGGCTTATCATGCATGGGGTCAAGGGAACGTCGCCAGGCCCTAGAAGCGGGATAAGGCGGAACTTAGGATGCCTACGAAGCTTACCCAGGTTTGGAGCTCTCCATGGAGATAACACCCCAAGTCCTGCTCTGCGGGGACTCCGCGTCATGACTATCGTCAATATGGTAGCTATAAGATTGCTCCTTGAGCCGTGTCGTCTAGAGGAGGAAGAAGGGCAAGGCTAGCTCTCTCCTCTCCTTCTAGGAATGTAAGTGGTGGCTAGGGTTTCTTCCTCTCTCTGTGTATCTCTCAATGTCTAACCCCCAGCATGGAGGAAACTGGGGGGTATATATAGGCCTACCCCCCAGGGATACAATGGTAATACGGCCGGGTGCGGTCCCTAGCCGTCAGCGTCTTTGGGTGCCGGATTCTCCGCCGGCTGCTGGGTCCCACCGCTTGGTGGGTCCCGCCAGCTGTCAGGGACATGTCCATCCTATGGGACCGCCGCCTGTGGGCCCATGTGATTGTGTTCTACTGTTGACGTCCTTCTGCTGACGAAGGTGCCGCTGAGGAGGGTGTGGCTACAGTTCCGCCGCCTAGCGGTCGTGCACTGTCGCCACGCCCCATCTTGTCAATTTAATGGAGTCCAGACTTCAAGGGAACGGCAGGCTGCCTGCTAGAGGGTGGCCCGTTCCCTATGCCCCCGGCCATAGGCCGGCCGCACCCTGCTGACCCGTCGACGGGCGGGTCCTCTCGCCTGCAGTCCACACCACCTCTAGGTCGTGGGATCGTGGCTTCTTATGACCAAGGCGAGGTCACGAGCAACATGGCTACGATGGCGCGCCTGCCAAGGGGTGTCCACATGGTACACCCACACTGTAGCCACACTACCCTGGATTCTGGGAGAGCAGGCTCTACTGTAGCCATGCTCTAGTCTTGTCAAGAATCCCCCGGCATGTTCTCTAAGGGGGAGGCGCGGGGCCGTCTGCTAGATGTCGGCTGCTCCGCAGCCGCCTGTTGATAGTTCGCCGCCTACCAGCAGCCGGCTCCTGGGGCCTGGCGACCCGAGGAGGCGGCCTGATGCGCAGGCGGCCGAAGGATGGCAATCGGCCTTACTGTCTTGAAACGCCATGGGTGGTCGATGAGGACACCCGTGGTCAATATCTCCGACATCCCTCTAGTCATCTAAATGATCATGTGATCCAAATCAACTAAACCATGTCCGATCATCACATGAGATGGAGTGTTTTCAATGGTGAACATCTTATGTTGATCATATCTACTATATGATTCACGCTCGACCTTTCGGTCTCAAGTGTTCCAAAGCCATGTATGTACATGCTAGGCTCGTCAAGTTTAACCCGAGTATTCTGCATGTGCAAAATTGTCTTACACCCGTTGTATGTGAACATCGAGCTTATCACACCCGATCATCACGTGGTGTCTCGGCACAACGAATGTTGCAATGGTGCATACTCAGGGAGAACACTTGCACCTTGAAATTTTGTAAGGGATCGTCTTATAATGCTACCGCCATACTAAGCAAAATAAGAAGCATAATAAGATAAACATCACATGCAATCAAAAATATGTGACATGATATGGCCATCATCATCTTGTGCTTTTGATCTCCATCTCCAAAGCATCGTCATGATCTCCATCATCACCGGCTTGACACCATGATCTTCATCGTAGCGCCGTGGTCGTCTCGCCAACTATTGCTTCTAATACTATCGCTAACTCATAGTGATAAAGTAAAGCAACTACATGGCGTTCGCAATTCATACAATAAAGAGACAACCATAAGGCTCCTGCTGGTTGCCGATAATTTAAAAAACATGATCATCTCATACAATAACGTATAACTCATCACGTCTTGAACATATCCAATCACAACATGACCTGCAAAAACAAGTTAGACGTCCTCTACTTTATTGTTGCAAGTTTTACGTGGCTGCTACGGGCTTAGCAAGAACCGTTCTTACCTACACATTAAAAAAACACCGATTTTTCATCAAGTGTGTTGTTTTAACCTTCAACAAGGACCGGGCGTAGTCACACTCGATTCAACTAAAGTTGGAGAAACCGACACCCGCCAGCCACCTATGTGCAAAGCACATCGGTAGAACCAGTCTCATGAACGTGATCATGTAATGTAGGTCCGGGCCACTTCATCCAACAATACCGCCGAATCAAAGTATGACATGCTAGTAAGTAGTATGACTATTATTGCCCACAACTTATTGTGTTCTACTCGTGCATATCATCTACGCATAGACCTGGCTCATGATTCCACTGTTGGGGAACGTAGTATTTGAAAAAAAATCCTACGATCACGCAAGATCTATCTCGGAGAAGCATAGCAATGAGCGGGGAGAGTGTGTCCACGTACACTCACAGACCGAAAGCGGAATCGTTTAGTAACGCGGTTGATGTAGTCGAACGTCTTCACGATCCAACCGATCCAAGTACCGAATGTACGGCACCTCTGTGTTCAGCACACGTTCAGCACGATGACGTCCCTCGAGCTCTTGATCCAGTTGAGGATGAGGGAGAGTTTCGTCAGCACAACGGCGTGGTGACGGTGATGATGAAGTTACCGGCGCATGGCTTCGTCTAAGCACTGCAACGATATGACTGAGGTGTGTAACTGTGGAGGGGGGCACCGCACATGGCTAAGAGATTGTCTGTTGTTCCTTTGGGGTTCCCCCTTCCCACGTATATAAAGGAGGGAGGAGGAGCAGGTCGGCCTAGGAGGTGCGTGCCTATAGGGGGAGTCCAACTAGGATTCCCAATCCTAGTTGGAATCCCCTTCCTTTTCCAAGAGGTGGAGAGAGGGAAGGAGGAGGAGAATGAGAAGGAAAGAGGGGGCGCCGCCCCCTCCTAGTCCAATTCATACGAGCACATGGGGGGCACATTGCCTCCCCTTGTGGCCCTTCTCTCCTTTCCACTAAAGCCCAATAAGGCTCAATACTGCCCCTGGTGAATTCCCATAACTCCCCGGTACTCCGAAAAATATTGAATCACTCGGAACCTTTCTGATGTCCGAATATAGCCTTCCAATATATGAATCTTTACCTCTCGACCATTTAGAGACTTCTCATCGTGTCTCTGATCTCATCTGGGACTCCGAACAAACTTCGGTCATCAAAATCACATAACTCATAATACTAATCATCATCGAGCGTTAAGTGTGCGGACCCTACGGGTTCGAGAACTATGTAGACATGACCGAGACACATCTTCGGTCAATAACCAATAGAGGAACCTGGAAGCTCATATTGGCTCCTACATATTCTTCGAAGATGTTTATCGGTCAAGCCGCATAAGAACATACGTTGTTCCCTTTGTCAACAGTATGTTACTTTCCCGAGATTCGATCGTCGGTATCTGATGACCCACAAGTGTAGAGGATCTATCATAGTCCTTTTGATAAGTAAGAGTGTTGAACCCAACGAGGAGCAGAAGGAAATGATAGGCAGTTTTCAGTAAGGTGTTTTCTGCAAGCACTGAAATTTTCGGTAATAGATAGTTTTGTGATAAGGTAATTGATAAAAAGTGACAAATAGTAAAAGTAAATAAGTTGCAGCAAGATGTCCCAATCCTTTTTGTAGCAAAGGACAAGCCTGGACAAACTCTTATATGAAGGAAAGCGCTCCCGAGGACACATGGGAATTATAGTCAAGCTAGATTTCATCAAGTTCATATGATTCGTGTTTGTTACTTTGATAATTTGGTATGTGGGTGGACCGGTGCTTGGGTGCTGCCCTTAGTTGGACAAGCATCCCACTTATGATTAACCTCTATTGCAAGCATCCACAACTACAAAATAAGTATTAAGGTAAACCTAACCATAGCATGAAACATATGGATCCAAATCAACCCCTTACAAAGCAACGCATAAACTAGGGTTTAAGCTTCTGTCACTCTAGCAACCCATCATCTACTTATTACTTCCCAATGCCTTCCTCTAGGCCCAAACAATGGTGAAGTGTCATGTAGTATAAGTTCACATGACACCACTAGAGGAAAGACAACATACATCTCATCAAAATATCGAACGAATACCAAATTCACATGACTACTTATAGCAAGACTTCTCCCGTGTCCTCAGGAACAAACATAACTACTCACAAAGCATATTCATGTTCATAATCAGAGGGGTATTAATATGCATAATGGATCTGAACATATGATCTTCCACCAAGTAAACCAACTAGCATCAACTACAAGGAGTAATCAACACTACTAACAACCTACAGGTACCAATCTGAGGTTTTGGTACAAAGATTGGATACAAGAGATGAACTAGGGTTTGAGAGGAGATGGTGCTGGTGAAGATGTTGATGAAGATAACCCTCCCCAAGATGGGAGAGTTGTTGGTGATGATGATGGCGATGATTTCCCCCTCCCGGAGGGAAGTGTCCCCGGCAGAACAGCTCCGCCGGAGCCCTAGATTGGTTCCGCCAAGGTTCCGCCTCGAGAGGGCGGCGCTTCGTCCCGAAAACCTCCTTATGATTTTTTCCAGGTCAAAACACCTCATACAGGAGAAGATGGGCATCGGGAGTCACCAGGTGGCCCATGAGGCAGGGGGCGCACCCCCCACCCTCGTGGACAGGTGGTGGCCCCCCTGACGTATCTCTTTCGCCAGATATTTTTTATATTTTCTGAAACAGTGTTTCGTGGAGTTTCGGAGCTTTTTGAGTTGTGCGGAATAGATCTCCATTGTTTGCTCCTTTTCCAACCCAGAATTCCAGCTGTCGGCATTCTCCCTCTTCATGTAAACCTTGTAAAATAAGAGAGAAAAGGCTTAAGTATTGTGACATGACGTGTAATAACAGCCCAAAGTGCAATAAATATCGACATAAAAGCATGATGAAAAATGGACGTATCAACTCCCCCAAGCTTAGACCTCGCTTGTCCTCAAGCGAAAGCCGATATCGAAAAATATGTCCACATGTTTAGAGATAGAGGTGTCGATAAAAATAAAATATGGACATGAGGGCATCATGATCAACCTTATAACAGCAACACACACAC